>VXBL01004751.1:1494552-1544248 GCA_013400195.1 Aramus guarauna | reverse complement strand
ACACCACAACACATATTTTCTGAGATCTGCTTAGCACTATCTGTACACGTTACCGAAGGAAATTTCTCACAATGAACTTTGACGTATTGCAAAAAGGGAAAAAGGAAAGAGGAAAAAAGAAAATAAAAGAACAAAACCTGTGGCATAATCCCTATGGGAAGACCATGTCCAAGAGTGACATTCTTGAGGCTAATCTTCCCATATGTCCTCTCTAACAAGCACGGTAACAAATAATTGCAACCATTGCTGCTCAAGTTATATATGCTGGTAAAACCAAACGAGCATTCTTTTGTGCAAGTCCCTGAGCACTTGTGCGAGGCTGTGAGGCAGCACTCGCTCACTCGCTCGCTCTCCAACATTCCTGCTCTCAAGATTGTGGCATTCAAGTACGGAGTGGGTTGCACTTTCTGGTATAGCAAGTAAAGGTGACTGTTACTGTAAATTAACCTGTCAACACTAGCCAGAGAGCCGAGGCCAATAAAAATAATGGGCCTGCTAGTGAAGAGCTGTTGACATAGCATTTCAAAAAGACAAGTTCAGCACTTGCGGCTGCAAGGGCACCAAACGTTTTTGTTTTCGTTTTTCCCAAGTTTGCTTGGAAGACGCAGAAAAGTGAGGAATGTTCAGCATCATTTCCAGACTGCTAGTGCATTAGAGACGGCATGGATAGCCTGAGGATTTTCAGCCCCAAAAGCCACCTGAGATTGTGTACTTAGCTTGCATATCTACATTGCATGAGAAAATCATTAATCAAGGGGTTATGTGTCGCCAAATCGATTTCAGTCATGATGCTCTTTAAAGTGGGTCTTTAGAACTGATGGTTGCATATTGAAGCCCCAGTGTTCTCAACCATTGCAAAATTATCACATAAATTCATGTTCTCTCCTTCTTTTGTAGGAGGCACTCACGCATCGGATCAGAAGTACAGGTAGACTTGAAAGTGGAAGAGCATAAGCACTTCTTTGTTCAGAGTGGTTTTTGAATAGCCATTGGTCTTCAAAGCTGTTTATATTCCAGCAAGTTGCATTACAACTACTATGAAGTGATTTTATAAGTATTGTTTCCAGTACTCAGGAACAATTCCTGCTGTGCTCCTCACCATCTTCAATTAAGCCAGTACATGCAGAGCTCATCCTGCCGGCCGGATCAAGGCAGTCCCTTAACCAAAGGGAGCAAGTAAAAAGGACAAAGGAGCCTGTAAGCAAGTTGTGTGGTGGAGTGTGGGAGGGAAAGGAATAATCCTCTGTGCCTGGTGGCTGGGACAGAAACTGCCTGTGGAGTGACTGAGACTCATTTCAGTCATTCTTGCTGTTCTGATGTTCCTCTGAGTCTTCCTGACACATGGCCATATGGTTAGAGCACTGATGCCCAGGTGTTTTAAGCTCAGTCCCTGACTCAGCTAGAGACTAACTGAATGGTGGGTAAGTGAAGAAATCTTACATGAATGAAGTGACAGCTCTTCTGTTTCCCCACCCGGTCTCTGCCTTCTCTGTGCGTCATAGCTGTGGGTCCTCAGGCCAGGAGAGCCTCTCTCCCTATGTTTATTCAGTGCCTGCCACAGGGACACCTGTCACTGAGAGCCTGTATGGTAGCCGAAAAAAATAAGCAGATAGATGGATGTCCACATCCAACTTCCCCATTTTATCTTGTAACAACAGCTGTTACCAAGCTCAGCTTTATTGCTTTGTACTGCCATCCTCTCCAGATAACTTTACCTAGCATGAGATAGTGGCCTCCTGCCTCCTTTTGATGCCTTTGTTTTCCTCCATCAGAGTTTGGCAGACTCTCCATTACAGCAGACATACTGATTGGTCCATAGGCCAGAAACATCTTTCACAACTCATTAAGGTTTTACAACTGTTTGACTGCAAAAGAGTTGCCTAATGCCCACATAGAGCTCTACACCAGTGAGCTGTCATCTTCCTCAGACAGAAATGCAATAACAGGATTCCCATCTCAAATAATCTGCTAACTAGCTAACTCTTCATATATTACTAGCCCTTGCCTCTGCTAATTTGCAATACAACTTCCTAAAAAATTATTTTAAAATTCAATGTTTGACTCAGACCTATTCGATGATTATTTGTTTCTGAACCATGATTTGATTTTGGAGTTAGAACCATAGAATCATGGAATCACAGAATGGTTTGGGTTGGAAGGGACCTTAAAGATCACCTCATTCCAACCCCCCTGCCATGGGCAGGGACACCCTCCACTAGACCAGGTTGCCCAAAGCCCCATCCAACCTGGCCTTGAACACTGCCAGGGAGGGGGCAGCCACAGCTTCTCTGGGCAACCTGTGCCAGTGCCTCACTCTGGGCAACCTGTGCCAGTGCCTCACCACCCCCACAGTAAAGAATTTCTTCCTAATATCTAATCTAATTCTACCCTTTTTCATTTTAAAACCATTATCCTTTGTCCTATCACTCCATGCCCTTGTAAACAGTCCCTCTCCAGTTCTCTTGTAGATCTTTAACATATAGAAATTTAGAAATTAAAGGCTAGATTTACCAAGTGACTTTAAAAACCTTGAGAATGTGTTGTGTCCCGATCCTACATCCTTAGCAAGAAAGTTCATTTGTTGTGGAATTTACTGAGCAGGCACCAATTCAGCACCTCTCCTTGTGCCTCTGCTGCAGAGAACAACACACTCGCATTTGGGTCCTTTGCTTCTTGGGGGCTTGTCTGAACACTCAGAAAAGGTGTTCTGTAGTGGAGCTCTCCCAATACTTTACATTGAAGCTTCTTCCCAATTTATAGAAAGTAATTAAAGTAATTAATTAGCCACTCAGACAAGTGCTGTAGACACCAAAATATAAGAATGGGTTGTGGAGGAGGGACATGCAACCATCTCTTTCTTCTCTGTGTTGTGAAAGCCACTAAGTTGCCTCATGAATCAAGCCTTCCAAAATTCAATGTTTCCTTCTGAAAATGTTGAAATGAACCAGTTTGGCATTTCCAGAACTTTGTTTGTTTGTTAGTTTTTGCATCAGCCAAAATTAGCCGTCCTGCTTGACCCAGTGTCACAAGCCTGAACTTTTTTTGGCGAACACTTGATTTATTAGGGGAAAAGAGAACAATTGCAAAGTCCTGGTCTCTGCCTCTTCCTTCTAAGCCAGGTCCAACAACTGGGGAGCAGAGCCCCTGCTCCATCGCGCCTGGGCCTAATGGGCAGCCTCTGACCAGCAGCATGAGGTTAGCTACTTGTGTGGCAGCGTGTGGCATTTCTTCTTAATAAAAAAAGAAATCACCAAAGCAAAAACAGATGATAGAGAGTAGCCGTTGCTGAGATACTACAAATAAGTAAACAATCCTTGGGCTTTGTGCTGTTGCTATTTTTCTTTAATGAGGACTGTGGGTGGGAGGCCCTGGCGCCTCTTCAGTGCACCCAGCCTAGAAAAAGAGCTCTTTCCTACCCTGATCAGCTTGATGAAGCACCAGGAGTGGTATCTCCTGAGCAACTCAGCTCACAGTTGGGGACTATTTCCCCGCTTTGAAGGTTTCTGTTGCTGACATCAGAATAAAATATGAAAACCCTGTCTCTTCTCCTGGATCAAATCATGCAGTTCAGCTCCCATGAGAAGAAGCTGCTGTCAGGGACTTGGCAGGCTTCCCAAAGCTCAGTTGTTGAGTGACAAGGAGTAGGGTAGGGCGCTGTACCAGAGCTAGTAATGATTTTTTAGCTTATTATTATCAAGTATTAAAAAATATAGAGAAGGTGTCCTCACAGGCACAAATCATCTCAATTGTAAGCTGATGGTAGAGTGCATGAAATCTCATTTTAAGGACAAGCCAAGCTGTACCACATCAGTCATGGGCTTTTTGGGTACACTTGCAAAATATTTTCCTGCACTCTTCAAGCCTCATGTTTGTCCACTATGAGACTTGTTCAACAAAACATAATGATACCAGTGGGAAAGAGGTACAGAGTTGTCCCTGGAAACACCTTCAGGCTACAACTTCTATATCCAAGTACTCTCCTACTTCAAGAAGCTTCGTCCTAATTTTTTGCCAACTGCAATTGCACTTACACATGGGTTTAACAGTTCTGCTGTCTCTGGACCTCCATGGCTACTTCTTTGCACAAAACTGGCCCCGTTACTGGAAAAGAAAAATGAGACAGTTATTTGACATTCCAGCTGGACACCAAATGAATTGTTCTTCGTGATACAAACCAGCCTCATGGGAGCCCACAGAAAAGAGGACAGCATTGCTTTTTCACTCCTCCTGTACACTGGGGCATTGCTATTGCTTGTGAGTCTTTCTGCATATACAGCCCTGATCCCTCATGGATTTCTTTAAAAACTGTCAGTAAAGTTGTTTACACTCCTGTGGTGAGGGGCAGAGTATTTTATGCCTAGCTCAAGAAAGGAACTGCACTGGGTAAGGGCTGCATTCCTTGCCAAACATCAGTTTGAACACGAAGGTCTGCAGCTGCTGCTTTGGAGTCCTGTGTTGCCTGTGTAGATTGCTTCCTCTTCCTGATACCTCAGTAAAACCTGTTGCTATTGCTGCCACTATTTCTTTTCCTACAAGTAAATGTACAAAAAGTACTAACTGCAGACATTAATGAATGTACCTTTATGTTCGAGGGAAAAGCAAGAACAATGTGGGCTGACCAGACCAGCTGGCTGCTCACAGTCAGCTGCTGCCAAAGGAGGTGCAAGGGGGGAAAACTGAAGTGCCCGCCAAATGCGTCACTCTGGGTGCCAGCTCAAAGGGCATGTGGTTTCCCACAGACTTGTGTTTCAAAGCTGGTGTCCAGAGAGGAGTAAAGTTTCTTCTTTGGAAAGCTCTGTCTCCAGTGGATTCTCAGGTGTCTATTAGGGTTGTGCTCCCTCAACAGCATTTCTTTCAACTCGGGTGGTACAATAGGCTTGTGTGATTTCATGAAGCTTGCGGGAATATTCTTAATACCTTGGTGATGCCTACCAGCTCTAGCTGAAATTGGTCATCTGGTTTGAAATGTATTGAGAGATGCGTATATGAACAAACACATGCATACCACATTGAATGGTATGTTGGGAGCCTTATTTCCTAGAAAACCCGGCTACTAAGTAAAATAAAACCACAAGCAATGTCAGCAGCAGTAGTGTCGGCAGTGTCCTTACCTGTCATGGTGCTGAGGGCACCTGCAGGTCTTATTGTCCCCAACCAGCCTCCCCCAGGACTTTCTCCACCCTACCCACAGCCCAGGACACCATTTCAGCTCAGCCTAGGGTGGTCAGTCCCTGCCCCAGTGGTGCTGTAGCAATGCTGGTTTCCAGCCCTATCTCCTGGATGAGCTGGACCTATACCATAGATAGCCTGTCTCCTGGATGTACACTATAGCTTGTCTCCAGTCCTCTCTCTGGCTCCACCTCCTCTTGCTCCTGACGGCAGCCCCTGAATGGTCCCTGGCTCTGGTCGGTCACTTGCCGCGTCAGGGACTGTTGATGGATGTTGGTACAATCCCCAGATCTGCCCACCGTGATCAGACCCTGTGGGACAGCACCCATTGGTGAGGGCATGACCTGCACCAGAGTCCCCCTCGGCTCTCAGCTTATCCCCCTTTGGACCAGACTCACTGCACCCTGATGTTACCTACCAAACAACAAACCACACGGTGGAGCTTTGAAAGTTATTGGAAGACTTACATTAAAATAGGTACTATAAAACTTGTCTAAGAGACATATCTCAAGAGACTGAGGTGTATAGGATGCTTTTTTCAGGTCAGATAAACCATTAAGATCATAAAATTACTGTAAGTATTTTTATAGCAGATAAGGAAAATTGATCTTCTCTGGCCATGAGAAAGAGATCCATCCATCCTGTCAAAGGAAGCTTCTAAGAGCCAGATGGCAGCCCGACATGTCTAACATGGAGTATTCAGCCAGCTAGTGCCAGATCTGTAAACATCACCTCTTAGAAGCGTATAAACCATATGAAGTACATTTATACAAGCTTTCAGTAGATAATTTAGGGCTCATACATGGGGACTATTGTCACAAGCTTTTGTGGGAGTAGGAAGAGGGCAAAAATGAGCAATGATATCTCTGCTTGTCAAGGTTCAAAAAGTACAAATACTTGAGATGACCTTAGACAACAAGCTGATATTCCTTGGGGTAACTTCCCTGGTGAGGAACTACCGAAAAAAAAAAATTGATTTGCGTAGTGGTGGGGAGCCTTTAACACTCAGAATTATTTCTTATGAAAAAGGGTAAATAGTTCACATGCAAAGTCACAACTCTGTATTTATACAAGTCTTATCAAACTAATTCATGAAAATTTTGTTTTAGCAGACAAGCTTTAAATAATAAGTATGGCACTGTGGCATGTGTTAGCAAGGAAAATATGATATTAAATAACTCCTACAAGGCTTAAGAGGATGTAATAATTACTGGAAGCTGAACAGGCTTCTCTGAAATGGAGGCATAACAAATATATTCCTCCTGCTGCACACAAGGTCACAAATACTGGAGTATTCCCAATAATTTGTTTATGGGTAGCTATCTACATGATGCTTTAGCTTGGCTGTCTGGAGCTGTGGAGGAAAGGAAGAAGAGCTGAAGTCTACAGCTTGTAGCAAAGAAAACGAGAGGTTAAAATCACAGACCCAGTGAGGATGGAAAGTGAAAGGTACTAAAGGGTGGCACAAGGAAGTGTCAAGTGCCAGTGAAGGTGTGATTGTTATCTCAGCCCTGCTATGGGAAAACATGCAGGGGGACAAGTTGGAGCTCCAGCAGGGGTGTGCCTGAAACTCGAGTAGATACATAAGCTAAGGCCGTTGTCACCCAGAGAAACCAGCACAAGGGCTTTCGCAACGACAGTGTAGTACTCTTTGGGTGACCAGCAGCCAAACTGCATTGGAGTCCTGCAGTGCACTCATACTCCCACACTCAAGGTGACGAGCAACATACTCTATTTTGTGGAGTCAAAATAAGTGAGTCAGTGTTTTATTTTCTCAATCATTGTGCAAACATTTGGCTGGATGTCCTCTGTAGTGTTATTAGCACATTTTACATTCTTTGATGCTTTATAGGCACATCCTTCAACAGCCCCTAGGTTTTGTCCTCTATGTCAAAATCCTCTGTAAGACCTATCAAAGCTACCTGTGGGCCAAGCCTAGAGGACAACGGCTTCCCATGACAGCTTCATTCCTGGGGACAATGGAGCTGTCAAGATCCACGAGTCCAACCCTTGTGCCTGGCTGGCAGGGGCTCTCCAGCAGCCAGCCTTCAGCTGCAGCACGTGCTTGTCAAAGGCAGCAGGAAGACTCAGATATCAACATTCACAGCCTTTGAAAAGTAAAATGTAGAAACATAGCGTACCATTAATCCTCCATCCACTTAGAGTTCAGAATTAAAAGCACACGAGAAAATTTATCTCAAAAAAAAAAAAGAGATGGAGAAAGATGCAGAAATCTCCTTCTGTTCTTGTTTTTTTTACAAGTTGATGAGCTATTCAAAAAATGACATGATGAGCACAGTAAAAGAAGCCAGCAAATGACTGTCAGGTTATTTTCACAAAATCACAACCAGATCTTGCCTTTCTTTTTGAAAAAGAATTGCTGCTGTCATTACCTATAGATGATGAAATAAATCTGTTCATTTGTGTTTTTAACTGCAAACCTAGGAAGAAAAGTTTAAAAAGTTTCCTGTTCCTTACTTGACATAATACAGAAAATAATAAAAGACAATTATTTTTAATCATAAAGGAGGCAGGCATGCAGCTTGCAATTACAAACATTTGTATCCAACCAGCCAGATACTTTGTACTATATGGCTTTATGGATCTAGTCCTCCATTCAATTTTTCTTTCAGTGATCTCAAGCTGTAAAAGTCCAGTTATCTCCTTCATGCAACAGGACTATAACGGAGTCCTGATACTCCAGTGAACAGACAGCTGAAACCAGTGCCTAATGTGTGGGCGCACCGTTCTGCTCCTTTCTGGTGTCGTGCTGAATGGTTAGCTTAAAGCACCTGAACTTTATGCCGCAAAAACATGATTACCATTGCTCAGCCCAAGTCACTGCTTTACTGTGATTTTTTTGTCTCTTTTTCCAGCCAGAGCAAACTAGTGATGGCTTAAACCACGTTCTCTGTCTTTGTCCTGAAGAGGACCAGAGTGTGTTGTGTCCTTTCAAACCACCATGTCAGGAAGATTAAATTAATTTGTGAAACCGTCAACTTCAGTGCTTCCTTAGTTATGGTTTTTTATATGTGCATTTGACTGTTTTCTGTGTAACGTATAAGCGCCATACCTTCCAGTACTGCTTTAAGCAACCACAGCTTTGAGGCTGGGACTCTATAGGTACAACTCTATAGGTTCATGCCTGAGACATAGCACTGAGGAAAGAAGGAATATGATGACTGCTTTCAAACCTACGTACTCAAACAAGCACCCAGAGTAGCCAAAAATGAACACTTCGGCTTCTGCGCTTTTGCGGGCTTGAAGACCTCTGATCAGGAAAGCATTTATGGATGCATTTAATTAGAAACACATGCTAAAATTATGGACTTCAATTATACTAACTTCAATGCAACTTAATTGAAAATGTGCTTAAATATTTCCTGTCTGAGGCCTGAAAGAACAAGAACACAATTCTTCAAAATATAGGATGTTTCATTGTGTGGAATCTTAAAGGACTTTATGTGCTGCATATGCTGCCATTCTTTAGCCCTGAAAAGCGGTTGCTTCTAAGGTGGAACATTTTATGTGCTATGAGAACAAACAGCAACACTGCAACAGCTACAGACAATGAGTATATCATGCCCAAATAAAACCACTGTAGGAAAACAGACAACCAGAACATAATTTCTCAGCTTGAAATTTAGAGGAGACACTAACTGTTACAAAAAGCTTTACTGGAGCTCTGACAATGAGCATGGAGGTCTGGAGCCCTTAGCTTCACGTCGGCACGCTGATTCATTCCTTACTCCCGGGGAAGAACGACCTCTTCCTTAACAAAATACGGGTGGAACGTTATTTCTTGTACAGCATTTAGTTTTACTGCAAGGTGTCCTGTCCCAAAGCCTTGCTTAGCTTGCAAGAGTGTCACAGCCTGGCTGTCACGGCCATAGGGAAAAAGCTGCCTAGCAGTTTAGAAAATGTCAAAGTTTTGTCACTGGTTTTTGCTGCTGTTGTTGCCTCCTACTTAGGGCACTTAATCCTTTGCATTTATTTCTGAAAACCACTCTCTGCCATCACTTCTTTAACAGTGCTTAAAAATTGATAGCACGACGTGTTTCACAGCCCTGTGCTTTGCCTTACACGTAGCGTCTGTCTCGCCCGCTTTCAGCAGCCCCCACCGCAGCTGCGGAGAAACGCTGCCCAACGCGCGCGAGAGGTTCGCAGGAATGCGAGGGGCACCGACAGGGCTGAGAGCCTGCGCTGCCCTTCCCGCCCACACCGCCTGCAATGCTTCTGCTGTTGTCAACCCTCCAGGTACAGCTCTATTAGCCAGAGAAATATTTTTGACAGTATAGCTCTTTCCTCCATGGCTAGGACGTAATGATGTCAACTGCCTTTATGCAGCTTCACTATATTTGCAGTAGATTCTGCAGCAGGACATTCATGCACTTTCTTAACTACCACCATATCACAGTCAAAAAAAAATGATGCGTCTTAGGTCTTCGGCTCAAAGCAACCTGCTTGCATGATCACTATAGAAATTTGTTCTGGAACATATATTCCAAACAGTGTCAGTCTAGAAATATGAAAAAAAAAAAAAAAAAATCTTTTCACACCATTTACAGTTAAGTAGAATCTCATTTCTTCTCAGTGTTGTCTCAGTTGTTGTTGTTCTTTTTCTATTGCTTGATGCTCTCTTTGAGGAGTGATATAAAAGACTTTATAAAAGGACATTTGCAGCAGATTAGTCTATGATGTGAATTAATCCCAGTCTGCGTTCTTAAAACATTCGACATGTCAGAATTTACAAGGCAGCTATGCAGTAATCATTCAAAATAGATTACTGCATGACTGAAATTATAATTCTACAATATACACAGACCAATAGACATAAAGGGCAACAAAGAAACATACTGCAATTACATTAGTAGTAAGAGGAGGATGAGAAAAGAGCTGGACCACCATGTAGTGTAGAAGGAATGACACTACTTGATCACACAGGCGAAGGCAAAATATTAAAGATTTGCGTCAGCATTCAATACAAAGATCGCATGCAATCGCACAATTAAGACAACTTAAATCAGAACTCAGCTCTCAGGCTAAGAGCAATATTTAGAAAAGTTAGTTGTTGAGTTGTACTGTTTCCCAAATCAGCTTCCTGATTGATTTCGTCTTGTGTTTAAAGAACTAGCTGAAACCACCTTGGAGGTTCAGAGGGCTCAGACGGGCAAATGCAGAACAGACATTCATGCCACCCAGCACGGATCATCTGAAAGTCAGCCATCATTAATAACCCACATTGCACAGTCATTGGAGACAAGTGTCTTCTCCAGAAGGTAATTTGCTCATCCTAAAATGGTTCCTAAAATGACTCTCTTGAGGCACTCATCTCTTTCCCATAATTACAGAGGGAACCTTGATAACTATTTTAAACTGGACATCTAATGCTTCAACATCTCATGTCATGTAAGCTGAATTACATTTATATCTTCAGAAAAAAGAGATGCTATGGGATTACAGAGCAGTCATGTTATCTTTAAGGTAGGAAAAATACTAGAATGAAGAATCAAGTAAACTCTTTGTGAGTGACTGCAAGATAATGAGGAAAGGAGTAGAATCAACATGGATTTGTCAAAGTTTCTGTATTTCAAACCTTCCTGTAGACCACTGTGGCTATGGGGTACAGACTACTGGGGAGGAGTTTCTCGGTCCATCCCAGTATTTCATATTGCATCTATAGTAAGAGGCTAAAAACTATATCCCCCACATGTTCTAACCAAGAAGGAATTTGCGAATGGACAGCAATGGCAGCTGGCTGTGCAGGGAGCCCTTTTGGCACCTGGGAACTCCCCGGTACCTGCTTGGGCAGTCTCCTCTGTCGTAGCAGTGCCACACGTCAGAGACGAGGGGCAGAGAGCAGTGACCAGTGGAGGGAGGACAGTGCTGCTGCTGTAACACCTCCTCTCAACCAGCCACACAGATCAGGCAGCCAGCTCTTTTTTCACCCCCTCCATGGGCTTTGGCTACAGAAACATAACCGGCTGTTTGGCTGCCGTGAGAAACAGCCCAGGCAGAGCCGTGAGCAGTGGATGGGGCGAGGTCACTGAGAGCCGCAGTGTGATGGGAGATGGAGATGGCACAAGAGGAGAGAAAAGAGTAATCCTTCTGCCAGGGAAGGGTATGAGAGTGGTGTCAGAGGGAAAGCTTTTTATACAGCAAGCATATTGTCTCTCATTCAGACCTTCCCTGAGGAACAGTTGTTCTCTTCTTCTTAGTCCTTTGATGTGGTACCTACTGAAGCCACCTCTGAGCAACCGTTCCTCTGGTCCTGACCCATCATCATGTCTTCCAGCAGGTTGGGGGTGTGATGTTCAGACCACTGCGTGCATCTGCTGCGGGCAGCACCCACCGGGAACAGGCCCCGCAGGGTGCACCGGGCAGCGAGGTCGCACGCAGGTCTCCACACCCAGAGGCCACGCAGAATTGCAGGCACTCGGGGAATTTTGCTGGTGGGAATGAAGGTTCCTCATGAATTTTGGTTCTTTTGGCCTCCAGCAGCATCTGCATGAGAGCCCTATGCACAGCTGTCTTACAAGCAGATGTCTTTACTTAGCTATCCCACACACAGTAAAAAACAGATAATGGTGCAAATGTTTCAAAGTAAAGTATAAAATTACCTGTAAAGAAATGTGGTTGAAATAAAATATGTATGGACAAATACCTATATTTTAGCATTCCATCACATCGCTACTGATCCTATTTAGAATTATGTATTACCAAAAAAAATTTAAAATTAGTCAGATCCTTGGCTGTTTGGGATCAAAAGGTTGCCTGATCCCTGACATCTTTTCAGCATAATTACTGTAATTGACATTTTCTCAGGCTGCCTGACTTTGATTTCTGTTCCTTTGTGTCCCTGTGCGACAGCCCTCACTGTGAGGACTGAGGAGCACCTCTGCTGTGCAGCAGAGCACAACACCCAAAACCCAGCACAAGGGTCCACCAACATGGTGTGCTCTCAAAACAGCAAGGTAATCCCATACAGTCTGCTCTGAATAGTTGTGAAAGCAGTAATTTATGGAATTACATTATTACTGGAATTGTGAAAATAATTATTTTCAAATATGTCTTACTGATACTGAATGACCATATGGACACTAGTTCTGGACACATTGACTTCCATGGGTTGGGGTCTCTGCAATTGAAATGCTTCAGACCTGCCACTGGCTCAGCTGTCCCAGCTTGGGTGTTTCCCTTCCCACAAGGTGCATGTTCCTTGAGCCTCTGGATTTAGAAGTAATGATGAGTAAAGAGAGTAGAAGAATATGCTGGCTAATTTATATGCAGCATTAGCACAAATAATACTGGTTAAATAAGGCGACATCTAGACACAGCTGTTCTGCAAGCTCCCTGCATGGCAGCCATCAAGCACCAGAAAGCAATTCAGAAATCAACATGTTCTGAAAATATTTTTGTGCTGTGCTTGCACAGCACATCGCACAGCGGGGTGCTGGTCCATGTCAGGCTCAGAGGCACACGTGCAGTGCAAACAGCGGACCAGTTATCTCAGATTTGGGGGGCGGAGGGCAATGCTGCCATTTACTGTAGCAAATGATGTCATCCTCATTGACTCTGCCTGTCTTCCAGAGGGGCAAAATCCAGCTGATTGGGTGCCTTTTAGGTTAGACCGGGGGGTCCAGCTCCACCCTCCCATACACCTTTTTCTCCTCTTCTAGTTGTCTCAGTAATAATCATGAAAGCAAAACCAAACCAATAACAGGACTGACAATAATGGCAACATGCAGAACCATAATTTGTTCTTTAACAAGCAGTTCAGCTGTATTGGGCTGGACATAGGACTTGTCCATAGACAAAGTGTGATGGACCGTGTTTCTGGGTCTTGCGGTGTGCCATCTGCAGAGAACAGCACAGGCTTTTCTTGCCTTCATAGCTCTCAGACAGTGCAGAATGCACGAGCATCTCTCTAACTTTAGGTTAGGGTTTTCCTTAATGATAGTGATGATGAAATAGAAATGACTGGTTTTACAGAAAAACCTAAATACAAATATATGTTGAAGTACTGTGCTACAGAGGGTCCTTGGTGCTCTCACAGAGGAGACATGTAATGATGACTTACAATGTCATGGCTGTGTTAAAATTGCACTGATGTTAGATTAAATCAGTATCTGGCTTTGATTATTTCCAGCACTAACTTTGGAACTTAAATTACCTTTCTGTTACTTTTGCCTGTGCTTTCTAGTTTCTTGTACTTTCAGTCATAAGGTTATATTTTGGCCACTCACACTGCTGTGCAGTTTGAAAGGTGCAAGAAGAAAACATTCCAGAAGCAGAAGTGTCTTGCTTCCAGGATACTGTACGTTTTAATTTCATTTTTTTTTAGATATTCTGTAAACCAAATAATTTTCCCACAAGATGAAACAGATGTAATAAATTTTCAGCACTTGCCTTTGTGAAGGGATTTCATAAATTGTCAGCTCAAACATTCCCTGGAGAAACCAGGACATAGATTATGGTTAAAGCCATGAACAGCACATGCTGATCTATGGCTATACCTCCGGCATTCATTTTGAGTGCATGATACCTTGGACTTCAAAGAATAGGTCATTACAATAGATACAAGAATGAACAGCAGAGAGGGCAGTGAAACACAACGTTAACTTCTGCCATTTTTAGGTACAGACCCAGCAGTGTTTTCCCATGTGATTATAGAAAAAGTAAGATTTTTTTAAGCTCAAAGGTGATGGAAAAGCATAGTTACATCTCAATATACACTGAAGAATGGGAAGGATAACTTTTTCTATGAGCTGTGAGGTTTTCCCTAGCAGAAACTGAGCTTTTTCTCTTCTTTTCTTTCCCAGAAAGTGGCCAAGTTAAAAAACAAATATGTGAGCAAATATAGATGTGTGTGTATAATTTTAGAGATATCTTATATGTAGTTTTAGAGATGTTCTGCTTTAGCGCCTTGCCATCATTGGGGAATTACTTTGTACTTTTACATTCCAGAGAAACGCTCTCAGCATCCTCTCCTGTACTTCGATGGAGAAATCCAGCACTTATAGAGATAATGCTTATTTATATCCCATGAGCTGTGCTTCCTGCCCATTTGAACCTCTGCTGAAAGCCGCAGGTTCTTCTCTAAAATGACTAGATCTTCCCAGTTCATTAGTTGCTCCCATTCTTGAAAGGGCTGCAAAACCTCATGGGTTTAAACACAGATTAATACTAGTTTTCAAATGTATTTTCCCAGTTCTGACAAGGAGGCAGCAGCACAACTGTATTGCTGGCAGAGGACTTGAGAAATAAAATGCTGTAAAGATAGCCGAAAAGTAGCAAGTAAAACCGACATAATGTGACCAGCACCAGGGACACAAGACCTTGCACCAGTCAGATGAAAGGGCCTTTAGAAGTGTATTTTAAGCCACTAGGGTTGATGTAACAGAGACAAAGTTTACGGTGGTGCAGTAAGCACTCTTGCTCCATGGAAGCAGCAGAAAGCAGTCGGTAAGTCCTGTCCAAGCTGTTTGGGGAAGGAAGGAAGAGAAAAAAAACAGAATCAGTGTATTTTCTGAAATGCTGTCTCTTTCCACTTCTGGTCTTTAGCTAGTTTGTGAAGTTTCACCCGAACAAAAGACAATGATTTAGAAGGGCAGAAGGCTGCCCTGAGGCTGGTGTCGCCAGTGCCTGAGATAAGCCCTGGGAAGTTGTCCTGGGCACCAGCCCCACTGAACAGCCTGAGAAGGGAAAGGGCTGCCTGAGCATCCCCCAGCCATGCTGCCACCAGTCTGCAGCTGCCCACCCGCTGGGTCCCATGTGACTTTTTGACATCAGCATCTGTGGGGTTGTCTTGTGACAAATACCAGGATTGGTTCAAAATTAATACGGAAATATGGGGTAATTCAGTGTTCCTCCCCTAGGACTATTCCCCACATTACTTCTCGCATTCAAGTACACGAGCCTGTAGAAATGAAGTCTTTAGAAGAGGATGTGGAACACAATCATGAGCTTAAGCCAAAAAAAAAGTCCTACTGAAATGCAGTGGATAAGGTAAATAGAATACCCCTTTCACATCTTTCTAATGCCCTTGGAAAAGATCTCTGTAACTCCCTTTTCCCTAGTGTTGAAGACTGTCCCACAGCTGTACCAGGTCCACCACCTCTCAAAGACCACATCAATGCAGGGCAGGAGCCCAGGTTTGTCTTGGCAACTCTCTCTCTAGTCCTTGGGTGTCCAGCTTGCTTAGACTACTGTGGGAGCATCACTCCCTTATTCAGTGTCCCAGCCTCCCTGAGGGGCAGAAAAAGCAAGGAAGGTACTGCTGTCCTGCGTGCCACCTACCACTACTAGCATTCAGTCAATTGCAACAGAGACCCCAGAAATGGAGATCTCTGCAGCAACCTTGAGCAGAAAGTCTTGAAGCATGGAAATGAAGTCTTTGTTCCAAGGTAACACTTCTGTTAAATTCCCAAAGTGCAAGTGTAACTATGATGAACTACCTCTTGAATTTCTCTTTTGCAAATGAAGCTCTGCATGACAGCTCTTTGCCCTTTTCATCAACAGAGGAAGTAGATAGCTTTTTCCTCCTTAAAGCTTCTGGCCATGGGGTTGCAGGTACTTTACTGACAGTAGCATTATAGCAATCCGTAACACCACAATCTAAGGACAGATGCTGAAGTCTGAATCAAACCTGAAATGATTATCTTATGTCGTGCATCTTGACAATCCTTTCATTCCTGGCTTGGTTATAAGACGTACTGTTACAATGATCGCAAGGATCACAAAGCCAGAACTAAAACCTGTGGGGGGAACCAGTGTTCATCAAAGCAGTCGAGTTTGCTCAGCCCTTCACAGCACAGCTCATGGAGCTTGACCCAATTTCTCCATTATGGCAGCTGTGATATTTGAAAGCACTTGGTAGCTATGTTGTCAGCCTGTAGAAAGAAGTACCACTTTAACTTCCAGCAACTCCTTATGCTTCCAGAGAAAAGGAGAACTTTGTTCTTGCCCTTATCCATTAAAAATGTGTAGCAGTCTGCATTCAGCCCTACTAAGATGAAGCACTGGAAAAGAAGAAAGGGAGAAGGATGAGCCACATGTTGCAGCTGTATGGCCATGCTTAAAGCATCATTAGAAGACACTTGGGTGTCTCTCACCATAAGTGATACGTAAAAATCTATGTTGAATCAATGAGTGGATCCTGAATCCAGGCAGCCATGGATCACTGCCAGCCGGCAGACCACCAGGAACCCTTGTCATCAAGTTCTTAATTCAAAACATCGTACCGGTCAGGCAGTTCCATAGGCCAGCTCCAGACAACAAGTAGTCCACACTTGGTTTGTAAATCAGTGGAATAAGAAAAATGTTGGCTTCCTCAGTATTCATAACTTTCACATTCTTTATTTCTTAACCCCGGAATTTTGAAGACAGAAACTCTGTGGGGCTATCCTCATTAAACAAAACCACCAGCAGGTCTCCCCATGCAGCCAGAAGAGTGGAGTTCAGAAGAGATTCCATCCTTAATTACAGCTGAGTGCTCTGCACACACTTATCTGTGAGACAAAGAAACAGATCTGCATTCCTAAAAAAAAAAAAAAAAAAAAAAGTATTTCAATGCCTTGCTGCTCACATATAAATGCAACTATAACCTTATACTTTTATACTTCTTCTTATCTAATGTATCTTTTTTAGATTCCTAAGTATTGAAAATACAATCATTTGGCCACAATTTGTTGTCTTTATTGCAGACAAATGCTGTTTGAAAAATGAGAGACCTGAAGCCCATCCAAACTTCTTCTGACATTGTTTTTCTGAGCACGGCCCAAACTTTGCCATGACTCAAGTGAAGTTTAAGCATAGTAGTGCTGAATAAAAATAAAGCATCATCCAACAGTTTGCATAATGTAACTATCCGTGAGATAGAGATGAAATTAAATAGTGCAGGGATCAGTAAGGAAGACACATCCATAGCCAAAGTTTCAAGCAACTGACAAAGACCATCAGGATTTTGCAGTAAAGAATAGCCATGTGTTTTTCAGTGATGTCAAAGATGAAAGAGATTATTATAATTTTCAGCTGTTACTAGTGCAAGCCATTTCACAAACTCATTTCAGCCAAGAAAAGGACCCAAATATGTGCCAAACAATCCCATACAAAGCTTCCCATGTAGCCTGTACATTTATACACGCCTATCAGAAGCACAACATCAGATTATCAGACAGACGATAATTTGCTGCAGGATATCAGATTCTGTAAATATGTTGTGTGTTTGGCCTAGCTAACCAAAGATAAGCCTTTATTCTGAAGATTTTTCCATCATAGACAGTAAGAAAATCTGATGACCTGCAGCTTGGAGATGGAAATGGGAGGGGTAAACTCAAACCAAGAGAAAAGTTTGTATTAAGCTTCAAACAGTAGAAAAAAAAATTCTTTAACTATAGGAGAGGAGAATAATAAAGTTACAACATGTCAAGTCAACTCTTTGCATACTAATATTGCTAATTCTTTTCAATATATGTTGTTAATGTTTTCTTCATCTTCATTAAATATGTCCTTGTTTTCTCCCATAAAGTCTCAGTAGCAGTATTACGTATTGGTGGCTGTTATGAAGTTGTCTTTGTCTTGATATTCCCAAGATGACTCCATCTCTGTAGCAAGCCTCTCTCAGTCTACATTATCCACTGTTAATAGCAATCCAAACAACTCCTAGACTTCAAATATTTCTGAAAAATTGGAAGAGCATCCATGGCTCCATTCTGCAGTGGGAAGAACCGCGGCACAGAGAGATAAAATCATCTGTCCTTGGCAGGAAGCCACTTACAGAATACTTGCTTTTTGTTGTTTTTTTTTTCTCCTGCCTTTATATTCCAGATACTTCTTAGATATTTTTTATTTCTCTTTCTTGCTGGTATTCTGTTTGATTTTTTTTTTTAAATCTTCACCTTGTTTATTGAGGTGCCTGGATTATTAATTACTTCTCCCTGCAGGCTATTTCACAGGAGAAAACCTCCCCCTGGTTGCATAAAGTCCCTAGTGAAACATCCAGCAGGACCAGGATTAAGCATACCTTGGTCTACTTGTGTCCCACTTTTCTCCGTCCTTTGGATCAGTTTACCCCTATTTCTATCCATTTTGTGCTAAACTTCTAACTCTCCCCCCTATTCCCTGCTGTCGCCTTCCTATTTTCTTTCTGTCTCTCTCTCCTCTTTTCCCACCAGCTGGACATAAAAGGACTAGGATTTGAAATACCAAACAATAGCTTTTCAGATCTTGGTATGTTTCCTAAGGACTTCACAGGACTGGAGTCTATGGGAGGGGGAGTAGCCTTTAAAAAAATAAGTAGATGTTCCTAATCATTGCCAGGAGATGCACTAAGGGGAGCCTAAAAGGACTCAGTCACAAAAAGGGAGTGGTATTTTCCTTGCCATGAGCCCAGTATTGCACTAGCCAGCACTCTGAGTCACTGGGGGGAACTTTGCTGGGAGAAGTCGTGCAGGATGTTCAGTCCAAGAAATCAATCTCAGAACAGCCATTGCCCTATTTTGGAGAATATCAAGTATCAACGCGTAGTTTCAAGAAGGCTGTTCAAGGTAATCTTCTCATTATGGGGAAAAAACGTCAGCTGTGCCTAAGCAGAACAGTCCTCCTTAACAGTTTCTCCCTGGTATTCCTTATTACTCTGATGTTAACATGGTCACTGTGACCCAAGGTCATCTGCTGAGTACAGATTGGTGGCATATGTTCAAAATGTCCCTACATTCCTTTAAATAGTTCAAGAAATATTTTCCTGATCTCTACGCATTTTGGAGATACCAAATGATAGCTTAAGTCAGCCCCTGTCCGCATACTCCTTTCCTAGCTCCCCACAGTTGCTCTTACTTCCAACATCAGCATTGTTTATCAATTTCCACAAGAATTACGTAACAAAAATCAGTAAAACTGAAACACCCCAAGGTGTCCCTCTGTGTCCTGCAGCCTGTGACACAGTTGGAAGCTCAGGAAAAAAAATCTTGTTCGCAGAATGCTCACGTCAATAGAGACAGAAAAGAAGAAAGAGAGGATCATAGGAAATGTTGAGAGGGTTTTTAGCAAACTGACTCAAAAAGTAAGAAATAAAATGATGGACATACTCTTGTCTCAGACGTCTATGATGGATTTCAAATCATTAACCGTGGTGTATTTGTATTGGAATAGATGGCCCACAGACATTTGAGACAGGTCCTTTGTTTCAAGAAAAGCAGAAAAGAGGAGGTAGCTTCCCAAAGATGGCTTTGATTTGTATTTGTATATCTTGCATGGAAAATGGAATAATTTGGTACAGTCACCATTTGTCACTTTGTCATTTAAAGTGCGATGTGGAAAGAAAGTCACAGAACAGTGACAGACATAACAGTGACATGGACCAGCTTGTCATCTATTGCTTTACATACATACCCTTCATCACTTGCATTGCTAAAACATCACATTAGTTAATCTATGTGATGTAATGAGAAACAGCACTGTAACCCAGGGCATCTCTTCATATGCCTCTCTAATCACAGTAAGTCTTCCTGTTTCTGAAATCCATGAGTGGGTTTTCATCTTGTTGTATGCAATGCATATAAATGAAGAGTGGGAAGACTATATTCTTGGTTATACAAAGGGAAAAATACGGGGAAAAAATCTTAATATGAAACATGATGTTGATGAGTTCATTGCTTATCCGATTTTATTTCTGGGTCATCGGACGTGCCACAGATTTGGACAAAAAAGGTGTTTTCTTCATGCTTCTGATGCTCCTCCCTTAAAATGAACTTTATGAACCTAAACTACCATGAGATGAATGGATACTACTCAGAGGTGAGAGCCTAGTTAGCACCTGTCTATAAGTATGCTGTGACACCAGCTCCTCGGTCCAGGTCCATGCCTGAGGCATGTCCACACCCCTCACTCCAGCTGTGGGGGAAGTCGAAACAAGACCCAGACATACACCCTCTCTCCCTCCCTCCCTCGTGCCCTCAGTCCCTAGGGAAGGAAAGCCAGATGCATTTGCTGGAGACAGCTCCAGAGTTTTCCAACAGATCCCAGGTCTGATGAACTAACAGACCACGACAGCGAGGGGAGGGAGTGGAGTCTGTATTCAGGCTTCCCTCTCTTCAAAGGTAATGCAAGAAACCCCACAAAACCAGCCCTATAATCACGAGCCAAAAAAAAAAAAAAAAAAGGCTCTGTGAACTCTTGAAATTTAGGCTCACTGAGAGCAATACTTTCTAAGCAATTAATACAGATCTTCCCAGGTGTGTTTTACACTACAGGCATATAAGATTAATGCAGCTTTCTCAGAATTTTTATAAGAGAACCAGAAAACAACCAAGCTAATCTGACAAAACATAGACATACCAGATAGTATGGCCCTGGACAGAAAAGAGGAAGGCATTTGAAAACTTTGTGTTTAGGGAGTGTTGTGTCCTTTTGAAATATCTCAAAGACAGCCTTGTGCAGGCTTTACAATTAGCGAGGGAAAGAGAGGATTGTGAAAAAAAAGAAATGAAGGAAATGGAAGGAGAACACGAAGAGCATTTTAAGAGGTTGGAGGCAAACCCCACCACCACAGAGAGTGGGCAAAAAGGGAGCTAAAAATAGGCAGCATGAGAGAGGGTTCTCCAAAAGAGAGAGGGAAGGACACTGTGTTCTGGAAACTGGTGCGACCAACCACAGACGAATGTGCCAAGGCTCTTGTACATTTTGTTGGCAGTTGCTCAAGGCTGGCACGTAGTCTGTACCAGGAAAGGTATCACCAAGTAGGCAGTGCCCTTCACTGGGGTGTGCGTTGCCAGTACAAACTCCTGAGGGGCCAGAGACAAATGGCTCATCAGTCAGTGACAGAAAATGATAAAATGATCTTCCTGGATTCTCCCTTATCGCCAGAGGAACTGATAGAAGCAAAGTTTTATGCACTTATCCAACTCCATTAAAAACATGTGGGGTTTTTTTTCTACCTACTCACAGTCAGTTTATAGCCATTTGTTCTTGTGCTTACATTGGCATTTAGTTTCTTTCTAAATTATCTTTAGTTAGCTTATCTTCTCCCCCCCATGTGTTTATAGAAAGTAATCATAACCCCCCCCCCATCTAACACACTAACCTCTGCTATTTTCTTATCGTAAATCAGATCTTTTATTCTGTGATCACTCCTTTTCCACTTCTGCATCTACTCTGGTCCAAACTAGTTTCTCTTGAAGTGGTGTAAACAGAGTGAAAATGAAAGTTCAAATAAAAGTTCACAAGCACCTTGCAAAATAGTACCTCTCAACCTCTGTCTAAGATGCCAGACCTGACATCTGAGGGTAAATAAGCCTTTTTCACTCCCAAATTACACTGATGTTTCTAAGTTCTTATTACCTCTTACAGAGACCCAGTTTATAAAGATACTCTGATCACCTCCTAAATGCAATGATTTGCTGTTTGTACTATTAAATTCTATCCCATTTCTGCTGCAGTCATCTTCAAATTAATCTTCAAAGTCATCTTTATGCAATGGTCTAATCTTCATCTGTATTGACATGCTTCTCATTTTATTTATTACAGGTGGATTTCATCAGCTTATTCCTGTTTTCTATGCCAAGCTCATGAAACAAACATATTAAGTGGCACCAGTGCCAAGACAGTGTCTCAAGGCACGTCCTTGCAGCCTGACAGGTTTCTTTTCAGCACAGCATGTTGTCCCTTCCCTTTTATGTACAACCCAGGTATCTCATATTAATCTTCGTCTTCTCCAATCTGACAGTTTCTCAAGTGGTACAATATCAAATACTTCACTATAGACCAGGAATATTGGACATACTATATTTCCTTTAGCTAGAAAATCACTTATTTTTCTCAAAGATAAATTTTATGTCAATATGGAATGGTTTATGCAACCAAGGCAATGTTTTGTCCTGTTTTCTATTTACTTCCATTTCCTTAGTTATTCTCTATGTCAGCAGTAAGCTGTGCTAAACATCCTTGCTGCTAGAACTACACTTCTCCGACTGGTCTCATAGGTGAAGGTTGTCCAGTGCCCTGACTTGACCACATGGAGATGACATGGAGACCACATGTTCCTCACTGTCTCTTCCAATCCAAGAGGCAGGAGACACATTCAAAGCAAATCCAAGGAGGCTGTTCTTCAATCAATCTGCAAGTAAACTCTGGAATTTCTCATCCTGAGATGCTGTGGATGATTAAAGTCCTGAGATGTTGTGGATGACTGAAGTTAAAAACAGATGAGGAGGTGCGTGAATGAGTCAATGAAAGAGGAAGCAACTGAAGATTAGTAACTACAACCCTCCCTGTGCTTAATCTGGGTATGTAAGTCCCTGGGCCACAAACTGCTGGAGGCTCAGAGACTAATCCTGAATTGGGAAGCATGGCAAGACAGATTTTCAGTCTAACCCAGTGAATTGACTCTTATATATTTAGGTAATCTACCATATCTTATTTGAGTAGCTTATCTGAGTCTTATTTCCACCACATTTATTCTAACATACCTAGTCCCATTCACTTTCCTACTTTTTACCTCATGGCCAACATCATCATTATTGAAAGCTGAGACAAAGTGTTTGTTTAGCTTTTACACAATACTTAGATTATCTTTAAACCCTGTAATATCCTTAAGGCACAGCAGATGCACTTCTTTTTCTTTTTTCCTCTACGATCCTTGCTTCACCTGCTGTTACTTGCTGCAAATTTTTTTTTGAAGTTAAAAGCTTGTCTTCTAGAAATTCTCGCTTTGTCCCTACATTTTCTAAGATCTGGGAAATGGTTTATTTCTTGATAAGTCTTTTTTTTATTTATTTCCTGTAGCCTACAAGTTTCATTCACAAGTTCTTGTTTCACACAATAATTCACTAGGCCACAACTAGACCCCTTTCTGCAAGTTCTTCCTTGCTGAAGATGAAATATCAAGGTAGATTTTACACCTTTGGTATGAGGAATTCCAGCCCTCTGCTGTCTCTCAATTCTTCATGATCTCTAAGCAATGAAAGTGAGGACAACAGCTCAGGAGAGAATGGAAAGTAGATTTTCATCCTCTGAAGCCCCTTCAAGCGTCTAAGGTACTTACCTTCAACAATTGCAGCCATCTAGTGGGCAAATACCAGAAACAGTCACTAGTCAGTAAAAATGTGATCTTGGTCTCCTGTTACTTGCAATTGTTCACTCTTCGAGTGGACTGATACTTCATGGCTAAACCAGGCAATATGGAAAAACATGTCCCAAAATATCTTTCTTATAAGCTTGTATTACAGCACAGTTGCCTTGGCCATCCCTCTAAGACCTCAGGAATGACCATGCCTTGCTACTGCAGAGTGTTATACCACAAGGAGTCACTTGGGCATACATATTTATTCTCTTGCATTTCCAATACCATGAAAAAGTTATGACTTTACTAACACTGCCATACACTGAGAGTGACAATAAATACATAACGAGGATGGTTTCTACAGTGGGCCACACAACTGACTCACTTGGAAGCTTGACAAGCAAGTGTGGAGTCAGATTTATGTACATCAAGGCCTTACCCTGCAGCTGCAATTCCCAACCTGTGCTACACCTACCTTATTGATGCACCGATCACTCTATTAAGGCGAACGTCAGCAGCTGCTGATTATCCCTGGTGTAAATGCTTGCCATCACAGTAGGTGACTCTACATAGACAATTACTACTTTTGCACGCTCAATTAACTCAGACAGCTAGGTAATGGCAATCCAACAGCAACTACCTTTTGGGGTATGGGAGGTATGGAAGGAGAATATATCAGCTGCTATGCATTTGGTGGAGGAAAGCGCGCAAAGTTGTAGGAAAGGAAGAAAGGAATGTAGATATCTCTTAACCTGTCAAGAGCCACCTATGGAGCCAGAAGTTGTTGCTATTGCTGCTGTCAGTGGTAATTACCTCTTTTTAGCATCAGTTGTGGTTATATCCACACACTCCATGACCACAAACTGCTTTGCTAAAGGTTTTTTTAATGCAGATATCTTACTCACAATTTGAATATCATATAAAATAAGGTACTTCCTTAAGACTGACCTTCATTATTTTCTTAAATGACCATGTTATCATAGAGTGCATGACACTCAAAATGCTCTTGTGTCAAAAAAACATGCACTTGACAACATCATTATGATGACGTCCTTCTTTCCTTGCCAAAAGTCATCTTTTAAAATGCTGCTACTTGAGTGCAAGTCGTGACTATTCTGTTTTCTCAGCTAGGAACTCACCACAGTTTTCATGCTGTATCTCTGATAAATACTTCTACATACACTGAAAGAATGACTTATTGGAAGTATAGTCATTTCAGTTTTGTTTTAAGTAATACCACAAAACTTAGCTGAACTCCAGTGGTTATTACCAATATAAAAGACATTTGCCCATAAAAGAATTTGCCAAAAAGTGAACCCTGTAAACCTAACTGGTATACTAAGCAGGTACAATGCAAAAGTCTATCTTTTCCACACCCTGCACCCATGTTATGGGTGCTTTCAGGTGTCTTATCATTGTCACTGTATGCTTGCATAATTTCTGGGTATTTGGAATAAAAAATTTAAATAGCAATTTTCTAGTGAGATTTAGTCCTTGTGCTTCCTTGAGATCACTGGTATGACACTGGGTATGAAGAGAATAGACATGATAGGAGAGGATCAGATCAATGTGTGTGAGAAAGAAAGTCAGAAACATTCAGCCACTGAAGTTCCCCCTTCTGTGCCTACAGCATTTTCCCTCCCTTTTCTCTTCATTTATCTCCCATTTTCCCTTGTCCAAATGTCTGAACTGATGCACAGAATTTTGACCATTTTCTGTTCCTCCATCTCCCAACAAAGTATCACTGCCAGATACTCACAGCTGCCTCTGATTTTTCTGGAGCAGCAGGTATTTGTCTCCAGAGCATGAAGCATGACTGCTCAGAAGGATATCTCTGGTGTTTCATATTTTATGGGCAGGGCAGTTTCTATCAAAAAGCACAAGCAGCTCTTCATGCCTAACCCCCAGGGCAAAGCTGTGAGTGTGCAGCAGCATCCAACAGCACCCAGGGAACAGGGAAAATACGTGCCAGAGGAGACATCATGCTCTACACAGACCTCCATTGCGTTCAGCACAGCTTCTGCAGCTCCTGGAGCCGGACGTTGTTTGGACACTAGTGCAACTACTTGGCTGATGTAGCACCTGAGCTAAGGAAACTGTGTGCAGCCAAAAACATGACAAATCCATCCCTTTTTCCTGTTCATAAATTATTGTTAAGCTCTGCATTTTATCAATTTGTTTTACTTGTAAGAAATTCACTGTAACTCTTTAATGAAGTGTATGTTATTCATATTATACCTAACTCACATGATATTACTTCTATTGCCAGATCAACTCTCTGAAACCTTTCATCAATAGACAGTGGAACTGAAACAGTCATTTCCAGTTAGATCTTTCAGCAAAGACAGACTTACACACACATACACAAAACAGCAGCCAACGTTTTCTTGTGTGCATGGCCTGGGGCAGCAGTTTTCAGTACTGAAACCCAATGGTACACAAGAGGTAGGAAAGCAGATGTGCCGTGAAGTTCCCAGCATCAGCAGAGCATCCTCAGCTATATATTCTAGCGATAAGTCCACCCCAGGGGGACTGACATCACACTGATGTTGGATTTATTTCACATTCCAGAACAGCAGCAATAAACCTAAATTACATAGGTCTACACTGGACTTTTAGCGCCTGACTGTCATTTGTCAGCTGCCGTCTTGTTCCACATGTACTCAGTCCCTGCAATATTTTAGCATGTTGCCTTTTGGCAGGATTAGTGTACTGGACGTCCCCTGAGAAAGCCATAGGAAATACATACTGGTCTTGTGGTTAATTTAACTAAGCTCTTGATGTCATTATTATTTAGTGGAAATGTAGTCAAACACTTACTGGGCAGCCAAAATTTAAATAAATTCCCATGTTCTTAAGTGGTCATTCTGAATGTTTGACATAAAATGCACATCTCTGTTTAAGACACATGGCATACACAGATGAACTTACACACTACTGTGGGTTTTAACATGCTGAAATAATTTGCAACCCTGCTTTAAAGTTGCTGGCTTCCAAAATGAATGGTGATAAGTAAAGTGAGATCTGGAACAAATTAATATATTTCTCAATAACCTGTGGGTTTCTTCGGAACTGCTCATAGTAGCTAATGGGCAACCAGAGGTTCCCATAGTTATAACAAAACGTAAAAGAAGAAAAAACCCTATGAATATTGATAAGGTGAAAAGTCAAGCACTTAAAATTTAGTAAGTGTAAAAATAAGGTTCCCTGTGTGATGTTAATTTGTGACCCTCGTATACGTTTATTCTGATGCAAACCTGATATTCAACTTCTTTCCACAGGATTCTTCTGCGGCCAGGACAGACTGGGAAGTCGGGAAGCAGAAGCAAAGTGCTGCATTCCAAGTAGGACACAACTGGCTGTCAGCAAATGCCACGCCAAAACCAGCTTCTCTGCCACAGAATGCGAGAGGAGCCCGGAGGACTTACCAGAGGCACGACTGACCGAGGTGCGCGCGTTTGTGCAGAGACACCGGATGTGCAGAAAACAAGTTAACTCCTCCATTTCCCACCTTTTCCAGGAGGCCCTTAAGAGCAGATGTAACCCAGGTGGGTTTCCCAGGAGGGGCAGCCTCATCCTGCTGCCTCCTTCCCTTCTCCGTAACCCCACAGCTGGGCTTCTCACCCAAGCTGGGGGACAGCAGGTCAATGCCCACAGCCAACGGGACCTTGGAAAGAGACAACAATCAGGACCAGGCAGCCGGAGTTGTTCCAGAGTGCATACATTTCTTTGGCCATCATCTGTCCAACCTCGGGATCTGTGGGGAAGCGCCAGGTCGGCTGGGCTGGTTGTGCCCCCAGCTGCAGACCTGTGGTGGGAGAGGAGCTGACCTGGCTGGGCACCTCCAGGGAGCCGGTGTGCATCCACGGGAAACGTATCCCCAAGGCACGGTGCAGGTAACACCCTGCAGAGATCTTCAAACCCTTCTAAATGAGCTACTGCAGGGAGGGGGGGTTAATCCTGCATTATTAATGCACTACTATGCCCAGCCTAATGAGCTCTGTTTCTTAAGCCGTAACACCACCTTATCATCCCTTTTCCCCCTTGTGTTATTCTCTATGTGGCTGTTATGTATTGACCCTTTTTATTACAGCAATTTAAAATGGAGAGAAAAGACTTTACAATTTGCACCCATTTTATTCTTCTTTTTTTCTTCTTTCCAAAAAAAAAAACAAAGACCAGCTCTGCCATTCAGCTTGTGCGTTTTTCTACTTGGGCACTACAATGGTCCACATTAACAGCTGTAATATTTTTTTATAGGAGGTAACTGGAAGTTCAGAGACACTGAGTGGCCTCTCTACGCAGGAAGAAACAAAAGCCTTTATTCCCAGCTTCCTCTTCTAACAGCAAAGCTGCTCTCCCACCCTCCCTACAGTTTACTGAAAATTCTTCCTTCTCTTTAAAATGTTTACTCCAGAATACCACAATTGTATCTCAGATTCCCACAAAGCTCATAGTAGCAATACAACAGACCCCAAATCTGTCAACACAGCTTCACCTCAGTGTTGCTGCCCTAGCCAATGTTTGGATCACCGCACCTCAGATTGCTGCACAGCCTATACATAGAGCACACCCACTTGTAAAGGAGGCAACCGTGAGCTGTGAGTGACAAACCAGCATATGGATTTGGGGAGATACAGGGGCTAAGCTTTAAAATTGCAACCTAGGGAGTGAAGAGTAAAAAAGAAAAAAAAAAACAAAACTTTTAAAATTACCCCATATCTGAAAATTTCAGAGTATTTCTTTCCAAGTCAGACAAAGAGTCTCATTCAAATAGCAGTTGCTTATGACTCAAATTTTCCTCAGCCTCCACATTCCCAAATATTCAGCCGACTGTAATATTTTTTAATGTAAAGCCAGCTCAAGGCTCCTCAGCAGAGTAGGCAAAATGCAGTTTTGGAAATGGTGGCAGAATGGGTCCAGGGTGAGGAGGACAAAATATGACGGGCTTTAGTATGTGGTGAAGAACCAAAACAATATTTCTTGCAGTACAAGAAGTCTGGTTCAAGCAATTTGAGTCTGCTCAGAGCCTGATTCCACAAAATCTGTTTTTTAAACCTTACAGTTGCTAAAGCGAAGAGAGAAGAGATTTCTGCCTTTTGGGTGGGAGTGCTTAACAAGGGACACATAGTTGTTCCCCATCCGGAAGGGGCTATTCGCCTAAGAGGGACTGCAGGGCACAGGTTTTCATTGCTCGCTGGGTTGAATTTCCTGGCCTTTTGTTGAGTGGCAGCCAGATAGTTGTGGCACTCACTGTCCTGGCACAGGGGTTGTGCTCCCAGTGCCTGGGCTCCCCAGGCGTGACACGGGACTGCAGTCACTCCAGTTTCTCACAGGATAGGTGATGGGAGGTTCTGCTTCTTGAAAGAATAGGTCACCAAGACCAAATCTGCAAGACAAGCAGTGCCACAGAGTGCTCCTGAGCACTGCATTTTGGTCAGATTTTTGGGTCTGGGTTTTTTTGGTCTTTTATAACCAAAGGAATCTGTTTTGTCCTCCCTCTTGATGCACCTACATGCCGTTTTTGAGCACCAGCTTGCGTACATAGGTATGTATGGTGCTAAATGCTTGCTCCACAGCCAGCTCCCACCTTGATATGATCCTCAGAGGGACATGAATATGGCACTCAGTACTCAGATGGGGCAGCCCTCCAAGCCACAGTCAGCCTCCTGACTTCTTATGGGAATGCTCCATAACAGGGTAATTCATGGCAGTCCGTTTGCAGAGGAGGAGAGATGTAACGACTGATCTCCTTTACACAGCCCTTTACTGGTTACCACTTACAGCAACGTGTTCAACAATAGCCTCAGGCAAGATCAGTGGCTTCACTGAGGACTAATGGTGTCCATGACATCTGCTGAGCACCCACCTGGAGCCCAAGCCTTACTTTCTGAAGGCCATTCATGGATAATTGTGAATGCATGGCTTTACAGCTTAGAGGGACTCACAGTATGAAGGTGTATGTGGCCTCAAAGACAGGATCGACAGCAATGGGAATGTTTTGCAATACGTGGTCTGAATGTATGTTACACTCGTTTCCCTCTCCATCAGAGGCTTTTTAAACTGCCCCTTTGGGGACATGGTGATCAAGATGATGTCATGTTCATGTGCATTTAGCAAGCCTGAGGAGATGAACCGGTGTATCTACTTTCACCTGCTGCGTGTTTGTATAGGGACTGCCTATTTCAAAGAGTGCTGGTTACTGGTAAGTAATGTGTCTGTTGCCTTGTCTCCTTGCTTCATTGTGTGTAATGTTCAGATTAAAAATATGTTAAGAGGTCCAGGTTGGTTTAACCAGCTCTTTCAGTGACTCTGCAAACTGTATTGTTTCAACACATCTCAACTTTCCATTACAATTTAGGATTAAATTAGTTGATTCACTTCATGAAAAATACAAACTCGACCAACTTTTGCTTCTTGTGGATATGACTTGCCCCAGTGCCCCATTGCTCCTGTACTACAGACCATCACATGGGAAAGCAGGAAGGAACTTACACTCGGAGGTTGACTACTAGCCCCTTTCTTGACACCATAAGGGAGAATGTGATGTCCCCCAGTTGGCAGAAAAAGCGAAGTTAGTCTATTTCCTTTGTCAAATGTGTTAGTACTCCTTCTGCTGCCCCAGGAAACTCAGGGTTCCAAGATCACTGGAAATTGCTCAATGAACCAGCATAGATCTACAGATCCATAGCTGCTTCTGAATAAAGGTGCCCTTCATGCACTGTGTACATGGGGAACTTCTCCTTGAGAGGCTTATGCAAGACTCCAAGTCCTTTGCTCATGTCACAGAGTTTTCATGGGGTTAAAGATTAAGTTTTGCATAGCACTAATAAGAGCAAATATTTATCATTCTGAGGTGAACTAACATGTAACTGGGCCTACACCAGTTCAACAAGGGTTGTAATCTGCTGCCTGCTTAAAGCAAGCCATAGGCTTAGGCAGCTTGCTGAATAAAAGCCAAAGGGAAGAGATATTGAAAGAAAAGGTTAGGCAGTCACAAATGGTTGCATAAAATTTTCAAGCAAACTTTAAAATTGTTTTCCCCTTAATCTGATGCCTTACTTTTCCTTAATTGGTATTGCCTTCCCAGTAGAATCTCAGTGCAGCTCTCATCTTTACAACAGAAAAGAAAGAAAACTGAAACAAAATGATACTTTCCCATTTAATTGAATACCAGTTTTTAACAGGTGGGGTCAGGTCTAAACACAGAATTTCTCAGACAGACTCTGAGTTCTTTATTTGCATCTTCCAAAAGCCTTGAGCTGTTCTGCAAATGTTTTATATTATATTAATTAAATGAGAATCACTCATTTCAATATAATTTCAAATGATACATGGAGCACACGGGGGTATTGTAAACACAGCAAAAAATTACAACATCTATTATTATTATTAATGTTCTTTACTTTCTGCCAAGTTTATCCATGGTCCTGTCGAGTGAGGAAATCCCTCCTCGCTGGTACAGGAATCTGATGATCGGAGCTGGGCTCACCAGGGAAGAGGAGACACAAGGATTCTGATGCGTTTCAGGACAGCGTAAAGGACTTCTTCATATTCTTCTGACTGAGGAGTGAATGAGCTATTGCCTGTGAATACGACTGGATGGACTGAGTGTCATATGAATCTCCTTCTTGCCAATGTGTTGTGATCTCCTGGGCAATCTTAATTTTGGTGGATTTAATGGGGTGCAACGAAGATTCATTATTCATTTTCAATGGCTTGTAAAGAGAGGCACCATGTCCTGCATCACCCAGGTTCTGTTTGTCCAACACGCCGCATTTACATTTATTTAGCCCAGAGAAGGCAGTGTTCAAGTACCCTCTTAGTGGGGATGTTTCAGGCAAGAAAAGTATTTTTTTCTGCTTTGAATACCAAAAAATGGTAAATACCAAGCAGGGAATAATAGTAATAGTGCAAAATACCGTGGGTGAGGTGCGATTGGCAAGCTCTTTGCATATCAATATACAGAAAGCTGGGCTGCAGCATGCCATGCTAACATCTGGGGGAACGAATTGCAAGGTTTGAGCCTCATGTTTCTGAAGGCTTAAAAATGTTTTCTGTGACATTAATAAAGATTAAGAGAAAAAAAGAGAAATCTTCTCCCTGAAATCTCCAGGAGAAAAATACATTCAACAGAACAGAATTATTTCCCACAATCTAAATCAGTTCAGACTTATCCCAGAGGGAGCTGCTCATCCTTTCTGCCTATTTCCACCCCATTTGTTTTGCGCCATTTCTTTCTAATACAACCAGGGAAACTGATCAAACACATTCTATACATACCACCCAGCCCACAGTCTCAGCATCCCAGCTGTATTCCTAACCTCACAAATTCACAGTGAAACCATCTCCAGGGTTTCAAAAGCATAGCAGCTTTCATGAAGGGGGGCAGTGGGAGCTCTCTTAATTAGCCTAGCTTCTTTGTGCATTTCTAGACATGTCTCTCGTTTTGTTCACCTTCAAGATTTTAATGCCAGGGTAGAAAGAGAAGATTTCTCCTCCATAAAGTAGCGTCACATTCTTTTAGGTCTTCTTTTTTTCCTATCAAAGTTTTGGCCCTCAGAAAAACAGCTGGGGCCAAACATCTAAATGGAAAGAGGTGAATTTTAACCAGTCTGCACTTTTATTGAGCATTAACAGAGGAAAATTTGGAAGCCCATCCAGTTAGGTGAGCATTTCATTACCAGGAAGACCTTCACATGTTGTCCCTACAGCTCTGGCAGGGGAAATTCAAATGCGAAACCATCATTAACGTAATTCAACCCTTTCTGGAAGTACAACAACATGAAATGCAGTCTTGATAGCTTAATTCTTTTAATTTTTCCTCTTGAGGCATGACTTACTGACCTGACAGTAATTTTCTAGGAGAGGCTGAATGCAGGGAAGGCAGCAGGACTGTGAATTTTCTCACTAGTGTTTTAAAGCACAGGTCTATACAGAGGAAAAAAATTGAGGATAAAGTCATGGAAAGGTGGGTTCCAACTTTACTGTGTTCCTGATTTCATTAGCAAAGCTTTGCAACAAGGAAATCACGTGATCTCCCAGCACATTCAGCCTGGGCTCAGAGATCCTGAGACAACAAATCCCTCAAGGATGTGCCTAATCTACTCACAGCCAGTTTTTCTAAGGAGATCTCATGAAGATCAAGTTAGAGAATAATTAAAAATGTTATTACAATTTCTCTCTGGCTACTAATGATAAGGTTTGAAAACTGAGATTCTTCATTAAAATTTACATGGGTTCCAAAATCTAAAGTAGTGCATGGCTGGATGAGAGGCAGAAGTCAGTTTAAGTTTGTAGCTTCTGAGAACTGATTTATATATCTTATAGGCTGCAATATTTCTGTTACTGGAGAATTGAAATAAAAAGGTTAAATTCTGTGTGTTGTCTAGTTTTTAATATTATGCATTACCATGATGGCTTAAAAGAAAGATGAAAACATGAAAGAAATGGAGAATTTTAAATAACCCCAAAAGTGGATCTCCTCCTGAAGTCAAGGCAGCTATAAACACCAATCTATCTCTAGATGTTTCCTCATTGCTATGAAGAGGCTGGCTTCCTTATTCAACAGGCTATATTTAAAGAATTTCATACTAAACCACTGCAATATAAAGGAACTTAAACTAATTCTGGTGTCTACCTCAACTTTCCTGCAAGAATGAAAGCAATGATCTAATTAAAGGCTACTTACCTTTTCAGTACATGCCTATGTGTACATTGCACATTTTACTGCATGTGTATTCCTCTGCCGTTCAGTGTATTCTATCTCTTTTCTCAGAAACAGCAAAGTTTAAGGGGGGGGGGGGGGTGGGGCATTACCTAGAAATATATCAGCATTGCTTTACAAACCTATAGTAATAAACTACATCAATGTCTGAAATGACTGTAAAACTCTCACTGTGAGACTTTTTGTATTTTATTTTTCCCACATAAAATAAGGTCTTATTTTTATATAAAAGCTTGAACAAGACTTACACGTGTTAAATTTGGCATACTGTACACAATCCTCCTAGTTTATATGGTACCATTCCAAAAGTGACATTTTGGCCATGTTGGAGTTTTAATGCCAGTGAATCAGCATAATGGCCACAAATACATATAGTTAATGCACAAAGTGAAGCAAGTATAATATATGCGCACCCATGGGGCCCAAGGGGTAAAGGCTCTCCTCATCTTCAAGCTATTAATCTTTGCAAATCAGCATCTTAATCCACTTTTTCATTTAATTGTAGTTAATATTTAGCTGTTAGGCTATGTGCTGCAGGGAAGGGGCTGAGAAAAGATCCACAGGAATATATCCACAGTCAAGTGCAGACAACTAATCACATCTGTTCCCCCCTGGATTCTGCTGTTCATGGTAACTTAACATAGTCCCAAGCCTCATCTCTCAACCATTCTGTTGAACAAAGGTCATATATTTTGCATTCACCATGGAAAAAAGAGGCTAAATTGGCTTTGCTGGCCAGCTATTCATCCTTGTTTCTTTTCAATGTAATATCTAACATGCTGATGCTATTTAAAAAAATTAAATTCATTAACATGTTAGTCAATATACAAATATTGTTTGATGATTAACTTCTTGTTCTTTTGCCCAGGCATAAAATGATCAAACTAAATCTCATATGTTTTGTCTTATTGCTTTACTTTCTCAGCTGTTTTTAGCTATCATTTTCTGTAGATTATTGGGTAAAAAGAGAAGCTTCTGTAATTGTTATCTTTTTGGATGGACTTCTTTATGTATTCTTATTAGAGCATTTCTGCTGTTTGAAGGGACTGTGGCCATCCCCCCTGCTGAAGAGTTATACTCTAAGAAAGCAATGGACAACACAGTTCTACCACCGCCATACATGGACTTCTCTATTTTTCTGAATAGGCTGCAGGATACTGGAGGATAATTTTATGACTTTTTGGACATAGCCTCACTGTCCTGCCTAAGCCCAGCAGACTGTGGGGCACAGTTTAGTTACATCTGTGCTAGCAGACAATGGCTCTGCTCCTGCTTCTGATGTAGTCATTGAGAGTTTTGCCATGAACTCATATTACTGTAATTCAGATGTGCTACTGAAATAAATGTGATGTATATTTTCCATGATATGATTACTGGATTTGGTTCTGGTCAATTAAAGCAGCCTGCCCAGGGCTATCAACAGGGTAATGATTAATGTCAATAAGCAACCCTTCCTGGCATCTGCTAGCTGCCTGTTAAAAAAAAAAAAAAAAAAAAAAAAAAAAGGCAGTGCCATCAATTTGCTGCCTTCAGCCACATTTAGACTAAGAATACACAACTGTATGGAGCTGAAGTCATGTATTGCACCCATCTGGCAGAGGGAACACACGTTGCTAGGAGTGTGCCGGACCTGCCAGGACTGTGGTCCTGGCTCAAGGTGAAGAATTTGGGTGTAGCGCTGTGGACATCACCTGTAAAAGACCACCTGGCAGCACTCTGCCTCACAGGACAGCCAAACTAGACTTGAGGCTCACAGCACAGCAGAAGAAGGCTCAAAAGTTAACAGAGATAAGAGAAAATTTTCTGCATGTGAGCACTTGAATCAGTATAATTATAACAGAACAGCCCAAGTGCCAACCAGGGCTTCAGTGCGTGGCGGGCAACCTGAGTGCCAGCCCTGTGGAGGACAGCATGAGAACAGCTCTGGGCTGGGACACTGTCATAGAGGGAGAACTTCAGAATTGGGAAGTTCCTGGTAAGCTCCACGTGTGTCCCTGGCTCCCCCTGCTCTCCTTCCAGCTAGCTCCTAGTAGACCCACAATGACCATCAATGCGTCAGCAAGTGTGAGATACCGTCTCTTTTTCCATCCTAGCTGGACTTTCCTAATCAACCAGTGGGTTGCATCTCTGAAACAAAGACACTCCCTCACACTCCAGCTCCTCTCCTAGCTCCTTCTCCCCTGGTTTTGACGCCACCCTAGAGATTGTGCTAAACAGATCCCCACACCATGGGGAGCAAAGATGGGCATTTCTCATTCTCCATTGTGTTGAAGCAGGAAATGGCTGCAGAAAAACCTCTTCTCAGCGCGCTTGGGCTGATGACATGGGACTGGTGGGATCCCTTCTGGTCAGAACGTAACCCTCACTGGAACAATCAGCAATTTGGACATCCGAAAATTATTTTATTAAACAGCAGTTGTTAATCAGTAGGAGGTCTTTTTCCACAGCCATTCTTTAAAGCCCAAACATTTCCATGTTTCCTGTAATACTTGTGCTTAGTCACACATTGACAAATAGAAGGGAAAAAACTCAGATCTGTATGACAGATTTTTGGAACCACCAAAATAATCTCTTTGAATTTTGCAGTCACTCAACAGCAGGAGTCCAGGAGAAGAGTGTTGAAAACAAAAACTTGTATTTATTCACTGGAATTTTTACTGCCATTTCTCTCCCAGAAAGGATACCTACCATATTCTTCTAAAAATACATTATCAAATAAACAGACCAGAGACCCCCATCAAAGTTTAATAGTTGTCAAGTTCACTTTTTGCTACCCAGCCTATAAGTCTGACAGAAAGAGAAAGGATGGTCCTTTGCAGTTTAGCGAGAATTTATTCCACTTCAGGATGGAGGTATTTAAGACATTCAGGTATGGAGACCAAAGGTTCTGCCAGAGGACATCTTCTGCAGATCATCCTGCCATCCTGCAACTCGCACACCCATATGAGCAAAAAGTCTCCAGCTGAGTCTGGCCTCCTCTGCTGTAATACACCACCAGAAGAGATCTCTAGGTCAAAATTCCCCAAAATATAAATACTTGAGAAGTATTAAGTATTATAATTAAGAGTTATTACTATTACTCTCTAAATACTTAGAGAAGAATGGTTGTGCTTGTTGGGCATGAGGCCACGTGTCACTAATCCTTGAAACTTTCCTCCTCCACGCCAGGCTGTCAGGAGGCTGGCACTGGGTCTTGTTCAGAGTACTGTCCTTTGAAAGACCAGGTCCACTCATTCATTTTTTTTTATGGTCATGCTAAGAGGTCAACGGAAGTGAAGGCGAATATCCCCTCCCACATCCAGCAATTCTGAGGCACGGAAGGAACAAACACCGCATCTCTAAGATTTTGAAAGAAAGAGATAAGCCTGGCTATTTTTCAAAGGGCTGGCTTAGCACAGAGCTGGGACTGGGCGTAGGCAGCTGAGGAGGGCCGTAGCCTGCTGAGGATAGCAGCCCTGTGGTCTTGCTCTGCTGGTGGCACAGGCCTGAGAAACTGGGTTTGCTGCTTGACCTTGCATGACCAGCATCTGCTGGTGGGATCCTCCCTCCTTTCACTAGGCATGCCCCCATGAGCAGGAGCAGCAGTCTGGGCTCTCCCCCAGCTCTCTGCCTCAGATTTGCCCTTTCCTTCTCCACCTTCTCTTTCCAGGGCAAGGCCAGTCCCTCCATCCCTCACCTCTGACCCGGATGGCTGTGTTGCTGAGAACCTCAAGCAGGGGACATTTCGGAGTCTGCCTCAAGGGGAGAGCTTCAGGCTGTGTCCCACAGCAGACCCACATCAGCATCAGAGATCCAGATAGGCCTGAGGCTTGGACATACCCATAGTGTGTCCTACCAGACTGCTAAGCAACTTGTAAACATCATTTACATCTACTACACATGCCACTACACATCCCAGAGAGTGACTACTGTTCAGAAGTACTTCACTCTCCCCATGTTATGCCTGAATGTCCTTGGGAGCCCAACTCAAAGGCATGGGTCTCGCCAGCCAATGTTGAGAGTCGAAACTTCAGTGTCTTGTTGTAAATCTAGTCCTTACCCCATCCCATGTCTATCTGCATAATAGAAATAATATTTTTCATCAGATAAAACATTTCTGTGAATATAAAGCACATTATAGTCCATGAGGGGCTTAATTCTTGGTGTCTTTCAGGTAATTTTGCTATGATGGAGTTATATGTACTATAGGGAAATGAGCGCCCTTGCTCATCACCTTCACAGCATACTCAGAGGTGGCCTTTGTAAACTAAATGAAAAATAAGACTCTCCAACAAATATGGACTGAGAATTGAGACTTTATAAAACCACAAGTATTCCCTCACAGAAAAGACAGCATTTATGCTAGAGACTGTGTTTAAATAAATTTTGTCCAGGTGAACATGATGCTGGCCATGATGGGGGAAAGCCATGGAGAGAAGTCTCCTGGAAAAGCAAACAGCAGCTGGGTGTGCATGATGGGTGCAGCTGCCCACCACCAAGCCTTCTTGGTGACCTCAGCAGGATGAGTAAGTAGACCCAGCAGTTTCCATGCAGCAGAGAACAATTTCTTTCACTTCACCACTTTCTCCTGAGGCTCCCAAGAGAGCAATTATTCTTTTTTCCAGACTGTCTCCAACTGCCATAGAGCTTCCCCCCAAATCCCTGTAACTCCTGCCTTATCAATACAAGAAAGGAAGGAAACATAAAATGTTGAGAGTGACAGGTTCAACTGTTTTTCTTCTTGACTAAAAATGTGGGAAATCTGTGGTAGTAGGAGAGTGGAGTGAAAACACGTCAGCATGGCATAGTAATGTGTCTTTGCAAACCTCTTGCCTCTCGCTCTCCTTCCACAGACACAACCGACCACAAACACGGATGCAATAGGAGTGGCTGTCACAGATCTCCCAGTTTGCCCCATTACATCTTCTAGCAGTTCCTCTTGGTGCGGATCCCTTTGATCGGCGATACAGGGACGATTAGATCTGAGAGGATACAATGGTTCATTGCGGGACATGGCACTTTTGGCTCCTGGCTGTCAGTGCAACATGCCATGTCCGTGGGGCTACTGCATCTGCGTAAGGGCGGCCACACTGAGCTCCCACAATGCACAAAACTCATGTACTGAATTTTCCCTCTTTGCCTCCAGCCATCCCTGTTCTGTTTCTTGCTAAGTCAATTACTCTCAACCATACTAGCAGTAAAGGGCCCTTGGGAAAAAGGAAACCAGGGAGTAGGCTGGTTGTTCCCGATCTAGGCTCGCCCTGTGCCAATACAGCATATTTTCTAGAGTGTTTTTTACAATTCAGTTTAAATGACTCAGCTGAGGGGTTTTGTATAACTTCTGACCACAGCCTAACAGTTCTCACAGGAGGTAATATTTCCTAGTGTTTGGCATGAGCTTTCCTCCTTTTCATCTTAGCACTTGTGCTCCTTCAGCAATCCTTACCCACTTCTTTCCTTTCTTCGTGCTTACAGCCTACAGCTTTGAACGTGGTTACTGGATCCCTCAGCTTCCACCAAGCCCTTCACCACGCAGCATAATATATCACATTCATTACTGTTATGCAAGTACCTAGACAGACAGGCTTTATCTAGCTGTTTTAATCTTTCCCATAAACCAGTCCTCAAAGTCCAACAGCGGTTTGAGTTGTTTTATGTGATTTCCCACCAGTTTGTCAACATCAATCTGCAGTGCTCAGATCTTTGAATAACTGGATTGTCGCAGTGCTGACAAGGTGTGACCATTTTCTTTTTGGTAAGTAACCAACTACTCATTTGTTGCATTTTACTAATTGCACTTAATTCTACCTCTCGTTTTTTTCCTATGTTCCGCTATACTCTCCGTATTACACTTTTTGTGATAAGCAGCACCAGAGACAATTCGATTCCTTAGTCTGTCAGGAGCAAAGGTAATTGCTGTAAATATTTAAACCACAGCAAACTCTGATATATGAAACAATTAAAACCCTTTCGAAAGCATCCTCTCTCTAAACCCGTCCCCTGGTAAACGGAATTTAAGTGGCAGCAAAGCAATCAAATCAAAACATTGCCTTTCATTTCTGCTGATGTGAAATATTCCCCCTCTCTGTTCTATGTTCTTGTTCCTCACAGAGTGAGTAGATGTTTGATTAGGTACAGATTTAAACACAAAAAAGATTTTCCAGGCCTCAGTTCCAAGTTCCAAGCAATTACCCATTTGCTGGGTGTAACTCACTGCAGGGTCGCCCAACTGGAGAGCAGAACAGAGGAGGCTCTTTACAAAGAAAAAAAAAAAATCTTCCAAGTGTTTCACCTCACAAGGAATTCTTGAAAAATGTGCCTCCCCCCCCAGAGACCTGGAGTTGTTTGTCTCTTTCAAGGGCTGAGTGTTTTCCTCTCACCAGCAGACTGGCAAAGAGGTGGAGGGCTCACGCTGCAGAGTGAAAAGCTGTCCTGAGCTGACACTGGATTTGCACGGGAGCTCCTGAGGGCTCCACTCGTGTCACCTCATAGTGCTGTCTGCCACACGCTGGATCCTTGCACTTGATCTCAGGTACGGCAAACAGGAGGTACTCACCTTGTCTGCACTCCAGCAGCACTGGCAGAAAAATAACTTCGCAATCAGGGCAAAAAGTCTCAGTTGCACGCCTAGGTCTGCCCTGAAAGCAGCCTTTCTAAGAGGGAATATTCAGTTGTTAAGGCTGGTGGTCTTCCAGAGACTCTGCAACGCTGTCCATGAGAAGCTAAAGAGAGTAAGAGCTAGCATCAGTCCTCCACGTCTCAGATAATCATGATTAAATGTGATTTTTTTAACACTAAAACCAAGTCTAGAACAAGAAGCTAGCTAACTAGCTCTGACTAGATGACACCAAGTGGTCATAGAAAAATTTACATTTATTATTTCTGGAACATTTTGCAAAACATTCACCCTTTGAACTGGAGTTTTGCAGCTTTGCCATTTGAAAAATTTTATTTTTTATCTGGGAGCCACTAAGTCTGGGTATTCTGAGTCTAGGAAGAGCAGTCAAACTGTTAAAAAATACAAGGGAAATATTTCAACATGAATTGCTACTGTATTCAAAAAGCTGACTTACTGTATATTAACAAGATGCAGACTTTTAAGCACTAGTTATTAATTTAGTTAATTAATGGTTAGTGAAGTGAGTAATAACTAGGCTATGCAGTGGTGCTCATATAGAAGTCAATGAAAAAGTTCCTATTAATAAAACTTCAGAAGTCTTTGGATAAGGCATTGCATGGACTACGTAAGCCTATTGAAGTATAAAATAGCAGCAGATCAGTTACACCATCATTTCAGAACAAGTGTTTATCACTCCCTGTGCTCTTAGGTTTATAACAGCTCTCATGAGAGATATTTGAACAAGTCTTTACTGGACAAGATACTGAAGGATGTAGGAAAAGAGAAGTCGGTGGTGCATTTTCTCATCCATTACAATTTTGTGTATGATATAGAGTTATATAAGCAAATATCAAAACGTATTTTTAAAAGTTAGTCATCCGCTGGAATGTGTTCTGTTAGGATGTTTTCTTTTCTCCCTTAGATGACTCTGTGAAATACTTCCCTAGTCACTTTGCCAGCAACCATGAAACCCCAGCAAAACATCAGAAGTCCAGCCAATCCAAGACTGCAAAACTGGCTACACGGAAAATTAACTCGACAGGTTCTTCCATTGTTTTTGAAGGGCTTAAATTCTCCCCCACTAAAGACTTTGAACATTTGCAGGCGCACGTGAAAAAGGAGAGGGGTGGTGGTGTAAACGCACGTGCTCTCTACGCCCACGGGGAAGGCGAGAAGCGGGTGTGTGGGCAAAGGTGTGTGGACACACGTGCTTTGTACTACCTCTGTCCCTATAATGAAACTCTGCTCTCTTTCTACACAGGCATCCCCTATAAATATTGCCTGCTTTGACTCTGATCCCTGTACAAGGCATGTTCTGAATCAAAAAACTGTGACCTGAAGAAGTGAGAACAGCATGAAACACACAACGGAAGGCTGTCCTCTTTCTTCCCGAGTTTTCAGCAGGCTAACTGCTTCCGGTGCTGACGGCACAGCGACTGGCAGTACGGTGAGGATTTACTCCCCCGGAAGCTGTGCAGGCCTGCCCCACGGGCCCACGGCCATTTGCCCAACTGAACTAGGCTGGCCGCTTTGTAGACTTGCTATGTCAGGAATACTCTGTGCCCCCTCTGTTCGCATCCCCGCTTCTCACGATTCACCTTATGCCTTGGGCTGTTTCCTGAGCTCTCCAGGTTGCTTTCTGTCATGCCCAGGTCCTCACGGCTGTTGGCAGGTCTCAAAATTTCAAGTAATCTTACATGATCTCTGGCATCTCTCCAGTAGTCTGCTCACTTCCCATTTAAGATCAAAACAGAAGAAATCAATGGCCCAAACACCAATTCCCTCAAGCACTTCTCTCTGGACTGTGATGCATTGCTGGCATCTCCTCTGCATCTGGTCTGTTAGCTGTCTTTCCCTCTTCATAGCAGGGGGTTTATCTGAGATAATTTTAATTAGCAGAAAGTTAAGATTCCTGGAGAAACTGTACTGGCAAGAGTGGTCCTGAAAATCTAAATAGGTATTACTTATGCGATTTTATGTTTTGCTGTATGGAACAAATGAAATACTGTTTCGATAATAACACAAGTGACAGACTTCAGGTGAACTACTCAGGCAAGCCCATGGACTCACAGAGCACGAGGGCTCTGGCCTTGTTGAAACCACGGCAAAGTCTCACTGTAGGTGAAACCGTGACCTGAGCCCTGCAGGGTAACTGGCTTTGGAAGCAGGGCACATGCGTGACCTGTACCCATTGCATGGGTACTAACCTCTTTCAGACAAGCAGGAGCTTGGCAACTGCCTCCAGCAGGACATTCGCTCTGCGTGACAATCCCCTTTCCTTAATCAATACCGGCAAGGCGGTCTTCCTTTGTTCTCCTTGCTGTCAGACTCTCTCTCAGAGCAGGAAGGTTTGCCCAGCACGTTCGCGCAGAGGAAATGTCCTACCTCCCCTTGCCCTCCCCAGCCCCACGTGCCCGCTCAGACCCCACTCCCCACTGCAGCTGAGGAAGGGCAGCCGCAGGAAGGTTTCTGGAGCTCGTCCCTCTCGCCTCCCTCCTCCCTGACAGAGCCAGCAGGCTGCTGCTCCAGCCTGGAATTCTCCTATCAGGGAAGAAAAATCCCCTCTGATTGCAGAAACCCAAATCGCCCACAGAGGTGGACGGATGATGGAGTCCAAGTGTTGCTGCTCTGACATGTCACCTCACACTAAAAATCATGCATGTCAACGTACCTCAGTGTGGGGCTCCCAGACAGCAGGAGCTCCACAGCTGAGGGGAACATTTTGGTAGCTCAGGGACATGGACATACCCTGGGGGGCATCTGGGTTTTGCAGCACCTATGCTTAGGCCCAGAAACAATATAAAAGTAATACAGGAGATATATCAGCAGTGCTACTGTAATATAACCTGGAAAATACTGGAGCTAGTCTGTTCTGGGGAGCATCTGCTGAGCCTGGAAAATCAGTATGGGGAGTCTGAGCAGACAACATAGATGACTGTCACAACCCTTGCATTTGGGAGCCCCACGCATGTCCAGAAAATCCACCAAAATGCTTCGGAGACTCTTGACGTGCACAGGAATGGGGAAGGCAGATACGCCTGTCTTGACCAAACTAGTGGAAGAAGGGAGGAGAAAATATGGTAAGAGAAAAGGCAGGGGTGAGGGAGGGTTGGGGAAGGGCCAGGATGGTGAACGCAGAGTGTTTCGGCAGAGTAGGAATGAGTGAGCCAGAGGCAGTGACAGGAGTGATGTGGCCAGAGCTATTAAGCAGAAGGACAAACTGAACAGCTTTTCTAGCAGTTCAGAAGCAGAGAGGAGATGTGCTTGGGAAGCCAGGCAGAAGCCTGAACAAAGTTTAGTCTATATAACAGAAAAGACAGATTATTCGCTGCGCTTGTAGCGAGACCTGATAGCTGCACTTGGAGACAGCCTTCACGTCTAAGCAAACAAGAGGGCAGAGAAGGCATCAGCATTATGAGCCCTTCTTACCAAGACTGGGAGAACTGATGCCCTTGGAGAAGTCCAAGGAAGCAGAGGAGACGAGAGCTTTAGGAAGGAAGAAGAGCAGTTCAGCGCTGGCTGCGTGAACGCCAAAGATGGGAGAGGGACGTGGGAAGAGGGAGAGTCTATCAGAAAAAGATGACGCGTAAAAGCCACCTATGTGGCTGGGGAAAAGTTACTGCCAGAAATCAAGCTCCGTGAGCTGCGGTCCCTAAGATGGCCTCAGGCTGTTCCCAGAGGTGCAGGTCTGAAAAGGAAGGGAGCAAAGGTGGAGACCTGAGCGTGCCTCACAAAGAGCAGTAGAAAATAAAGGGACAATCAGAAGCAGGGAAAGAAGCTAAGGAGGAGGGCTTGCAGAGGGCAAAGGAGGGCAGCTTTCCAAGCAGGATTGATGGCATGAAAGAAGAGAAAGTTTCAGAGACCTGAGATTTGGGTCAGAAAAGGAAGCTAAAATCTTCAGTTAAAAAAGAATTCTGTGGTCAAAAACAATGCCACAGTGACTAAGTGGGGGCTGGAGGGAAGAAACATGAAATAACAGTGTCTGGTTTATCCTTAACACCAGGAGAAAAGCACCCGGAGACCTCCTGGTGTTTTGGCAGGGTGAGTGTCCATTTGCTGTGGCCCCAGAACAGTCGCAGGAAGGAAGCGGTGCTGGCCACCTCGGGTCCTGCGATGGAGCCCAAAGTGGGAAAAGCATGAGTCCAAAAATGAAACCTCTGCTCCTTGCAAAGGTAAGCACCAACATGCACGCAGAGCTGGCAAGCACCAAAAGCAAAGTGCTCTCTGACAGTAATTGTAAATGTGCTTTGGTTAACATCTGCCATAAAAAATAAAACACAAGAAAACAACTTACCAAGCAAAAGAAAGCATTTAGTGTTTTGGAAAGCCTTCAGTCTACACAGATTTTTTCATCTCTTGCACCACAAAGAACAGTGAACACTTCTTAAGTCACTGACAATTAGTCTGACATGTCCTCAGAGCTGCAGAGCTTTCCTCTCAAAGAGAAAGTCTGATCTCTTTCTCCTGTAATATGACATATTCATTTTCAACCGTGTAAAAACAAAAAAGATACATAGAATAAAATTAATCAAAAAGATGTTAAACTAAAATACGACCAAAGTAATGTAATATTTTGAAGGAGAGAAAAATGTTTATCACCATAAACCAAAAATACCTTGACTCTATCCTTTTATTCCAGAAATGAGAAGAAAATTGGAATTAGGCCCAGCTCCTACAGAGAGCTCTTCAATTTCTTTATTGAAGCAAAAGTCAAATTCAGTTAACACAGGTTTTCCTGATTAAGCTCAGCAGGATCAAACATCACATTAACTAAAGAATCACAAAAGTACTTGTTTAAGCAGAGGCAGCCATAAGACACAAGACTGAGCACAACCAAGACAGAGGCAATTTCTCTTCCTTGGAAAGTGAGAGTGATTGACAAAAGGGAACTTTCTGCAATTTAGAATAACTGTCCTCTGCATGGGCATGCATTCATGGCAGTATTTAAAACTTTCACTTTGGGGAAAACCAGTTTCTTTCTTTGGTTTAAGATCCTGATCCAAACTCTTCTGTGGTGGAGGACTCTGGCTCTTCAATGGATTTAAGCCTGCTTAATTTGGGTACAAATTTTACCAGTTGAGTATTCATTTTGACCTTAAGTGTTTTATTACAGTGATTTGGAAGATGTTTTCATTCATAATTTTCTTCTTCCAGAGATCACAACTTCTTGTACTGACAGGCAGATATTTAGCGTGTCCTTTTACTTACCTAGCTTTATGGGATCTGTAGTTTCACGGTCACTTCTAGGTGCCAACAATTACTGTTACTGAGGAAGTTCATTAAAATACCACGGATGTAGCCAGAATATCTGAGATAGCTTATTTTTATTACATGCATAGTCTATGTACAGGAGTATTTTTAGATCATAGGTGATGTGCTTTATTATTAACAGCGAGGTCTGAAGCCTGAAGATGATACACTATTTTCTCTCATAAAGAAAACTCAGCTAACACCACTGCTGTGTCCTTAGCACTCCCTGAAAATTGGTTCCTTTGGAACTCTCTGGAAAGCATCTTGGGTTTTTTATTTTGAAGGAACAACTGACAACAAAACTCAAATAATGATAGTTCTCCAGTTTTGGCAACCAAAAAGTACAAAAGAAGTCCCACTTGGAGTGAAAACATTCAAGAAAGAAAGGAAAATGCTGAAGAAAGCTGACTATGAAGAGGAAATTGAAAAAAAAAAAGAATTCCTTTGGTCCAAAACCCACCAAGTTTTGATTAAAAAAAATTCAAGAAGGTCCCCATTTTCAACACAGGATGTATTTATCTAGCCTTCTCACAGTTACTAGCAACATGAGCTAGTCAAACCGTGCTTCACCGTTGTGAAAATTTATTTAAACAGAAATGAGTTTCAATGAGAAAGCTGTGCTTATGTGCTCATTTTTACAAGTAAATGCTCTATTGCCACTATAATAGGATCATTTTATTCTTGCTACAGTTCTATGGACTTTAATAGAGCTACCTCTAAAATAGATTAAAGTTCATAATTCGTGTAGTGCAGAAAAGCATGAGACTAGGCTCTATATAGTTTTGTGAGGTAATTAAGTGGCCTGATTTCCATTAATAAAGAAAGTGCCCTAGTTCCCATTAACACCATTGAAGCCGTTCATTAAGATGACTAAAGTTAGAGAGTTCTTAAATCTTGGCCCATAGTCTTTGAAGAAAACACAGAGCCAAAGCCAAGAAGATGTTCAGGGAAAGTTTAAAATGCACAATGAGGCTCTAATTCTCCACCGCTGCATGTCTCCTGTGGTCATGTACAGCTGGGTACAGTCCTCATAAAATACTGCCAGGCAAGAAATTTTGCACATGTGCAGAAAATCAAGACCTGGCTTTTGTAGAACATGTGACGCTAAGTATCAGGCAAAATGCTGCAGTTACCAAGACCTTCAACACAATGGCTTTAAAATACTAGCAGGCGATTACTATTTCCATTTTACTGATAGGGGACTAAAACAGAGAGACAAAGCAAGCTAGGCTAGATGGAAATGCCCAGGAAAATTAATAGAGTTAATTTTTAAAGTGGATTAGTTAAACCACAAACAATTCTATGTAGACACCCATTCAAAACTAAAGCTGCTTTTACTCTATTCAGTGTTATTTTATTCTGAAAGCGAATTAATTTAAATCAAATTGCAGCCAGTTCTGTTGTGAATAAGAGCATGCAAATTGAGGTTCAGTACAGTTCACAGGCACTTTTAATTTACACCTTTTGTTAATTTAATGAATTGTCCTCAGTGCCTGAGCTCACATAGGAAGCTTGCCAAGTTGCAAAGAGTTAAGGATGAGGCTCTTCAGCTGCAGGGTTTGTCCTCTCCAGCAGCCCTTCCTTGGGGTGCTGCTCAACCATCCTCCTTATCACCAGGAGGCACAGCTCTGAGTCTGTGGGAGCCAGAGGAGGTATTCTTGTCTTTCCCTGTCACCTACAAAGTAGTGACAGCTCTCAGGGACAGCATTTCATGCATTTAAATGGGAGGACCGGACAAACATGCAGCACCTATTGACCAGGGGCCAGGAGGAACCACTCGACCCAGGAGGGTACATTCATTGACCTCTGTAGGCACCGAAAGCAGGGAAGTAGTGTGACACATCACAGGGGACACGGAGTCATGTTTTCATGGTCAGCCTAAAAACACGATAGCCAACTTCACTACTTCACCAAGATCAGATTCACTGAGGTGTAACTCAGTGATAAACATTAAAAGATGTCACTGAGAAAAATCTATAAACACCCACTGTATCTTCCTTTTTACCTACTTTTTTTTTAATCATATGCAGCTTCAAATTGTAGTTTCTTATAGCAAGTCTCTGTACAATTTTTATACTTGATAAAACTGAAGTAAGCTGAAGTGATCTACTGGTATGATCGCGTCCACGTCAGGGCTGCACAATTCTATCACTATCTGCGTGGTTATTGTAGTACTGCAGCAAACACCTATTGATCAGCCCCTACTTTGACCCATTGGCAAAAGTCCTACAGGTCAGCTCATAGTCAAATATTCCTCCACGATGCACAAATGTGTGGAATGACGTGCATCTGAATTCACCTGTGTGCAGCCAGGGTCTAGGTAAAGCCACGTGTTTTAAGGTCTCTCCACCTTTTTTGAGTACTATTTCCTTCAGCTTTGTGTCAAACTCGCCTTGGTTAAGAATTTAGCCAGAAATCATCTTAACCTTTTAGTTACAATTGCATCAGAGGAAAAAAAAAACAAACCAACAAATATGAAGACAAGCTTTTCTCTCATTTTTCAGCTTTTCCTGACAGTTAATGATGAGTCCATCAAGAAAAAAAAAAAAAAAACAAAACCAAAAAACAGCAGCATTTTCGGTAGTCCATGGATGTTTTTTCTTTCTCTACTGCTCTTAGAACTTCCTAATAGGAGAAATTAACTTAAAAGTGATAGAACAGTTATCCCTATGAGGCTGCTTACTGGGTAAAGGAATTGGGATACAAACGTTTGTGTAAGAGGGAGAGGGTAAAGTATAAAGAACAGCTCTAAGACTAAAAGTTTGAGTGCCTTCTGTGTCCAGTAAAGAATCTCGGAGCAATCTTGAGTCTCCTTGAAGAGAGCTGCTGTGTAAAACTGCAGCTCTTTCAGGAGGCCACGGTCATTTTTAAAATGTTCTTTAAAACTCCTAACTATTTAATCTTAAACGTCTCACAGCTACGTAAAAGAGGCAATCCTGAAATCTCGGGGAAATGGCAGATTTATTTTCGGATACGGGGGGAGGCGGGGGGCGCAGACGAGCGTTGCTGCTCTACGTGAGCCGGCTTTATAGATGTAGCGAGAAACGTCCCGCTTTCCTCCTTTCGCAAGCCAATTCTCGAAACGCGCCCACGGTTCAGCCACTCGCGGGGGGCACCGGCCCCACCGCGCCCCGGAGCGACGCCGGCGCCGCCCGCCCGCCCGGCTCTGGCCCCGTGTGACCCACGGGGGCGCGTCCCACCGCCGCCTCCAGGCCCCGGAGCCACACCGAGCTTTTATTTGCACCGCGTTTTTCAAAAGGAAAAAAAAAAAAAGAACAACGAGGGAAGGAAGGAGGGGGAGCTGCCTCCCCTCCTCACGCCGCACCCCGGCCGGCAGCGGCGGCGGGACAGGGTGTCGCCGGGCCGGGGAGCTTCCCACGGAGCTGCTGCCCGCCGGCCGGGGGCTTGCCTCTTTCGGGGAAAAAGCTGTTCGGGGAGACAGCGTCCCTGCCCGGCTCTCTCCCTGCCGGCGGTGGGAGAGGGCGGGGGATGCCCCGGGGCCCCGCGGTTCCAGGCGGGAGGCAGGGAGCGCCGGCGGGGCGCGGGCAGTCGGTCCGGCTTTCTCCCTTTGGAGGGAAAAGTACTGGGGAGCGGAGGAAGATGCATTTCTCCGGGCTTCAAATGCATGTCAACGCTGCTTGCTGTTAGCAGAGTGGGTAATCCCACTGCAGCAAATCTGGGGAGCCACGCTTTACGGGGCCACTGGAAAAAGAGACACGCGAGTAATAGGATGTATTTCCACCAGGGACCTAAGCAAAACAAGAGGCTTCATCCCGCCATGGCAGCTCCGCGGTCGCGGAGGGCCCGCTGCAGCCCCTGCCCGGGGGGTCGCGGTGCTGGCCCTGCCCATGGAGCACCGTGGGGCTCCCACGGAGGCCCCGGCTGCCGCAATGCACCTGCCGCGGCGGGCGAGCAAGGGAGCTAGCGGGGGTGCAAGGGCCTGCCTTCCTAGCTGCGTCCCGGGAAAGCCCGTAATTCCTCCCCCAAGGAACAGGTAGCTCTTAAAAAAAAAAATAAAAAAAAAATCTGGGTAATTGCCTGCTAACACTAAGAGCTTCACGGAGCAGGGACTTCAGCAAGGCTGCCAGGAGGATTTAGTAGCCGGTTCCACGACAAACACCGCTGACATAAACTCTACTCATGGAGGTAAACATAGGACAGCTCAGGTTTCTGTAGGAGAAAAGCACGGGAGACTGGTGCCCTGGGGAAAAAAAATACCGTAAGGCAGCAGGAACTACTTCCAGAGCGAGCAGAAATTACAAATCCAGCGGCACCGACGCGTGACATTAAAGATTTCTGTGCAAAACCCCGAGACGGCTCGGAAACGCACCAATATCCCCGGATCATTAAAATAATTTAGGGGGGATTCAAAAACCCACGCTCGAGCCTGTTGCCCCGTTTCGGAAGCGCTTTCAGGCGCATCTAGAGCAGCTGCAGAGCAGCTGCAGCTCAGGCGAGGTAACACGGACTTCGGCTCAGACCGACCAAATCTCGCCACCCTGTGAAAGGCGATTTCTGCGCCGGGTCAGCGTTTCCCAGCCGCTCCCGGCCCGAGGCTCCCGGGCGGCGGCGATAGCGGGCTCGGCCCTCTCAGGTCCCCCTCTGTCCTCACAGCACAGACAACGAAGGGAAGTTTTTCAATTTTTTATTATTTATTTTTTAATCTAGAAAGCCCCACGCCGAGCAGTAAATCTGCTGACTCGGCTCCCAGATTTCTACAGCACTTTTGCTTCAAATTGCAGTCGGGCGCCGCAAGCTGCTCCTGCTATTCCACGTCTCCAGAAAGGTTCCGATACTTTTTTTGGTTTGGGTTTGTTGGTGGTTTTGATTTGTTTTTCTTTTGGGGGGGTGGGGGGGATGTTCTTCTTTTTTTTTTTTTTTTTTTTTTTTTTTC
>VXBL01004751.1:1467989-1494547 GCA_013400195.1 Aramus guarauna | reverse complement strand
TTTTTTTTTTTTTTTTTTTTTTTCCCCCAGATCCCATCAAAGGGGCCACTGTGGGGAACGTGTCCCAAGTGCCCGGGAGCTGCCTTTGCCTTTCCCGCGGGCGCTCGCTTCTGTTGCGTCTGAGCAGCCGCGGAGCTTTTAGTAACTCTGCAAACACGGGCATGAAAAGGATGTCCCGGTAGGGCAATGAGGCATGAAATCCTGCTGTTCCTTTACATAGTGGCAACATCCACATGAAAGAGCGAACACCCGACGTGCCACCAAATATAATTGTATAGATGGAGGGTATTAGCGGAAAAAAGAGCTGGCGTCGGTTTCCCTTTCTCCACGGCCCTTTCTCGCACGCACACCCGCAAACGAAGCAAAAACCACCTGTACCTTCTGCAGGATTTAGCCAAATGGAAAGCTGTAATTGGCACCATCGGCTGCTAAATATAAGGCAGCCGGGGCAAACTCCGCCCGCGGGCAGAAGCGGCTCCGGAGCTGCCGCGCNGCTCCGGCCAGCCCCCCCCCCCCCCCCCCCCCCCCCCCCCCCCCCCCCCCCCCCCCCCCCCCCCCCCCCCCCCCCCCCCCCCCCCGCGGAGCTCGCAGCCTGCCCCGAAAGGAAAGCCGGAGCCATCGCCCCCTCCAGCTCCTCTTTCCTCCCTCCCGCCGGTCTCCTCTCCCTCGGGCCGGCGCAGCACGGTGCTGTCACCCGCCGGAAACCCGGAGGGGAGAGGGCACGGCGGCCCCGGCGCCACGGTGAGGGTCGTGGGGCCACACCGCACCGGCAGGGAGGCTCTTGGCCAGTTCATCGTTTTGCGGCGATCCCGGCGATCGCTTTCCGCGTCTCTCTCCGGCAGGTGCTGCCACTGCGCTCCCCGGAGCCCGGGCCGGGCAGCCGCCTCCTCGCCTGGGCACCCGGCTGCAAGTCCTCCGCGCTGCTGAGCGACCCGCGGCTCCGTGTGTCCCCCGAGGGGCCGGGTGAGGCGGCGCTGCCCAGGCTGCTGCCAGCACCGCAGCGCGCCGACCGCCCCCGGCCCTTCTCGGCTGGCGTCCCGGCAGCAGGGCCGGGAGAAAAATGTTCCCAGGATGGTGGCAAAAGGGGATAGGCAAAAGGGGGCGGTCACCGAAGGTGAAAGATGAAATTTCTGCGGAGAATATACCGGAGAACATACCACCTCAAGTGTATTTTGTCAGGAATCCAGAATTAGAAAACACAAAACAAACAAACGGTGTGTGTGGGGGGAATCCCAAACAAAAGCAAAATAAAACCCGCCTGTTACAGATCCGCCAGTAACCAAGCCGCTAAGATTCTTCCAAGTCCTTTCCAGCCGCGATTATCGCCGTGCTTGGCTCCCGTCCTTGCAAGTGCCCGCTACCCATCGGCGCGCCCGTGGGAGCCCTGCGGGACGGACGGGGCCGCTCGCCCGGCCGGACCGGGCCGGGATTTACACCTTTCCCGGGATTTATACTTTTCCCGGAATTTACACAACCCTCAAACCCGCGCTCCTGTGCCCTACAAGACACCCCGCGGCATCCGAGGAGCTGCGGCCGCGACTGCCCAGCACCGCCGGGGGGTTTGTAGAACGGGGTGGGGGGGCTGATCCGACTCGGGGCTTACAGGCCGGGGCAGCAAAGCCCCCCCCCCCGAAATGCCGGGTGGGATAGCGGCGCCGTCCCCTGCCCCCCCTTCAGCGGCATGGGAAGGCTGGGAGCCGGATTCCGCTTCTTCCCCTCGGAAGCGAGCCCCGGGGATGCCCTGGAGCCCCCCCCTCCCCCCGTCCCGTGTCGGGGTCATCTGCCCCTCCCCGCTCCCCGCCCGCCGGTGGCCAAGGGCTGCCGGGCGCCCCGCGGCGCGGCTGCCTGCTCCTCCGCGCCGCTTCGCGCCCCCGCGGTGGGCGGCCCCCCCTCCCCGTCACCCCCGGCGGGGCGGGCCTTGCCGGGGGCGGGCCGTCGGGCTTGAGGCTGTGCCGNGGGTGCGATTTTCTCCCCCTCCAGGTCAACTAGCAGTTTTGTTGCTAGTCCCCCAAGAATTTGCCCCGCGGTGTAGCTGCCCGAGCCTCGAAATTACGCGGGGTACTCAAGTAGCTTGCGAGCCACCGGGCTGCAGTCCATTAGCTCCGCTTAATTGGTCATTTTCAATCAAATCCTTTCCAAACCCGCTCCTGAGCAGGCCGAACAATCTAAGGGAGTCGGCGCGGGTGGGAAATGAGCTGTGGAAAGTTAGCAGGGACCCACGGTAGTTGAACGGTACCGTGGGCACGGCCGGTGCGCGGCGGCGGAGGAGCCGCTCTGCAGAGCTGGGCTCGTCCGGTCAGAGACGCGTGTACCGGAGCCCCGTCTCGTCCGCGTCGGAGGCTAAATCAGTATCAAGAGCTACCGGATATATTTTCTCTCTTATGATGAAATAAAAGCCTTTTTGTACTCGTGGGTAGTGTAGTTTTTAAAATGGGTTTTGAATTCTGTTCCTGAGGCGGGACAACCCAGCACAGCCGGGCTGGGGAACTGGCTTTGGACTGGAGCATCTGTTGAATCTTGTAGCAGTGGGCAGGAATGTCAAAACCTAGCAGGCCAGGCGGGTTGTGGCATCAGATGCATGTACTTCACACTGCTGTTAGCATGTATAGATGGTTCATGTGGTTTTGGACTCGGTTCTTCAGCCTGTATTTGGTAGACAGGGCTTTATATGCAATGAAAATGAAATTTGCTGAGCTGGACTCTCTCCAGAAAGGGACTTTATTTCCAAAAGAGTCCTGTCAATTCAAAATATATGCTGGGGCAATCAAAAATGAAATCTCTCTCACTCTCTAAAAATATTGTGCAGTACAAAACACATCTAAGCATTGAAAACGGCGTGAGAGAGCCTATGCGTGCTTAACGTAGTGACCTGAGGTATCTTCAAAGAGCAGTGTCAAGTTGTGCAACACCTGACATACTTTTATTGTTTCACAGGCAAAGTAATAGTTCTGTCATTCGATCAAATTCCCCAACAACAACATCTCAAATTATGGCCAGAAAGAAAAGAAGAGGGGTACGTTGCGTTTAATTCTTTTCCCGTGTGACAATTTGCATGCGTGCTGTGGTTTTGCCCTTCAACGTTTTTTATAAACTTAATGTGTTTTGGTTTTTTTTGGAATAGATTATAGAGAAAAGGCGCCGTGACCGTATAAATAACAGTTTATCAGAGCTGAGGCGGCTTGTGCCAACTGCTTTTGAAAAACAAGTAAGCCCTTTTTTTTTTTTTTTCCTAATTCTGTATCTCATCTGGCAATGTTAGTTCTCTTGTAAAACTCATTAAAATAATATTGTATGTGTCCTGATCTGGCATAAAGCAGGCATTTCAATAAAATGCTTTGTTGTGGCAAAACTATTAGAAACATAATTCATTATAAGGCTGAAAAACATTTCCATTCTTTGGCTTGTTTTTCCCTTAAGGGTAACAGTGTTCATGTTGCCTCTGTTCTTTCGATGAATTCCAGTAGTGGTTTTGTTAAAAATGTGCTTTACTCCATATTTAAAAAAAAACAAAACAAACAAAAACAAGCCCAACACAACTCTCGTAAACCTGTATGTCAATTAGCCTTTTGTTTAAATCTTTAAATGTAATCTCCTTTCCCTACTTTAAGAAACCTTTATTTTTTAAACTGTAATTTCAGTTGCAAACTAATCAATCCAGTTTCCCGAAAAAGGGACAGACAGTCTGGATTTTTCACGTTTTAAAAATGACTCTTCAGAACCAGTGCATTAGGAGGCAGAATAGGCCCATGTCGTGTCAGCTAGTGAAGTAGGCGGTATTTTCAAAGACTTTCAGTGAGCAAGTATTCAATGGGAAGGCTGGAAAGATCCAGCTAACTTCAGTGAACTTTGGTTCAGCTCCTGAAATGGGTCATGAAATTACAGACCAAAAGCTTGGAATGCAATCTGCGCTTTAAGAAGGGCATTCTGTTTACGTCATTCACATTTATTTATTTTCCTTTTCATATCTTGATTTTTATTTTTTGGTCTTTGATTTAATATGTAGCCTTGCTCCTGGTTTACTGGAGGTATTCGGATACGTGCAATTGACACCATATTTCAGTAAAAAGGAACCAACTGAGAATCAAGAACCTGACCTCCTTGCAGTAGTAAAATAAAAACCAGAAAGTAAAGTTTGAGAGCAGGATTGCTGAAGCTCTGTGCTAACTGCATGGCAAGCACCGCACCGTATGAGGCCTGTTGCATCCCTGGTCTGAAAAAAGCTAAAAGGAAATTTTAAATCTTGTAATCATGGTGAGAGCATCCCCTGCGATACACTTTTAATAACTAGTAGTTCTAACTGTGCCCTTGTGTAGGTTCTGGCAAAACGGAGTGACAGAGGTATTTTCAGCGAGATAAACAGGAGCGAGAGACAACAGTTGTTTGTCCTATTTTATTGTTTACTTCTTGAAAACCACAAACATTATAAAACAAGTCCTACAGAGCCTTTGGAAATTACCCAGCGCCATGCAGTTTTTAGCTATTAGTCACTGAGATGGCTTGTACTGTGTCTATGGAAAAGATGAAGTCTGAGAAAAGTACAGGATGTAGTCGCATGTAAAATGGGTAATTCTGACCAAAAATTCACACACGCACCACCATTTGTACGAGCAAAGCATTGAAAGCAATAAGCAGATTGAAAAAACAAATGTATTGGCATAAAAAAGAGTGCACACTGTATTTTGTTCAGAAAGCCCCGCCATTTTTCTGCAATATGCCAAGGACAAAGTCCTTTTCCAGCTCCTTGACATTCAGCTCACTGAAGTTTCCAAGTTGGAGGTTTAGTTGCGCTTCCGCTTCCCTTCCTCCCTCCCTCCCCAAATCACAGCTCTGCTCTCCGGAGTCCCTCACAGAGCTCCGCGCCGGCGAAGCGGGGCTGCGGAGGAGGGCGTAAGCCTTACCTAACTTAGACGCGTGCAACCTGGGCGAAGCCGGCTGAGGCTGCAGGATGGCTGACGGCGGTGAGGTGGCCTGGATGATAACTAAGGAAAAAAAATTGGCTTTCCGGATGTGATCCACTGGTGGCTGAAGCTTGTGCGGCCCTGGTTTTAACTGATGCCAAGGGATGATCTCTTGCACTGGAATAACATTTGTGTGGTAAACTCAGCATCTGGGCGTGCTCCAGATATTGAAGGGAATGCTACCATGCAAAAAGCTTTATTTATAGATTAAAATATTAATACTACCTTTTGAGTTGTATTTTATACTTTTGCAGCACTTTTTTACAGGTCTGTGAGCCACCCTCAGCAACAGGAAAGATTTTTACTGACAGAGGAGCTAAACCCTTTCTTTTTAACAGAGTTTAGGTTCATATCCCTGCAGAATAGGCCCCTCACTAACTTAAAATACTGCAGACTGCACGGTTGTTTTTTCAGTCAAGAATGAGAATCGAATATTCAGCAGCCAAATGACATGTTGAAAATTAATAGGCAATTAAGAAAGAGGGATACTTCTCGGTGTGTATCCATAGGGACACCTACTGGTAAAAGCAGAAAAGAAATGTTGCCGTAGGGTCTTCATCAATCACTGTGCAAACCTGTCCTGCCAGCTCTCCATTTGTGGTCGTTGTTAAAAAGAAAGTCCAGAAAGTTTTGCCTTTCTCTCATTTCATGAAGATGTCATCTCTACACTGTCTTCAAGGCCAGAGCTACGCTGAGCTATATTGCCTTAATAAAGTGAAATCGTGCTGCTTGCTGCTTGTATTGCTAGAGAGGAGACAGCGTCAGTCCTTAGACAAAGTCTGGGAGGCAGATGCTCATGAAAGAATTAAGCTGAGAATGTCCTAATGATAGGGGAAATTGAAACCATAAGGCTGAGCTCAGTGGAAAGTATATCAAATTAAAGTTTCTAGTACTTGGAAGCCTTTATTTATATGAGTCTCTTATCTCAAAGGGATCTGCCAAATTAGAAAAAGCGGAAATACTGCAAATGACAGTGGATCATCTGAAGATGCTGCAGGCGACTGGAGGTAAAGGTAAGGAGCCGATGGTTTCTTTTCTAATATTTGGGGAAATCTCAGCAAAAAAAAAGTGCTTTGAGGGGCTGTGATAGGCGTTTCCAGATTAAAGGAGTGGAAATCAATGCTAATGGCAGGATTGAACTCGTGGGAAAGAACTACTGGGACAAAAGAAGCACTTGACCCTGGACTTGTGTTTGCTTTCATAACACTGTGGGAGTAAAGGCTTCATTCACAGGCAGCCCAGTCAGAGATTTGTTTGGGGTTTCCAAAGAGCACTGAAATCTGCACAGGGAGACAAAACAAATACACAAACACCAAACATAAACAGGAGGTTTGTGGCAACAATTGTGTAGCACAAAACCGATGCTAAACCTCATTATCCAGCAGCTATACCGAAGGAAGTTGATGGAGAGGAACTTACATTATTGTTCACGTATTTTCTTTGTTCTGGAAAGACTTTTAAATGCCAGGTTAGACCATCTCATTCACCAGAATAAACCAAACTTGCTCTCTGCAGCTCCAGGTATCTGATAAAGCAGACAGGCAGACGGCTGCACTCACATTTATATACTGTAGTTGTGTGTCAGGGTTACTGGGTGCTGGCGTGACGCAGGGGCTGTGCTGGCTGGCCCACCAGATCAGCCGGCTGCCGGGAGTCGAGGGTACCTCGCTTGTGCAAGCTGACAGTCCCGAGGCTGGAGGCCAAATGATTTCAGCCACCCACGAGGTATTCTGTAGAGTCATGATTTTGGAGCTTATTTGGAGTGCAAAACTTGCTGGCCTCCTGTAAGCACGATCCCACGTCCCGTGCCATCGACTGTTAACTGTGGTTCAAATTGCTGTAATGGAAACCAGCTGATTTTTCACGGACCCATTCTGCCATATAGGTAAAAGCTAGAAAAGAGGTAGCTACTTCTTTCTCTCTTCCTTTTTTGATTAAACTCAAAAGTTCTTAGCCCATGACTGAATTACCGCTCCTCTCTGTACCTTGCAGTGACCATAGAATTCAACTGGTTTAATCAGTGCATGCTTAACAACAGATGGTTATAGGAAAGCATGCTGAAGGCTGGTGTTCTGGTTTTTGTGAAAATTAACACCGAGCTAACATACGTATTTTCTAGGTCTTAAGAGGCTTTTGCTAGAAGTCCATTTAAGCTTGAAATTTATGGGTGGCTTGTTCTGTAAGAGGTGAAAGGGATTTTATTGCCCTTCATATAACAGACACACCTCTTGATTCCACGGAAAATGTGCAAAATTGAATTAAAAAATTTATTTTTATATCTAAAAATGTCATTTAAAAAGCACTACTTAGTGGGTAAAGCCGGGCTCTTGAAAGTTATGAAACGCCAGAATTGATCGTGCTTGTGCAATTTGAATTCAGATCCTCTGTATGTGCGCGCGACGGTGCCGTCTTTAATTGCGTGGTTGCACGCTGGCTTTCCACAAGCTCTGTCTCACTTGGCGCACGGGGCGATCGGCGCTCAGTCGCTGAAGGAAGCAGTGGCTGTTTCGCTTCATCCCCCCCCGTATGACGTGCCGCTCAGCTATCCCAACCTGACCCCCGCTTCACGCTGCACATCGTTCTTCTTAAAAGCTGCAGCAGCTCCCACCCCTCTGATGTCTGCACCGACAGCGGGAGGGCCAGGAGGTCAACCCTCCTTCCCCTGCCTCCCTGCCTAAAAACAGTGTGTGGGGGGTTATTTTATAACTGGGTCAGGTCGGGTGGCCCAGCTAGTGGGGCAGGGGATGAAGTGCCTGGGACGGGAGCTGCCGGGCAGAGAGAGGTGTCGGCAGAGCCCCGGCCTCCGGCTGCGCCCAGACAAGCTGGATTTTGTCAGCGTTCCCAAGTCCTGCGGTCTCTCCCCCGGTGCACCGCCGCTTCCGCGCCTCTCCCTGCCCTGGCTGACACCGGCGTGCCCGTGGGTGCCGGAGGGCGGCGCGGGGAAGGACGAAGCGCCGGGGTGCGGGGAGAGGCGATGCTGGCTTGCACCCGCGTGAGCCCACTGCCGCCGGGCGGGCAACCGCAGCCGCCTTCACGCCGTACACAGCCCTGTTTGCTACTCGCGCTCCGTAGCACATCAGTACAATACCCAGCTGCTTCATAAATACTATGACTTTACCTTCTCCTTCTGACCCAGAGATAAGAGTAATCTCACTGCACGGATTAAGAAACTTTAAGAAAAAGGTTTGCGAGTTAGTACTGGGCAAAGTTTAAGCCTGCATTTCCTGCTTGCTTAATGTTTTACTTTGCAACCTAAGTAACAGCTTTAAATATAATTTCTTAGGGTGTTCTTAAGGCAGATGTTTGTTTTATTTGCAAGTGTAGTTATTCCGAGTTTGTAACTCATCTTCTGAGCTAGAAACTGTTTTAGATCAGCAAAAAAATGAGTTCCATCATTTTTCCTACAGACAAAAGCTATTATCGCAGCAGGGAGAAATGGATCCTGATACCCTTATGCTCCCCTGTGCTGAGGGCTGCGGAGAGCTCATCCTCTTCCTCCAACCTCACGTAGAAATGGAGGACACCCACGATGGGGAATTCCCGGGGCTAGGAAAGCCAGGTTGGAGTCGGCCGCTGCTCAGCATGCGGAGCCTGAAGTGGGCACGGTGGAAGAAAACCCAACGTGGCTCCTGTCCCTTCTCCACTGTTCAGAGCTGCCCAGGCAGGCAGGCTGCTGCCTCTGCAGTGCCACGCGGAGTCCGTGTTTCTGCCGCCCCGACGCAGGGGCGGGTGATGGTCTCCTGTTCACCTTGAGTTAATGTTCTGGCCTGGGGCCAGGGCTTTGCGCTGGCCCTGCAAGCGAGCACAGGGGAGGAGTAATTTGTCAACAGCGAGTAGCTCACTGGGACCTCGGTGTTGTTTTATTGCAGCTTCACTGCGAATTTAGCTGGGGTGACTGACACCTGGGTCAGCAACGTGGGTTAATGTAGCTCAAGTGACTTAGTCGGCGTCCTGCGTGCAGGGCAGGTGGGTTACCAGGATAGCTGAAGGAAAACCGAGGCTTCCCATTTACTATGAAACGGCAGCATGTATGTGTGTGGGTAGTGGTGGAGGATGTTCTTGGGTTTTGGAAAGAAACAAGAAACAATGTTTTTAAGTCTCTCTCAGAAGAGGGAAGTCAACAAAAGGGAAACCTGGAAAAGATAACCATCAAAATCAAAACACAATAGAGCCTGGGAGTCCCAGCTCTCATCTCTGTTCTGTTTTCATGTCTCGGCCACCATAGGAGACTGAGAGGGAGCCAGGATCACCAGGGCTTTGGGACACAGAGCCAGCAGCTCAGACTCAGGGGAAGCTGGTGACAACCACATCCCCCACGTCTCGTCCGGTCCGGAGGGAGGGAGGCCGGGAAGCCCTGGCTTGAGCCGCACACTCTCAGGACTCCCAGGCTGGCTGAGCCGCGGCCAGAGCCGGCGAGGCAGCTTTGGCTGTGCGTCAGCCCCTCTGAACCCGCCGGAGGTCCTGGAGCCTCTGGCGCGGAGGCAGTCCCCGTGCCAGGCTGGCTGGCACCCGAGCAGGTACCCTGCTAGCTCAGCACCGCCGGCCCGCTGGCGTTTGTTTCTCGGGAGCTCGCTCAAACCGCAGCGTTTCCGCAGGTCGCTTGGTCACAGCGGACCTGGCAGGAAAAAAAGCTGCGAGGAGTCAGTGCTTGCTGAGACGAGTCCTCGGCCCCTCGTGCTCAGCGCTCCGCTGGCCGAGCGGCCTTTCTCGCGGGTTCGTGCAGCCTCAGATGAGCCAGGCAGCCTGCGTCGAAATCGCTGTCGCAGTTTGGCAAGAAGGGGTATATAGCGGGCAGGGGATTTGGGGCGACGTCTATAAAATGTGCCCAAGTTAATTCTATAATGCGGATGCGCAGCGACAGAAAGGCTCTTTCCTTGCTTGAAAGTTGATAAAAGGTGAAAACAGCTATCTAAGCTGCTAGTGTTTTTCAGAAAGACTGAGATTATTTCATGCCAGAGAGTGCAAGGCCTAATGCAGGCATTGCTGCCACATTCCTCCATAATAAGGGCATTTGATCTTTAGATACTAACACTTACCATAGTCACGCATACCTCAAATTTTTCACTGAAAGCAAGAGGAATAAACACTAGACCAGATTGGGAGTGGATAGGACATTATTCCTCTAAGGAGACTACTTTTAAACTAAAATAGGAGGATTCTAAATATTGGAATAGGATTTTGTGGTTGATGAGCCGCAACTTAAGCACTAGATTTGAAGTCAGACCCTTTTAGAAGGGGAGTATCTTTTCATGTGCATTTAATAAGGCAAATATTTTTTTCGAAGGCTTTTTTGTCCCGAGCCTGTGGCGCTCCAGTTGCTGTTTGTCAAAGTACCTCACGGACCATATGACTGTCAGTCTTCCATCTCCAAATTAGCAATGGCATTACATAAAACATTTTCTCAGTAAAGCTTTTTATTGTGTGTGTGCAGGGTCATGACAAGATGTTTTTAGTTTGTCGTTAAGTAACACCGTATGTCATATTGTCTTAATGACTCTGTGAAGGAGATGGGACCCCGGCAGCAGTTACAGCAACTGTCTCACAGTGTCGAGAAATAGTTTGAGAGCGTTACTAGGAATGCCAGCGCAGGGAACAAAAGGCAGGGTAGTGCATGCAAGCTCCCTGATCTCCAGCCTGTTTCTTTGTGCGGATAAACATCTCGTTCACACACGCGCGCAGGGTCAGTAGTGCACTGCAGCAGCTTGCTGAGGAATTTCAGGAGAGGCATCGTATATCTTTTTAAGTATCACAAGTACTTATGGACTTAATTCTTTTCGTTTGTATATTGTCTGCAAAAACAACTGCCGCCTATTGCATTACAGGGATGGTCACACAAATCATTTACAGATCAGAGGACAAACTTTTCGCGTTGCAAATCTTAACCTGTAAATGGGAGATCTGGCGGCGGAGAGAGGACCGGGTTTAGCCGCGTCACCCGGCGTCGGCTGGGAAGCCGTCTCGGCACTCAACGCATCTTTTGCCCTCCCCTTGCAGGTTATTTTGACGCTCATTCCCTGGCCATGGATTTCATGAGCATTGGCTTCCGGGAGTGCTTGACAGAAGTCGCGAGGTACCTGACTTCGGTGGAAGGTCTCGACACATCTGATCCCCTGCGCGTTAGACTCGTGTCTCACCTGAGCACCTGTGCCTCTCAGAGGGAAGCCGCCGCCATGACCTCCTCCATGGCCCACCACCACCACCCCTTGCACCCTCACCACTGGGCAGCCGCCTTTCACCACCTTCCGGCCGCTTTGCTGCAGCCGAACGGACTCCACGCCTCTGACGCCGCCCCGTGCAGACTCTCCTCGGACGTGCCCCCCCACGGCTCTGCCCTGCTCACGGCCACCTTCGCCCACACCGACGCCGCCCTCAGAGTCCCCTCCGCTGGCAGCGTCGCTCCCTGCGTCCCCCCTCTCTCTACCTCCCTCTTGTCCCTCTCGGCTACCGTCCATGCCGCGGCAGCGGCAGCCACGGCGGCTGCCCAGAGCTTCCCCCTGTCCTTCACCGGCGCCTTCCCCATGCTTCCCCCCAGCGCGGCCGCCGCCGCCGCCGTGGCTGCAGCGACCGCCATCACCCCGCCGTTGGCCGTGTCAGCCACCGCCAGCCCTCAGCAGGCTGGCAGCGGGGGGAGCACTAAACCCTACCGACCCTGGGGGACTGAAGTTGGAGCCTTTTAAGTCCTCCCTCTCCCTTCCCGGTCCGGTTCCCTCCTCTCCCTCAGCACACGCGTGCGTGCACACACACACACACCCCCCGCCCCCGCGTGCACACCCACACTCACACATGAGCCTGCGGGACTCGGCGTGTCCTTCCTGCTCAGCCCAGCCAGCGGACGCCTTCACCCAAAGGGCCTGAGAGGTGCCGGCAAGCCCGCCGAGGAACGGCACAGCTGTCCTTGTTTCGGGGGTCGGAGAGGACACGGGATGATTTCTTCTTCTTCTTCTTCTTCTTCTCGGTTTGTTTCGCTGGAGGCACCTTGAGGGAGCAGCAATGGCTTTCAGAAACAGCGTGACCATATCGGCATGTAGAGGTTTCCTGGGAATAGGTAGTCATTAGAACTAATAATTCTCCAGCTATGCATTCTCGTTTGGCAGAGAGGTGAGGGATCGTACCTACCGGGTCTCCCCAGGCTAGAAAAAGAGTTTGAGTTTCGTAAGTGCCTGACATTGAAAAAATAATAATTAAAAAAATATATATGTATGTGTTCTTCTATAACAAATAACATTGCGCAGGTATGGAAATGGTATGGGAGAGAGGAGAGATCCTGCATTTGACTGCAGAACTGGGATACCTTTCCAGGGAAGAGCATGCTCTTGAAGGGGAGAGGGTTTTTTAGCCAAAAGATTGCCGAGGAAGAATGTTCGGTTTGACAGGCCTAGTTCTCACTTCCTCAGTTCACTTTCTTTGTACAGACTTGCCAAATAGTGACATCTAGCATAGCATTGGCAAAAGCAATTATCTTATCAGTGCTGGGATTAATGAACGTTTCAGCACTGCCTGTGAGCCTTCAGGCACCCTTTTTATGGCTTAAATATGGTGCTAGCTCCAATCTGCACAAACGGGGAATTTGTCATGCACCCAGAAGTAACCACCTACTTACAGCGTGCACACTTGGATACGGTTGATTCATGCCAATAGAAGAGACTCAGTGTTGCAAGAGTTCCAGTTAACTTATTTAGCTGTATTTGGACATTTAGCCAATTCTGTGCAAGATCCCTCTTCTTTTCACTGTCTATCAACTACAGGGAGAACGATCACTCTGGGTATGAAGTTAGGGTAGGGACAATTTTTAAATTGGCTATTAACATGCCAACATTGTAATGTGGGTTTGATTCCAAACCAAAATGAATGTATTAAAGGGTATGTCAGTAAGTTATTTTGTCAATACCCAGACAACTAGTGCTGCATAAAACAGTTTGCTTTCATTTTTTATTACAGTGACTTAAAATAACCTAAGTATTTTAATACATCCGGTCAAGAACTAGAGATTTTATGTAAAAAAAAAAAAAAAAAAAAAAAAAAAAAAAAAAAACAAACACATCTTGTGTGTNAAACAAAAAAACAAAACAAACACAGCATGTATTATTATGCACTTGATTTCTCTGCTGTGTGGAGAAAGCAATAAGCATTGAGAATGTTAAACATTATGCAAAATATACTTTAAAATATTTGTTTTAAAAATACTGTACCTAGTCGGTCTTTTATGCATTACTTTGTTAACCTTTTTTCTATGCAAAAGTCTTTACATATCACTAATTAAACGAAGTCCTTTTTGACTGCGTTTTATGGATGATTTGTTGCAGTTTTTGTTTGCTCTGGAGGAATACTCGTGGACTCAAAGTTGGTTTCTGCCACTGGTAACAAGCCCGTCGGCTGCTCCGTCCTCTCCTGCTCCCCTTGCGCAGCCGGGGAGCCCGTCTCATACCGCGTGCTCTGAAATAGGCAGGAAAAAAGCGGTCCGTAAAGCAGCATTGGTTTTCAGGCTCGTAAACTGGTTCTGCATTGGTGGTACGCCTAATGGTACAAACCCATCTGTCCGTCCCGGAGAGCACCAAAAACCATTGGGATTTCTAGGTTCATCTTTGCTTCGGTTCCTCACTAAGAGCCTGTGTTTAGAAGGGGAAAATTTGAACCCAATGACATGATTAAGTGATAATTAATAATAATTGAGAGAAGGTAGTTTTTACCTCCAGTTCTGGCCTGCTAATTTACCAGTCCTCACTGAGACAAGGGTTTGTTCTTGTTTCACCTGCAAGGCCCATCTGTAGAAGGCGTGTGAGGCTCTGCCCATAAGGAGGAGCACAAAGTCTTACAGGTCCGAAAGACGCTAAAAGATTATTTTGCCCAAATACAGCCGACAAGGCCGAGGCACAGAAACGAGGTGACTGCCCTTCAGACAGACGGAGCCTTCATCCATCACCAAAATGCAGCCTCAGCCCAGCGGCTTTCTCCCCACCATCCCTTTCCCCCAAATGTTAAATAAACACGTAACCCACCCTTGCCTGCATCAGCTGGTCTCCAGCCCCCAGGCGAGAAGGGATTGTGATTTGCCTGAACAGCATGCCGTCCCATGGAGAAAATGGACAAAAGAGGGGGAAGAAGGCTCTTTACTTCTGCGCTGTAAGTCATGCTGGATCTTCCTTCAAGTGTTGTTGTTTGGAAGGGAATTCGATATTTTTCTGTTTCAGGACATACTGCTGTATTGGCATGTTTAGCAGCACACAGTTCAGGTACCATTTGCTTTCCATGTGAGCAGTTTCAAGAATAAAGATGACATTAGTGAACTGGCAAGTAGATAAAAAGTGGGCTTTATTTACATGAAAAAGAGCAGGTTGCAACCCTACTTGACTTTAAGCTGTTAACTATTAACCTGCCCTCTAAGAGACCAGTAGGAGGTCTCCCATGCATCATTTTGTGTTAAAAATGGGCAGCCACTGATTTGGTTCCGCCTACGGGCTTCGATCTAATTGATGTGCACCAAAACATTACCATTTGTTGCTACAAATGCAACATCTTGCCTCATTCTAAAAAAAAAAAAAAAAAAAAAAAAAAAAAAAAAGAGGAGTTTGAAAAAATATTTCTAAGAGACTGATTAGATGAAAGCGTAGTTATTTTAGCATCTTGAAACAACGCACCATGGATGGATTTGTGCAGCCTGTGTGTTTGGGCTTATCCCATTTTCACTCTCACAAACCAGGCCAAATTCATGGATGCTGATGTCTCCTTTCTTTTCTTGCTGTCTTTTGGTTTGGTTTGTTTATTTAATCTGAATCACCTGAAGGGACCAGCACATGAGGCAGGAGCTCAGCCTTCGTGCCTGTTTAGTCCTGAGCTTCTGTTGGGAACGTTACCTCTCTGATAGCAGACGAAGATTTCCCAAGTGAGAAATGAATGGTGAAGAAGCATATTTCACATGCGCAGTTGCAAACCCATCGGAGGGTAATAGCTTCTGAAGGCTTTGGTTGTAGCTGTGCTAACAGGTCAGAGCTGAAGGAGTCCACGAATTTTTAAAACAGAGCAAAGGAAAGCTGTTTCCTTGGCATAACTGAGATCCAAAAGGTAGGACTCGTGGCTGTGCATGCAAGCTTAGTTCGGCCCTTTTCTATCTTTATCTCCATTCAATGATAAATGGACCAGGAGGAAGAAGGAAGTTTGTAATTTATATAATTCAGGACTAGATATAGCACAGCACAAGAAAGCAAATCAGGCTGCTTGCTCAACAGTAAGCAGTTGGCTTTGACTAACTTTTCAATGGGTGGGTTTGCGGCTTTAAATTCCACTTATTGAGAGGATCAAAGGAGGTTATGCAATTTCCTAGAATGTTTTTCTGCAGAGGAAAAAACTAAAAAACAATTCTGTCACTCAGCATTAGCAGGCTCGAAACCTTAGCCCTCAGCAGTGCAAATAAAAAGCACTTAGGCTGCCGTAGCTGCGGGACTGACTGTGTCACACAGCACTGGGAGAAGATTACCCTGGAGAGGAGACGGTCCTGCCTGTCCTCCCTTTGCTCTGATTGCAAGTGGAGGAAATCCGGCATTGGGTATTGCCCCAGAAGAAAAACCGGCTACTGTGGCTGAGGACTGAATGCGTGTAATTCAAAGCAGAATAATTGTATCCTGGCTGCGACTACACCTGCCTGAACAACTGGCAGGAGGTGCCAGTTCATGCTGTTGCCTCCCTAGTGGGACCCTTCAAAATGTTTGTTTGCAGCTATTCTGAAAGATGGTACTTCAATCAGGATGTCGTGAGGTACGTTAAGGGCATTTATCGAAGCCTGGGATGTGGATATTGGCAAATTCTTAGGGCTATTGTAAATGGCAAATTTCTTATTCATAACAGAAAAAAGGTCACATCTTCTTCATCAGAAGATTCTACATCAGAAAATACTACTGACGTGTGAAGTGACTGTTACCAGCTTTGTAGTCATCAGTCTCATTAGCCATCTGCTTCTGTAGGCACAGATAGCCTGAGATCACACTAATAAGGACCCGAGCGATTTAATAGTCACAGGTAGTTTTGTCCAGCTTTGAGAAAAGATGAAGAAATTGGTATAGTTTTGAAAAAAAACTTCATGTGCCCAGCCTTGTTTGTGCGAGGCTACTGCCTGAACCTGAGTGTAATTTTACTCAACGCTGAGATGTTTACTTGTGCTCTGCTCCTCTGCTTCGCCATTTTACACAGCAACATGTTGTGGTTTTGAAACTAATGTGTAGTGTAAAGGTCTCACCGCAGCAACACCTCTGGCCATGACCAGAAATGATAAACAGAGGAGCACCAGGCAGGTGCTAGAAATGCTGGGATCTCAACTTGGGGATAAACCCAAGGTTTTCTGATTTACAAATGAAACAAAATCTTGATAGATAATTATCTGAAAAGAGATGTTTTGGTTCGGGTAGGGGTTTTTTTTGTTGTGGTTTTTTTCCCTTTCTGCTACTGCTGGAAGTTGTAAAGTGCTATTAATGTGCAAATACAATCACTTAGTCAGCGTTCAGTTGCCAAATGTTTGCCAGGTCCTAAGCTGGGCTTCAACTACCTCTCTGGAAGGTGCAGGTCTCCCTGGTGCCCTGTGTCACCTCTGCCAGCCCTAGGCAGATGCCGGGGAAACCCAGGGTTGCTTAAGAGGCACGAAATGCGTAGGGCCAGGCAACTGAATTTCTCCTTCTCTGTCTTGCATCATCTCTGGAGAGATAGGATTTGAAGCTTAATAATATTTTCACATGTTCTAATTTTTTCAAATAATCAGCCTCCTTCTCACCTGAAGAAGCAACAGAACTGCATCAAAATCATTTGAGGATAACGTTGTTATCATCTATCCATCTTGTAAAACTAAGTCAATACCTGCAATGGGGTCAATTCAACACTGACTTCAGAATTTCTCTTAATGCTCTGGCTGCAGCAGCGGCAGCAATTATAAGATGATATTGATATAATTTCTTTTAAAGGGGATATTTTTCTGCACTTGTGGTGGAAATGCAAAGCTGAGACACATGATTTGGTATCGTACTCTAGAAAGTAAAAAAAATCAAAAGCAAAAGGAAATTAATTTTATGGGAAATAAAAGGAGATGTGTCTGGATTACTTCCATGGTCTGCAGAGGCAGATTCCTTTTTTACAGCTACAGCTGCCGATATTGAATTAAAGAAAAGCTGAATGTTTTAGACGATGTTTATCTGAACAGTGCTATTACTTATTCTACAGGAAAGTCCTTCTGAGGTGTTGACTTAATTTTGCTTCCCACACAGTCCATATTCAGCATTTTTTTTCTTCCATGAAGGAAAGTCTTCAGGATGAAAAAAATATCTTGATGCAACATTGAAACCGTGATCGTAGTCTTCATATATGTTGAACTGCAAGACCTCCTATGGAATCAACACGCTGCTCCAGGAAGCAGTATGTTACAGGAAGATGTAAAGAAAAGTGTTTTACCTGTGAAGAGTATCCATACAGAGTATTTTATATTACTGTGTGGTAGGTGAAAATCTAATAAATGACTACAAGGCAATCTATAAGCTTGAAGAGAGAGAATTATGATTACTTAAAGGCCTACACTTTTTTTCTCCTTAGTTTTGATTTAACTCTGAATACTGTATTTTTTATTTTTTTTTTTAATATATCAAGAAGCAAAGCAACTTCATTTTTCTTGGACTCCTTTGGGGAGTTTAAACAAAATGTTATGCATTTAAGGTACACTTTTGCAAGGAGATTAACAAGATGAGGTCTTTTGTGTGTGGATAGTTCAAATAGTTTTTAATGACACTTCCCAGCACAACACTTGGGTTTAATATACAAGCCTTAAAATAAAATAACATTGTTTCCCTCCCCACTCCCTCTCCTTCTGTTGCTTTATGAATGTATTTTGGTGGAGGAGAAGGGAGTTTATTTTGTTTGGGTTTTCTCGGGTTTGTTTTTCTGAAGAGGCACCAGGGTGGCAAGGGGGAGCGATGGGGGGGCACGCCGGCTCCTTGGGCGTGAGGAGCATCTCCTTTCCCCTGGGCAGGCAGAGACGCTTCCTCCCCTTTTCCCTCCCCTGCCCTCTTTTTGGGCAGCCATCCCACCGCGCAGCCCCCCCCCTCCCTTCCCGACAGAAAGGAAAGGCACAGGAGTTGCAAGGACAGCAAGAGACTGCAGTTTTACTGGGCTGTCCCAGTCTCTCTCGCCGTGCTCTTTTCATTTCGGCGATCACAAAGGCTGAAGTGTGTGGTTTTTGATAATTACCTCAGGTCTTCAGTCGTGATCTGCCATCACATCACCGGTGTCTGCCTCCTTCCCTCCCGCTGTTATCACGGGTCTGATACCTGCCCAGCTACAATGACTTTGTCCCTTCAATTTTTTATTGCAGTTAGTGGATAAAAATACCACAAACAGGAATCTCAAAAAACGCCCTAACAAAATTAATAAAAACGTTTCTCAAAACTGCTGGAAACTGACCTTCATGTGCCGCCCTGTCCTCCTTCAAGGCCTGCTAAACCCACAAGAAAGATTCCCATTAGTAAATCACTATTGGATCATTAAACCTTTTTAAGGCAGTATGCGCCTTACCAAGAGAATGAGGATTACGACACAGCAGTGGCTGCTGCCCACTGACAATCATGGGAACCGACCTCAGTCATAAATCCATGAATTATCTGGCTCACTTTGACCGGTTCTCATGCCAGAGCAGCTCCTTTGATGTGACCGTCAAAACCCAAGGATGCCCAATAGCAGTAACAACGAACAAAACAATGGAGAAGTAATAATTCAATATAAATATGTAAAACCTGCTTGCCCGTATGCCCAGCTTTTGCAGTAGGGTATTTCTGTGCCTGTGGTTGAAATTGGAGACAAAAAAGAGAAACAGAGATTTTTTTTTTTCTATTTTTTTTTTTTTCTGTGTATTACCCTTTAAGGGAAGAAATGCTGGGCATGTTACAGAGATATTTTTTAGCTACCATTGATGTGCATGACTTTTTCAGCTAAGGGAGGACTCCCTGTTGCTTTTCAAAATCAGTCTGATAGTTCAGAAACAATGTGCACTTAAGGACTGGTTCTGCAGAGGGACTAAGGACATTAGGCACACTCATACTATTCCACTTCAGTGGGACTATTCATATAAATAAATTATTCATGCTTTTAAGCCCCGGTGGGACCAAAACTTTAATGGATGCATTCTCATTTGTCTCATTTGTAAAAATATTTAGGTGTCAAGCTCCTTTTGATTGCTTAAGCACATCAGAAATACAACTGTTCATTACTCTGCTTCTTGGCTGCCCACCTGTAAAATGGGAATAGAGTTATTTAGTTTCTTGTCCTTGATCTTGTCTAATTAGACCACAGACTCCAAGGAAAAGATGTCTCCAAACTCACGTTCATCTTGTGAGCACCCCTAACTAGAGTCTCTGGTCCTTAATGTAAGCTTCCAGTTAATAAAAGGTAGTAGCTGTCCCGGAGCCCAGAAGCTAGCGAGGGAGGCAAATTTCTGATGGCATAAAGGATGATATGGAAGAAAAATCCCCTTCAAATTGTATGATCAGAGAAGCAGCAGAATTTAGTAAATTACTTTTAACTATTCCTTTTTTTTACTCTTAAAGCAGGATCAGCAAATCGTAATAGACAGGAGGTAAAAAAGATTTTAAGATACCTGGTTTTCAGAAGCACTGGAGTACCTGTAAGCACACCAACGTGATGGGAATGAATAAGCAGAAGACACTACTTCTGGGTATTACTGTGCTGAGCTGTCCCAGGGGAATCACTGCTGTGCCTGGGGTGAGATGGCTGCCCGCTCCCGCTGCCTGCAGCGTGTTTATCTCACGCTGCCACCAGTTCCCCACTCCAAGCAGCCCAGCAACAGAGTGCGGTCACCAAGAAAGCAGAGAGGCAGGGGGGTGATGGACGCCTCTTCTAAACTTCTGTGTTCCCGAAGAAGTGTGGCGGTACGGCATGTCGCAGCGCGCTGTTGCGTGTTGCCTGCATTCACAGCCAGAGCCACCGGCAGCTCCCGTCACTCCCTTCTCAGCAAACACAGACTTGGGGAGGTCGTGGTGGGAAGCCCAAAGGTGAGTGCTTCAGAACCAGGGCCGGCATGCACACACGGGCTTCTTGTGAGCCTTGCAGCAGGCAGGGGAGTCATGGTGATGGGAGCTTGTGCTCGACATCGCACGTGCTTCACGCTCAGCTTTAGCCTGCTTGCTTAAGGGGAGATGAGTGCGGTATGGTTGGAGGGATGAAAGCCACCCAGCGGGCTACAGCAAGATGCTCCATTTAGATTGACCTGAGGCCATTGTCCAAACAGACCTGAAGCTGAGACTTTTAACCCAGCTTGGGGCAGAGAAGGAACAAACTGAAGACTATATACTACAAAACTTCATCCTGTTCTAATTAGACAGGGAGTCTCTTACCTGAACTGAGGGGAAGATCATTCTTGTTTCTTTCATTTCTTTTGCTGGATCTCTTGTGCAGAGCTGCAGCTTACAAAATACCGATTACATAATTTATGAATACAGACTTGTGATTTATGTCAAAAAATCGCTTGCAAAGGATGTGGGGCCAGTCTGGGTGCATAGCTGCTTGGCAGCAGAGCTGCAGAAGGCACCCTGCTGTGGCCACGCTCCATCAGCTGCGTTGGCCTTGCCTGGGTCACTGCTATTCCCTGTCGCACGCAGCAGGCAACACCACCAGCCAGAGCTTGTGCTGTAATATCAATTTATAGTCTATTATTATTTTTCTGCTTTTGGGGGAAGCTGGCACCTCCCAGCTCCGTTTTCCTGCCAGCAAGACAAAGACTAGGCATGGCATAATAATGTTGTCAATATAGTTTACTAAAATGTGATTAATCAAAAGAGCACATAGGAAACAAAGCATGGAAAAGCAGAAGGTAATGATTGACTGTAGCCACAAGGCAGTAATAAAAGGGGTCTAGAAAGCAGATTTTCAGCATGTAAGCAAAAAAGTTCAGGCATTTAAAAGGATCAGAGTTTTCATAATTTCATGATCAGAGCACTTCTTAATAGGACATGGCAATTGCTCCTGTAAAAGGACTTTTTTGAAAATGCTCCATGGATAGTATTATGTAGATCTGTGTGTGGTAATTAAATCTGCACTGGACTTTTGTTACCATCACCTTAAATAAAAAGCCTCTGTTTGGATAAAATAATTTATCTTAAAAAATATTCAGAGTAAATTTTACAACTATAGTTCCAAAGGGACAGTCCTAGCAGGATTTGAAATGAAGTTGTTATGGTTAGGTTGGTTTTTTGGTTTTTTTTTTTTTTAGTTTATCTTGCTGTCCAGGAGGTATTCCGCATTGAATCTGTAGCTAGGAAGGAGATTTACTGTTATATTTTAAGACAGCAGTATTTTGCAGAAAGGATCTTGGGGAGATAATGCTGGGGTGGGGAGGGGTGGGAGGTGGAGAGGGGATCTTGTGCCTGAAAACATCCTTCCATCTCCAGCAGTTTAAAACCATTTTGTCTTGTTTGTGTCCTTTGAGTGCCATGGTGACAACAGCACTAATGTCATAGCATAGATTGCTCCCATGGTCCACCAACCTTGTGAATCAGTGCAGAAGGGAACACAACCAGATCTTTCTTGTCTCCCTGGCCAGCCGATGCCCTGGGATCCTGCCCTGGGATGGAGATATTCTGGTTCCCTCTTTTGCCTTGGTGCAGACTTTCTGCATGATCTTCAGTTCAAAATCTACAAGTGAAAACCGGAGATGCTGCTGGCCCCTGACGGAACGGCTGTGAGGGTGAACACATCCAGGGCCACGTGGTCACGCTGGTAATGGCATATGTTATCAATGTATAAATGCCACAGATAGATGGACTGAGGTGTTGAAGAATCCTTCCTCCTGATAATCCTTTGTAACTTCTCTTTTTTAAATGCTACATTAAGGCTGTTTCAAAGACAGCTTGCAAAGCTTCCATGTACAGCCTTAGACTCAAGGAAACACTTTGCACGTGATTTGGCTTAGTAACAGCTTCATCTGTACATCTTTATCAGCAAATTCAAACCCTTCATTACTTTATAGCTCATTGGCATTAAACGGACACAATGTTAACCTATGGAATTAAATCTGAAACCTTCCGAGGAGGACCCAGGCAGGGAGGCGTGGGTGAGTGGTGGCAGACACGGGACCGGGGTGCCACCTCGTGGCATGTTCAGATGATATTTTTATCAATAAGCAGAGGATCGTTGCCCTGTAGAGGATAGCATGAAGTTGTATTTGTTTATGCCCACAATAAACAAAAATTAAGGGGATAAGCAGCCACCAGAATGTCCTGGGAACAGAAGAAATCAAATGACGTCATGACTGTACGTCCATCAGATAGAGGTGACATATAAGGGCAAGTAGCAAATATGCCTTTAGAAAAAAACCTGGGAGCTTTCATTTTTCTACAGAGGCTATTGGTTGTCAAAGTCATGAAAAATTTTATGTTCACTCACAGGCAAAACAAGATATAAGATTCGAAAAAAATTATGAAATTGAATTAATGTAGGGCTATAACTTAAAGAAAATAGCCAGAAGGAAAAGTTAATGCCAGATCAAGTTTGGACGCGAAAGCTCCTGTTCCCAAATTTTCCAATAAAGTATAAAAAGTAAGAGATAAGAGTCTTAACGAGAAACTCAGCTGCTAGTTTAAATTGATCTGTAGTTAAGGTATTGTTTTCCTTACCTTCCTTATTTCTACTGCAGTGCACTCCCATCAACCTTCCCTGTGAGATGGAAAGCAATTGGTCAAACCTTTGAGGAAGAACAGAAATGAAAGTAAAAATACCTGAGATCCAATATCTCAGAATATATCAGAGTTAGAAGCAAATTTGAGAATGTGACACTAATAATGACAATAACAATCAACCATACTGATGTTATATTTGTTTGAAATACCTCTGTTCTAGCCTGTGCGGCCGGGTGTCAGATTGCTTTTGTAACGTGCTTTTGATTGTACTGCCTGCCTTTCCTCTGTAAAATAGTCCACCTTTTCTGGGGCTTCAACATACCAGTGTCATGAGTTACTCATTATTTAACACAATAATGACAACAAAGACTCTAGGAGAGATGCTTCTTCCATCTGTTAAAAACAAATACCCTGTTCCTTCCCTCCATCACGTTAATCTAAGACCCAGGAGACAGGAAGTCGCTCTTAAACCAACCAACCCACGCTGAAGGTGAACACCTATCCTGGTGTCTTTTCAACCCAAACCAGGACACCTTTAATCACAGTGGGACCCAAAATGGTAGACCGGCAAGAAGACTGGTTTCCACTTCTTACCTGGTGGATATTTGTCCTCTGCGCAATGGCAAGTTTCAGGTCTGGCATCGGACTGAAAAGGGACTGGGAAGTCCCTTGGGTAGCCTCTTCAGAGACTATGCTTCCATTCCTAGCAAAATACTGGAAACTGTACTCGTTTTTTGCGTGCAAGAACTATTCTGGTGACTTTGCCAGGTTTTTAAAATCTCACGTATGATTATGCTTTCTCAAATGACTTTAAAGCTGGACTCATGGTGCTAAGAGTGTGAAACATACTATGAAAAAAATTAATTAAAACGAAAGAAATGCTTCTTTTGCTACTATTCTGTAAAACCATACCTATACCTTTTCTGGGAGAGTAATCAACACCTGAAATTCACTTTAGCTGCTTCTAAAATGACCCATCATTTTCTGAAGTAGAAAACAGCCAACTTCTTCCACCAACCTGGTAATGCCTTTCACAGAGGCTGAAGAGAGACAGGGGAATCTGAGAGCCCCACACAGCTATCTCAGTGCAGCTCATGTAAATTGGTAATCATAGGGGAAAATCCAAGGTGAAATAATAAAATTAGGGCTTCCAGGGCCTTAGGAGACTCACAGAGCTATTTCCCTGGCCCAGCCTGAGACCCCCGATGCGATACTTGCCCAGCCTGCTCTTAACAGCCTCCAGCCACAGGAATGCAGTAATTTCTAAGGTTACATCCCGTGGTCCCAGTGCTTAGGTATTATCGGGCAGCTTTTCTTAATATCTACAGTGACAACGGCTCTTTTGACTGTTTGCTTTGTGCCTTAAAGCAAAGGTGATCCCATCCCTTTGAACACCCTTAAAGCTTCCTTGTCATAAAAAAATATAGGGAAGGACCTTGGGATTTCTCACGACTTGCTCCTATCCGCGTTGGAGAGCCGCCCAGACTGCGGTACGCCTCCGGCACGCCCTGGGAAAAGGCAGCCAAAGCCATTATTTCCAGTGGTGCTTTCACATCAGGGCAAAGTACTGCAGCGTAAAGAGTGGCCTGACACCGTTAAGGCGTTGTATGGGTGATGCAATGGCCCTGGCTTACTCCTGGCAGCAGGGAGGATCCCTGCTAAAGCATAATCTGCCAGGTATGCTAGCCTCTGTTTTGCAATGTGTCCTACGTAACTATTGTACTAATTTATTACCAATAGTTCTTGTTTTACCTGCAGCAGTACATTGGGTCTGGATGGGATGGAGTTAACTTTCCCAGTAGCAGCCCTCATAGTGCTGTGCTGCGTATTTGTAGCTAAAAGGGTGTTGGTAGCACACCGTGTTTTGGCTACTGCTGAGCAGTGCTGTCTCTCCAACACTTCCCCCCTCCAAAGGCCAGTCGGCTGGGGAGGGGTAAGAGTTTGGAGGGGACACAGCCAGGACAGATGACCCAAACTGACCAAAGAGGATATTCCATATGATCTGACAGTCATGCTAAGCAATAAAAGCTAAGAGAAGGGGAGACAGATGCATGACGACATTAGTTTGTCTTCCAAAGCAACTGCTGCACGGGGCCCTGCTTCNTTTGGCTACTGCTGAGCAGTGCTGTCTCTCCAACACTTCCCCCCTCCAAAGGCCAGTCGGCTGGGGAGGGGTAAGAGTTTGGAGGGGACACAGCCAGGACAGATGACCCAAACTGACCAAAGAGGATATTCCATACAATCTGACAGTCATGCTAAGCAATAAAAGCTAAGAGAAGGGGAGACAGATGCATGACGACATTAGTTTGTCTTCCAAAGCAACTGCTGCACGGGGCCCTGCTTCCCAGGAAGTGACTGGACATTGCCTGCTGATCCGAAGTAGAGAATAAACCTTCCTTTTTTGCTTTGCTTCCATGCATGGCCATTGCTTTCTTTCATTAAACTGCCTTCATCTCAACCCATGAGGTTTTTATCTTATTTTTTCCCCCCTGTTCTGCCGAGGAGGGGCAGCGAGAAAGCGGCTGGGTGGCAGCTGGTGGCCAGCCAAGGTCAGCCCACCACAGGCGAGGCATCGCTCCGACATGGAAGAAGAGGTCCTCCCACTGCCTACTCTCTCACCCCACAAATCACGGGCAGGGGTGAGAGGTGGGGGACCATGGGGGGAAAAAGAGTGGCTCTTGCTGGAGCCCTGGATGCAGGTTTGGGTGCGCAGGTGATGTGCTCTGCTACGGGACAGAGCTGGTCGCTGCTGGGGAGCTCTGGGAGGAGGAGGGGAGGTACCCCACTGCTGCAGAACTGGAAGAGGCTTTACCCTGTTCTCATCACCTCTCTCCTCCTCACCTTCCAAGGCACCCGCACCATTTTTAGGAGCTGAGAAGGAGTGCTGGGGGCTTCCCTGCAGGAGGGAGCGAGACAGATGCTAATGACAGGCAGGTATTAAAACTCCCTTTGCCCTCCCCGTTTATGTCTTTCCACCTCCCAAAGAATATCTGGGATCTTGCTTGTCCCCCTAACAACGCTGCGCGGTGAGGGCTGTGCAAATATACTGCAAAGAGACAGTCTGTTCCTCAGGTGAGGCGGCACTGTGGAGGTGCAGGGCACAAACCCTTCCCACCTTCCTTCCGCGAGGGAGGCGGCACTGGTGCGGAGAGGAAATGGAAAGAAAAAGGAAAGAAAAAGGAAAGAAAAAGGAAAGAAAAAGGAAAGAAAAGTATTTCTAAGTGCTGGCCAACAGCCCTGCCTGTGCCCCTCTATGCAGACATCGCTCAGCAGCCCTCTGCTGACTTCTAGAAACCCTGTGGGTGGGCATGGGGTGTCCATAGGCAGTTTTGTGAAGGGAAGACTTCCAGACTGATGCTACACCTGAGCAGGCTTCCCCTGCCCGCCGGCACCTACACCGGGAGGTGAGACTTTGCACCCTCCCTTTGTGCACGACTCCAAACTGCCAAGTGCCTCTTAAAACTCGCTGCTGGGCAGCAACGCCGACGTCTCGGGCTCGCACAGCAGCTGGCCGGATGTCCCCTGAATTGTACAAACAAGAAGGAGGGGGTCGGAGAGAATCCCAAAAAAGCAAACAAGTAGGGGGCATACTAAGAAAAAAAAAAAAAATTCACTTCCCTGACCGGGAATCGAACCCGGGCCGCGGCGGTGAGAGCGCCGAATCCTAACCACTAGACCACCAGGGAGCTGTAGAAGATTTTCAAGTCCTTCCTTAACAGCTAATTCACACGACCACATCGCACTTCCTCCCCCCGCCTCGTGCTATACCTCCCTGCTGGTTTCTTTTCTTTGCGCTCCCCCCCTCCGGGCAGTACCAAGTCCCCGAGGCACCTGTGTGTAGGCAGGGACGTTCCATTCCACCCTACGGAAGGGGGGGATGGGGGGCTGCGGGGTGGGGAGACGAGCAGGCGCCTCAGGCGAGGCGGGTGGGCGGCGGGATGGCGGT
>VXBL01004751.1:1365687-1460917 GCA_013400195.1 Aramus guarauna | reverse complement strand
CGGGCCGGGAGCTGAGCCGAGCCCCGGCGGGGCGGGGTCCGGCCCGGCGCGGCCGGTGTTGTGGTACCGGAGGAGCTGTTTGCCTGCTCGCTTGTTTACGGAGCCAGCCCGGCCTCGCCGCGCGGGAGGTGAGGGGCGGCCCCGCGGTGGCGATGTGTTTCTCCCGGTGCGCGTGTGGCGGGGACCAGCGGCGGCTCTGCGCGGGCCGGGCGGCGGTGCTGTTCCTGCCAGCCCCCGCTTTCGTCTGCTGCTGCCGCCTTTAACCGGCGGGTACAGCTGAGCGGATTGCTTTGTTGGCTTTCACGGCTTCACACCGTAGTTGCTTCCTCCCTCCCCAGATCTTGGGTGATTTGCTGGAATGTTCCAGGCTGTCTCTCTTTAAACTTACAGTCTCAGGTTGTCATGATTAAGAAGCGCTGCCGGGTGCCAAAGGTGTGTTACTAACTGATGTTTGTCTGTTAATCCGTGCAGTGCACTTTCCTCTCTGTACCTCATCGTACACTACTTCAGAGTTGGTTTTTTGGGGCTGGAAGGGGCTATCCTGTGTGCTGGTGATGTGTTTGCAGTATTATGGTGCTAAAGGATGTGGTAACTGTTTGTCGTCTAGGTGATGGAGTAAGATGATGAACACCTCTATACTCAATAACAGGCTTTTACCATGTGTTTACTTTACATGCCACAGCTATTGTTCTCTCTCCAAGTAGTCATGCATTTTTTGTATTAATGCATAATGATGGGCTTTTAAGATGGGTAGGTGCCCGTTAATCGATAATGGTTTGCCTCAAATGCTGTCACCCAGACTTAGGGCCTGTGTTTGGATGGTACTTAAAATACGTATTGATGAACTCTAGCAGCATATTGTGTCAGCAAATGTTTACATAGTGTGGAAATCATGTTTTGCTAATATTGTTCTTTTGGATGTGTATGTATACACATGCAGGCTTCAGAAAATTAATGGAGAAGGCAATAGAAAATGCCAAGAAAAGTATACATGCATATATGCTATCTGAATGAAAATTGCTTTATCAGGATTATATATCTTTAAATGTAAGTGATAGTTAAATATATGTAAGTTCTAGTGCATTTTAGACTGCTTTCTCTTTCATTCTTTTACTTGTAAAATGTCCATAAATAGACACAAAATATTTTAAGGATCTAAACAGGCAAGTAATGCTGGTCCTGTGAAGAGTTGTGCTAAAGCTGGTAGGACTGCTTGTAGACAAAATGCTGTTGATAGCTTTCCCTCCCTCCCCCTTTTTAAATTTTTTCTTTTTTTTTTCTTTTTTTTTTTTTTTTTTTTTTAAATAATCAAAATCTCGGGCTTGGAAGGAAATTCTGTACTTCAATTAAATTCAGTACTACTTTTTTTTTTTCCTGTTGTGTGTTATGTTACGAAAAGGGAGCACTTCTAGAAAAACTGATTTGTCTAAGTGAGTTGTGAGGCACAATCTCTGAGTCTCGCTCCTTGTCATTGCCCAGTGTCCTGTTCTTGCTTCACCAGCGGCCACGCTCCTGCTTGGATTCATCAGATCTACTGCTGAAATGATAAGTGATTGCCTTTGAAGTGACTTAGAATTGTTTGGAACAGTCCTTGTCTTGTTGTATAGGAATACGGCTTCGTTGCTTTGTGTATCCAGAATTTTGAAAGAGAAGAGTAAAACTGGGTGGGGGTTGGCTTTAGTGAATATTTGGCTAGATTACAGTCCTGACTTCAGTGGACAGCTTGCAGATCCCTTAGTGTTAGGCAGTAAGTCCCTGAATTCATTGGATTGTGATTTGGGTTGGAAAATAACACTTCTTCAAAAAAGTTAGTAACAAAACTGTGAGAATCCTGTAGATGGGTACTGCAGCTGGAGTGGCTCCCTGCAGTCACCCCTCTGGGTGAGTGTTTCAAAGGTGGGCAATTAGCATGAGCTTCTGAAGCATGATCTGGCACAAGAATTTGCTGCTCCAGACAGCTGGAGATGCTCACAAACAATAGTTATGATGGAAATGAGAGACAAAGGGCTCAGTTTCCCTTTGCTTTCCAGTAGGCATTGAAGGAAAGCTGGAACCATAACCAGCACCAAGAAAAATGGTAAAACTTCATTTTTGGCACCTGGTTTGTGCCCTCCATGTCTCTGCAGGTGGCGGATGCAGCAGCAGGCAGTGGTCCTCAGCTCTGCTGGCGAGGCGAATCTAGTGTCATCACCCAAGAAGCAGCAGACTGACAAATCTCTTCCTCCTTATGATCAATAAGTCAAAAAAGTCTTAAGGCTTTATGGGTGCAGCTCCTGTTTTAGTGAGGTATCCGCTCAATGGTGTAGTTATTGATGGTGGGGATGGCCGCCTGCCATGGAGTTCGTGGTTTCTCGCTCCCCGCTGCGAGGGAGCTGGGCCTCAGGATCCGCACCCTCGGGGAGAAAAATGCACGAGTCATGCTGCTGCTGCCATGAGTTTGTCCTGGGGGTTCAGATTGCTTTCCCAAAAAGAGGAAGCCTAATGCTACGGTTGAAGAGAGAAGTCAACATTAAGAGGATGAAAAGCAGGGTAGGAGAAACAAGTTTTCAGATTTAAAATTTTTTTTTTAATCTGACTGGTTTCTTTATTTGCATGTCATTTTTCCTAACCCAGTTCATGAAATAGTGAGGCAGCAACAAAATTCACAGCAAGCTAGAGGGATTATATTCCCCAACATAATGTTTCAGATTGATATATTAACCACATATACTGGAGTAGTCTCTTTTTTTCCTCTTTTCATTGCAAACCCTTCTGATTATAGGCAGAAAGCTATACTACTTTGTTCTTGATCAAAATGTCAGGCAGGTGTGAGTGGCTGTGCCGCTGCTGGAAGGTGCCTGTTATGAACTGTTTGTTCAGTTTTGGGGTGGGCAGTGTGCTATAGCGGGGCAGGGGCCTGTGGTTGTGTATCTGCAGTCTCCTCTGCGTGCCTGCAAGGGCAGAGTGCAGGCAGGCTTCGTGGGGTCTGTCAGTACTTCCTGATGGGTTGCAATGCAGAAAGTAGTAGTAAATACCAAAGAAAGGTGAATTACTCTGGGTGCAATGCTTTGGTCTTGCACCTGTGCTGCTGCCAATCTCTGACTAAGCTTGGAGAAATAGTACCACTATTTCAGCTTGGTACCGTATAGCATCCTAGTGACATGCCTGTACTTACCTGAGACTTAATGACTTGTCATGGAACCACAGCTTATCCTTTTGGAAGACTTCTGGCATAGATTTGGAGCTCTCAATGTAGAGTACTCATCGTAATCTTAATAAGCCTTTGTGATTGCTATTTGTCTTGTTTTTAAGATGTGAGCTGTGCTTTCAATTGCATGCCTTAAATTCCATGTGTTGTGTGGTCCTATGGCCTTGACAGGTAGATGCAGCTATTCCCTGCTCTCAGTTATCCTGTCCCCTGTAGTACTCATGCGTTGTAATTAAGCATTACGCCTCCTGTTTGATAACCTATGTGTAGATCCCACTGAGATGCCTTTTTTTTCCCTTTTGTTGCCTTTGTTATGGCTAATCCGTATGTTTTACAGGGTTTCTTTTCAGTATCCTTTCTGAAATGCAGGCTCTGTGACTACCCATCATATTTAAGTAATGGTAATAACCTGGTTTACAGGAACAGAAAACATTGGAGATGAGTAGGGAAGTTTATACCTGTTTATACAGGCAAGATTTGTGTTTACTTTTTGGTTACAGTGTCAAATTAGGATTGTTTAGGTTTCATTCTCTATCCGCTTAGCAGGATTTAAAAGCCTTTTATTAATAGCTACCAGTGTCTAGGAAGGAAATTTTCTTATAGTAGTCTCACCCATTAGTGACTGATTTTGGGATCTTCCCATGGTGTTTCCGTAGATACCTGAGCCATTTCCCTAAAATCTAAGAACCCCTAGGCAGACAAAGAGCTGTCCCAGTGCACCAGTTAGAGGAAATAACAACTTTGTTTTGCAGAAGTTCACAGTGAGAGTTACTGCTTCCTTGAACTCGACCTTATCTTAAGAAACGGCAATTTATTCCCTGACTCATTTTTCAAGTAAATTTAACCTGTTCTGACAGTGCTCTCTCTATCTGCCATTACTCCTGTGCGGTTTTTTTCTGCTTTCTGTCCCACATGCCATCTGTCTTATTTTCTGGTTTGTTTTCTTTTGAAATACTCTAAGTAATGCAGCAGATAAAAAAAGAAGTATGGATATTTCTGAACCATCACGGATGGTTCTGAGGGGAAGAGGTATGGATGATGACCTGCCGGGTCAGGTGACACTGTGATTGCAGAAACTAATTGGAATCTGCCTAGGTTGTTACGTGAAGGGCATGCTGCAAGGAACAACAGTATCATCACTGGCTCAGCAGTGCTCGCATGCTGTGTCAGTAGCTGCTGTACACCAATGACGTAGTAGGTAGCACTAGTCTGTTGCTGTAGTTAACTGTCTCGTGGTCAAGTAATGCCTTAGTCTGTTGGCAGGGGCTTTATTTCACCATCAGCTTAAGTAGCAGCATTTCTATAATGCTTTTAAGTAGCTATACTGATGCTAAAGACCTGGGCACTTCTGATAAAGCTGGGTATAATACTGTATGCAGGTTTTGGTAGCTGTACCAAACTCAGCAAAGCTTTGTAGGCCAGAGAGCGGCTTGAGTTTTTCCTTCATACTTTCTCACAAAGGTTCAGATAATTCAGAGAAGCATTGAAGAATATAATAATTTGACACATTAAGATTATTTGTGTGATATTTAGAATATATATTAAAAAGAAATTCTTCCCTTGTCATTTATAAGCAATGTTTGATATTTGGGGTTTTTTTTTGTACTCCCTTTTTTCCCATCCTGATTGCCAGTCAAACCTTTTGCAGTGAAACTGCTGAAGACTGATGGCTAAAGCTAGCAGCTGTGATAACCCATGATGTAAAATCCAGGCAATTCCATCTGTCCTGGCTCCAAAAGCTTCTGAAATGCAAGTGTTGTCTGGTAGATGTGTGGTGTGAGTGGTGATATCCTGGTGACAATGGTGGAGAACCAAGGAGATAAAACTTTGACTCTTACTTTGTTAGGGAACAGCGTGCTGAAAAGTGTCCAGCTATGTGGTGAAAGATTGACTTTGTCTGCTGTAGGGCAGTCACTTGTGCAGATATGGCCCAAATGATTAACAGCTATGCAACAGCCGATGAACAGGAAAGCCTCCTTGCCATCCAGCTGCATGGGGTCAAGCAGCAAGCAGTCTGAGTAGTCATCGGAGCAGTTAGGAGATGAATTGAGAACCACAAAAGAATGACAAGGGTAGCTTTCTGCCAGTGCAGGTGGGTTGTTCTCCAGCCCTTGTGCTTAGGTATCAGCTGAAGAAAGTTCATTTGATTTACAAGTAATTTGTTTTGGTGGGTTTTTTGGTGTTTGGTGTTTTTTGGTTGGTTGGTTTTTAATTGTATGATGCTGAGCTGTGTTGGCTAGGTATGCCTTGTTGTTAGGGATGAGTAGATGGTGGGAGGTGGCTGGCATAATAGCATCTCTGTACAGAGGCTAGGCAGGAACTTGCAGTGGCACCTACATTTGTGTCCTGCTATGGTTGTGCTTGCAGGATGGAAAGTAAAATCTCCTGTACTGGGCCAGTGCCAATGTGGTTGCTCATTGGGACACATTTGTTTCCTTATATGTGGGAATTCTGGATTCCTTAAAATTGGGCCCTGCTGCTATCTGATCACTCAGTGGATAAAATTTTAGGTGGATTATTTGTTTTGAAAATGGGATTTCCCTTTGTAATGCATAATTTCTGTTAGCACAAGTAACACATTGGTTGTCATGGAAAGAGATTAAGGATCTGCAGATGAGTTTTCTTTTCTCCTGCTCTGTTGACACTATGCACTTGATGCTAGTGTGTGAGTAGTAAGCTTCAGTGTTTTGTCAACTAGTTGTGTCCTTTCCTGAGCCCTACTCTGGTAGTTCCCAGTCTCAGGCTGAGCCTGGCAGGTAACAAGCAGGTTTTACAGGAAGGGGACTTGAGACCACAATCCTCCAATAAGTACAAGAAATCCAGAATCTTCTACAGGCAGAGTGGGAAGAGCAAGTAACACAAATTCCAGGAAACAACTAGACCATATGCAGTTGCATGTGTTGGTGAGTTCTCCTGGGCTCCATGAATGGCGAGTTGTGGAAAACACACTGCACCCAGGAGAGTGGCTCCTAGCCCTTCTGCTTAACTCTGAGAGCCCTTCAGATTAAATTTGGGAGAAGAGCAAGGAAGGTGTGTTCCTTTCCTCTTGTTTTCCTCCTGGGAAGGAAGCGCACACCCAGACCTGGCAGAGCGGGGGCACGCTGCTCCTCGCAGAATGGGGCTCTGCTCCCCTAGGAGTGAGCCATGATTGAAGAGTGCTCTGGGCAGTCTGTGCAAATGCCAGCAGAAAGCCAAGGAGGCTTGCAAAAGGAAAGCTGGCGGAGCTGGAGGGGCCACCTGTAGCACCAACCCTGATTTAAAGGTGCTTCTCAAAAAATGTGTGTTTCTTTGTACTTCGTAACTGTAGTGTGTTCATTTTGTCATGAGGACCCATGCAGGGTTTGGGATGTAAGGGCTTCAAGTTAGAAAATGCATTCCTTTGGCAAAATTATTGTCATCCCTCAGTAAATGCTAACAGGCCTTTAAAAGCCTCTCTTCTGGCTGTGTTTTTTTGTGGGTTTTGGGTTTTTTTTTATAGTATCTAGAAACTTTGTAAACAATCAGACTTACATGGAGGTCACTGAAATCTGGACTTTACCTTCAGTACTGAGTACAGTTTTCAACTCTTTACAGCTTTACAGTCAGCATTACATTGCATTTAAAATAAAAGTTTTACCTGGTACTGTGTTTTTTAACTGCTGTTTTGATTTCTTCTTCATCCCACGTACTATTTGTTGTGAATTCTGTGATGAAGGAGATGTGGATGATTATTTTCTCACTGAAAAGCTCTAGGATGACAGCATACTGTGTTATTTCAAGGTCAGATAAAGTAAACTCCAATTTATATCTTTCTTCCTGCTTCTGTGATTCTCTTCATTATTTTTTTCTTTTTACTTCACCAAGTCCGGCAAGCAGGTCCAGCTCAGAAAAGCAATTTTAACCTGTGGAAGCTATTAAGATATTAACCTATTCATTAGGTTAGCCCAGCCACGTTTGAGATTGGAAGTATGCATTTTAATCCTAGGTCTTGTAATAGTTATTAATAAGAACGTGAATCTAACTCTGGGTTAATACTTCAGTCCTTTTTAACTAGAAATCACTAATATACCCAGATGGGGTAAGCGTAAGCTGCTTTTCCTGTTTTTTCAAAGGTGTAGGTCTCTACCCAGTTTGGACAGATTTTCAGAGCAACTGTGAAAAGGCCTGAATTACTCTCTGCCAAATTTTAACACCAAAACTGGAAGCATTACAGCCCCTCAAAAAAGGGGCTTTAGCATGGACCAAAAAAACTTCCAAAACTCATTAACACATTAACTGTTTTGGCTGGCTTCAACTTGGGGAAGGGTGAGCAATTACTTTGATGTAGCTGTAAACAAGTGAAGAAGGTGTTTTGTTTGAAACGTACTGGGCAATCTGAAACACTCGCCATTGCCAGCTATGTCAGCCATAACTTGCGGTGGATGGAAAGTTAACAGGTTTCATCTTTGGGCCCCAATCCTGCAGATGTGTGCTTAGGTATTACAAGCATAACATGAGTGAGTGACTAGTCCCTCTGAATGCATTTGGTACGTGAGTAGAGAGCTCAGCAGTGTTGTGGTACCTGGTGATGTGGCTGAGATGGCTTCTGTGAAAATGCGGCACTGGAGGAATTGAAGCTATTTGTGAAATTAGGTCAAATTTTGTGGAGCTCTTTTTCCTAGCAAAAAGAAATACCTAGCTTCAGAAATGCTGAGTTACATTGTCAATCTTGTCAGTGTAAGATGTTTGAATTTTAGTTTCAAAATCAACCCGTTCAACAAGAACACCTCGGTTCAATAATAATATTTAATACACTTGAGTAATCTGAAAGTAAAATATATACTGCTATAGTCTTACCAGAAAATTTCTACACTTCTGTTTTTATGCAACAGTATTCAACCTTAATTCAAGCATATTTTTAACTTTTTGTTGTTTTTTTTAACTAAGCCCTGAACCATCACACTGACTGAACACATCCAGAGTTGAGCAATTAAAAGTCCAGATTAGATAAGCTGAAAAAAAGGATAGCATATAGCTGTTTTGTATGAACCATTCTGTTGTTCTGTCTTTCCTGTGTACATAGAAATAGATTGATAACTTTACCTGAATAATTTTGAGCAGACACTTACTGTGCACAAATGATTAGAACACAGAAAAGCAGAGAAAACTTATTTTTCTGTTTTTGGGAAGAAGTAAGCAGCTATTCAGAGAGCCTCTCTGATTAGGTAGGTAAATGTAACTGTGCTATGGTATATAGCAAGGGGAATTCAGTTTGAGAGGGGAGTTTTTGCTTTGTGTGTAGTGCAAGGTTGCTCTCGGTATAAGGCCAGAAACTGTGTGTAGTTTTATATAGGAATCCGGAGATGGTGGAAGGAAAAATGGTAAGATAATAAAGGTTTTAAGGATGTTTCAGAAGAGCAAGAGAACTAAATCGTTCTCAGTCACACAATACCTAAAGGAATTTTGCAAGGAGGAAGGAAATAATTAGAAACATTGCTGCTTTTAAAACACGCTTCAGACTATGCAGTGGGTAGAGGGTACGATTTACTGTCGACATAATTTTAATGCAACGAATGCTGCCAGCATCTGAGCACCTGTGAAGCTGCGTGTGCTGGTGTAATACAAGGTCATGCTCAACAGACTGTAATGCAATAAATGTGGCAGCCTAAGGAATTGAAAAATAGACAATGAAGGTTTCCCAGTGTTAATTGTGTACATTACAAATGTACAGGATTATCTGTTAAAATTAAACTGTTCAATATGTTGCTTAATGTACAGTGTATGCAATGTGACACAGTTAGGGTTGCTATGGAAACCTGGCATTTTGGTTCTGCTAACGGCGTTTCAGATAGGAAAACATTTGCATCGCATTGCTGCGAGACTCCTTTCTCCCCCCACTCCTCAGCCCCTTTGCTTCTCGGTTGGGAGGGAGGTGACAGAGAAAAAGCCACGGCCTGGAATTTGCATGAGTCAGGGTCAATTGAAAAAAGGGATGATGAGCCAAAATGTAAAAGTTGTAATTTTCCCTTCAAGTAGCTCTTATGTCTTCAGTTGCTTTTTTTAAGTGAGGAAGTATTTAAATGTTAATCTTTCACAGTGTAGTGTCAGTGGGCTATTAATTTGAGGGTCTTTTTCTAAAAACTTGAAAATGATGGGTACTTTCTAAAGAAAAGTTTCCAGTAATTTTCACAGCATGATTATGAATATTGTTGGAAGTGTACTTGACCTAAATAACAGTGACCAGCTCCAATACTTCCTGTTGGATTGATGAGTTTATTCATATTTTAAAACTTTTGTATTGCCTGGCCTTACTCTGTAAAGCATTGAGAACACGCTAACCAAGTTTCGTTGAGTACAATGGAAATATGTACAAATATAAACCTAACTTAATGCTTAAGCATTTTGGGGCCTAAACTAATTGTAAGTAGAAGGTGATTTGTGGTACCTGTGATTTACGGTGCAGGTATTTGTGCCAAGCATCAAGCTGAGCTTTGTGGTTTAAGTGACTCCTCCAACACCTGTCTCTTTCTGCTCTACCTCTATTTACCTCTAGTATAAATGCCTTTGTAGGGTTGGTGAGAAGAGAGCCAAGAAGCGAGAGAGCAGGTTTGCTGTGAAGCTGAGAACATGCGTTTGTCTTTTGTAGGCTGTTTTTCATCTCGTGAATGCTGGCCACAGGTCTCAGCAGCACTTGTCTTTCAAAGTCTGTGATTGCTGAGGCCCACCGAACAAAGTCGCTGCTAAAGGAGTTACACTGACGGTTGCCTGCCCGAGCTTTCTCCTGCAGGTCTGCCTTCTGTGGCAGAAGTAAGGGTGTGCTTGCAGTTCAGCTATGTGCAGCAGAGCCCGCTGGAAGGGGGTGTGAGCTGGCGTGCCAAGATACAAACTGAACTGCAGATACAGAGCTGCTTCTGCTGACTCTGCTGCAGGTAATTTGTGTGGTAATTTTCGGTGGAGTGGTAGCAAACAGCTGAAGTAGGTGAAAGGGAGGAAGGTGAAGGCAGTAGTACTTCAAACTTGCAGCTGCTTGCTGTGTGGACGTATTTTAACAGCCTGAGAGAGATGAGCAAAAGCCCGGTTTCTTTGGCTTGGCACTTCGACTGGCCAAGGTACCCTTGATCACCAAAGGATTTTTGCTGTGTTATCTATCTGCAGTGGTGCTACTGTTTTTCTCGTGCCCTGTGTAAGCTAATTCATAGGAGCAACTCTGGTGTATGGCCGGGTCTGGGATACGTGACACTGACTCTTCACAGCATTCTGTGTGTAACACATATGGCCCTTAACAGCATTCTGTGTATGGGACGTAGGACGGTTCTTCTGATTGCTCACCTGGCATGGAGGTGGCACCAGGCAGTTGACTGATTTTGTTTTGTACCCGACTTGCTTTCGTAACACTCTGCTGCGTAGGAGTCGTGAGGATGAAGTGACTTTGCTGCTTCTGTCCCTTTGCTTGGTTCAGAGAGGGGAATCTAAGGAGAATTTGGTCATCTCCCTTAAAAACGTGGTAGAGATCCTGTAACTCATTGGCTCTGGGAGTGATGTGGTTATCTGTATGCATATGTTTTGACCTTGTCAAAACAGCTGTGCAGGTTTTCTTTGAAATGTTTCTAAACAGATCATGAAACAAGCAGCTGTTAGGAGCAAGTAATGTGCTGGTGCCAACTGCCAAATCAGCAAGGTAGTCCTAAGGGAATTGTCTAAATGCTAGTTGATGTATTGAATGTTCATCAATTTTTATTTTTTAGAAAACTGCAAGTACTTGGCGTTTTAGTTGAACACTGCTAAGCACATACATGAAAGTCCTCTGTGACTGTGCCTGCATGCTCCAGGGAGAGGTAAGAGAACAGTGACATCTGTCTTACCCTCTTTGGATATGGGAAACTGCATCCTCCTCCTGTTCCGTGGTGGTGAAACTATGATGCTGTACATCAGTTTAGGATCTGACTCAGAAATGCAACATAAACTGCAATAGAAATGCCTTAGTATGTGGCATAAGCACAGACTTGATTTCGTTCAGCAGGTGTCCCAGGAAAGAAAGGCATGAAGGGTAGGCCATTTGCCTTGCAGTTACAAGATCTGTGGTTTTGTAATAACTTTGCAGAAGGACCACAAGGTCCTTCTGGATCTCACTCTCTCACCTATAAAATGAAAGCAAAAATCTTGATGAGGAATGTTTGAAAGGCTTAGCTTGTTCAATAAAAGTAGCTAAAATTTGCTGGAGTCTCAATTAGCTGGAATCAGCACCCTGCAAGTTCTTGGGTGTTTCTGTTGTTTACATGTATGAGGTTCTCTTAATTTCAGTGGCTACAGAATTCATTCTGTTTATCCAAATGCTATTGTTTTTCTGCTGCCTTGTACCTTTTGTTACAGTATTTGGTAGTAAGAGACCAGTGTTTTCTGTCAACAGTCTATAAAGATGCAGGATTTGGCATTTAGACTCCACGTACTGCGTATACCTGTACAACGTGAGCTTGAGAGGCTGCAAGGTTCAGAAGGCTTCAGCGTGATGCTTACTTGAACTGGAGTGGGTTAAAACAGGGGATACAAGAAAACGAAGGTGTTAATTCTTTTAAAACTTCTGCAGCAGTGTTCTTGTTGACTTAAAAATGAAAATCTTCCCAAGTGGCCTAATTTCAAAGAGCACTATACTTTTACATTTGGTATGGTGTAGCACTCTGCCTATTGATAGTTTACACTGTGTTTTGTAACTGGTTTCTGTCTAGCAACTGCACCTGAATGACACAGTAAAAGTTCCTTATAGAAAATGCATCTGGTGATGTTCAGCTGCCAATGAGGGAAGATTAAATCTGAATGTTTTTCTCTCTTGACAGCTGTCACCGGTGATCTGGAATTTCTGGTAGCTCTTCTACTTCCCCTTATTCTGTGTGAAACCTGACAGCCTGAGTTAGTGGGTAAAAGTCTCCTCACAAGCAAGGTAGAAATAATTTGACTGGGGAATCCATTGGAGCTGAATCAAGTTTTGTTTTGTTGTTCTGTTTCTGAATCAGAAATGTTTCTCTTACATTGATTCTCATTTATTTTACTTGAACTTTGTTTGTGTGGACAGGCTGTTGCAGATCCAGTTGACGAGTTAAAAGTGATCTAAGCTTAGCCTGTTTTTACTGCATTAGCAGGGAATGAAAATCCTTGGACCGTTGGCTTATTACACCTCTGTAGATGGGATAAGCTCCTAAACGTTGCACCCAGTTCCTCAAGAGCAAGGGTGTTTGTTTCCTTTGCCTGTCTTTAGGTCTTCACTGCCCTTGAGAGTCCACAGGGTGCAATAGCCACGTGGAATATGTCTCTGTTTGGAGATAGAGAAATTGTGGAACTGGTCTGTGTTTAATCTGGACAAGAAGTCCAGAAATTGCTTTCGCATACAAATTTATTTTAAGTCTCTTAAAATCCCCGAATAATTAAAATGCAAAAATTAAGAGTGTTACAAGAAATGTGACCGGCTTAGTACTTGAAAGGTTAGTAGAGTTGTGTGCATAAATACGGGTTATTCACCCAAGCAAGGGCTGAGTCATCTGCCTGAACTTCACTGAGTTTTTGAAGCTCCCTTAGGTTAGTTTAGCACCCTTCGGTTATGTATAATGGACTGGAACTTCTTCATAGAATTTATTAATGTTTTGGAAATAACATTACACTTTACATGGTAATTATAATGTAACTATAAAATTGTATTAAAATAATTCTGTATTTATCTTAAGATAGCTTTAGAATAAAGTATATTTTTCCATTCTACTGAATCTAACCTAACACAATTAGTCTATGTTGTGTTTTATTGGCTTGTGCTGGTGCTTTCCTGAAAGCTTCCAATCTCACTTTTAGCTAGGTCATTCTGCCTGAAGGAAAGACTAAAAAAGTTGTGGCTTACTCTCTTTTTTGCGGACTATGCATTTCTGTTACCTTTCATCTTGAGATGCTATAGTGTTTATGCTGAATCTTTTATCTCACTGTTACACTGAATAAAATACACTAGCAGAATAGGAAAGCAGTAAAACTCAACCTGATTAGTCCTGTCAGTGAGACATTAATGAAATACTGCAAAGTTTAGCATTTCTCCTAAGGTGCTGATGTGCATTCTATGTTTCTGTTTTTGAAAATGGGATGTCTCTTGAAATGAATGCGAGAGTTGATATTAGTGCTTTGGCTTGTGAAGCTTAACCATATGCATTTATATGACCCAGTAGCAAATTATAATGCATCTCCTCTTCTGTGTCAACTTATTTCTGTTGCCTTACGCTTAAAGGTGTTGTGTGTGTGACACTAGGCTCTAGCCTTGTTGGTGTGTATCTGTATCTGTTTGCATCTGGACAGTGCCCTGGAAACTGCTTTAGGCTCACCAGAGGCGCAGATAGCAACCCCCAAGGGTTCAGTTTCAGATCTCTAATACAATGAAAATGCTTCTTCTCTATCTGTGATTTGTTCTACAATTTCTTATTCTGCCAGCTTGATAGACATTTTGAATACTGTTCTTGAAATATGACATATATGTCTTTCCTTTTTTTGGTCTTAATATTGACCAAGGTGTAATCTCTGTTATCTCTCATGGTACATTTTTGTAGGGGTCAGAATTGGCACATGTACCCAGAAGACTTGTTATTTGTAAGAAGATGCTCTGCTGCAGAGCTGCTGATCGTAAGCAGAATCATTAGTAATGCTTCATGTCTAAAAATGACTGGTGACAACATTTGAATTGTATTGTAGCAGATGATGGCAAGGAAGTGTGCAGTACTATGAGCAGATGTGTGCAGCATTTGTCTGTAGTCTCAGGGGCAGAGGTAAAATAGAGAAGCAAAAATAAAAAACTAATGTTGCATGGGATAATGTACCAGAGAGCAGGTGAGAACTACGTGGTGTGTCTGGGCAGCATCCTGTTCCCACGGCACTGTGGGGTGTCCCTATTACATCCTTGACGTGACTATGTCCGCTTGGCTCTCTCACTGGGAGCCTTCTACCTTAATCTATTCCGTCTTCCTATCTGTGGAAAATTTCTGCTTACGCCTCTCACCTCTCCTGCTTGTTTTTCACAGTATGATCGCTGCCACTATTGCTTACCTTGTAGGGCCCCTGCTAAGGCACATACCCTTGACTTGATTTCCCTAAAGTCAATTCATTACTGTTCTTACATATTTCCTGAGGGAGCTGAGAGCCCCATTTGAACCTAGATCCTCAGAGGAGTTAGGCATTTTATTTCCTTTTGTGGATCTGAGCTTTAATTTCTATGTGTGTGCCTGCAGAGCCAAATAAAAGTGAGACTGTGCTATGGGTCTCCAAAGTTTGTCTGTTTAAATGTTACATGGAACGTAATACCTGGTTCCTTGTCAAAGTAGTCTCCACCCTTGTTCTCATTGCTGCTGGCTATTGAGGCTGATAGGATTAAAGCTAGTGGAAGGTACTTGCACATGTTGCTTTTCTACTCTTATTTGAGCCTGTGGAGTTACTTCATGTAGTTCAGTTCTCCATTTGCAAAGTAGGGGATTACAGCATTTTCCTGCGTCATGAAAGATTGAGAGATACTGACTCTACAGGATTGTGAAGATATATCTAAACAATTGCATGATCTTGAATGTTTTTTTTGTTTTTGTTTTTTTTTTCCTGTATGTCTTTCCAGGACTTGCAGTAGGCACAGATGGCCAGAGACAAGCTATCAAGTCCATTGAATGTTCTAAAAATAATCATATACTTCATCGGTTTCTGCATTGTTAGTGCTGTTGGATGTGCATGTTGTTCATGTGCATGCTTTTGGAAAGTAATGCTCACAGTTGGAGGATTGATCATTGATGCTTTAGAGCCAGTAAACAGGATTTCTGGGTGCTTACCTTTGAGTGCAGCAAGCAGGTCCTTCTGTTGTCTCATGAAAATGTAAACTGCTTAAACCACAAGCAGCAATGTATATTATTCTTCATGCCTGAGAAGGGAGGGAAAAGAGAGGAAAAATAATTAGAGAAAAATTGGTAAATTTATCAAGGTCTTCAGAGGACTTGGGGTGCTCTATTCGCATATTTATTTATTTTTAATGTTCCCTTCAAAAATACAGTTCCCTTCCCCTTTGTTTATCCTCACACTTAGAGCATCTTCCTCTTCTGCTGCTTTGAAGGTACTGTGACAGGAGGCTGCTGTCCTGCAGTGCCAGGTGGCAGAGCGGGCAGCAGGAGCTGGGAGCAGCATTTCTGGAGGTCTTGAGAAAGTGGTGGCAGTTGCAGTGGTGTTGGTACCCAGAGTCAGCAGTTCAGTCTGGTCCTGTGGTATTTTTTTTTTTTTTAGTGTTTTTAAACTTTTCCTTTTGTTTTGTGGCCTTGCTGGAGCATTCCCAGTCTTGTTACAAACTCCCTAAAACTCCCTGACAGCAAGCCTAAAGAAACAAACCAAGTATCCAAAAATATAGTAATATAAATTAAAAAAATCCAGAGCAATAGGACTAACAGTGAAAGGTCCAGTATATTTTTATGTATTTTTTTCTTTTCTTCATATAATTATCAGGTGCTGACATTGGCTAAATTTGGAGAGCATCAAATTTCTAAGAGGATCCTTACTTAAATGCATTGTTTGTCTGTCAGGAATATCTTTCTTTTGAAGTTATCTCATAAAAGATTATACTGCTGCAGACATGTAATATAAGCTTTTCGCTGTCTTATTTCCACTTCAGTGTAGAAAGGGTTAAACTGAGCCTGAAATTTCTATAAAACCAGCTTTGTCATCATTTGAGTTTGGACTATACTCATGATATATGAGTAAGGTGTCTTTCTCCAAGTATATAAATATCCCCCAAATATGTACATTTTTAGTAGTCTGCCTGATTCAGCCTTCATCTCTACCAGAAAGGAGCTACTAGGAAAACAAGGTTCATTTTAATCATACATCCTTAGTAACATTTTAAGCAGTTCATATCAATAAAGAATGGCTGGGATTTCCTTCTTGGGAGATATTAAAGAGGGTAGGTAGGGGGAAACTGTGGAGTAGGTTTACTTTTATTGATGGAACTTTAAAACGTCAGTGATAACCTTTAAGCAAACATCGCTTTTGTACTGTTACTACTTAAAGAACTAGAAATTGAAAAGGACCTTTCAGAAATACTAGTTTTCAGGTTATGCTGTGGTCCTCCTAGTTTTCAGGTGTGCGGTTTTTTTTTTCTTCTTCTTAAAACCAACTAGTACATGAAAAATTCTCAACAACAAAAGTAAACTCAGAAGTTCTGTAGTCTGCACTCCTAATCAGTTTGCTTTTCCTAGTACTACATTTTCAAAGTATAATTTTCAGCCTTAAATATGCTTTCCTAGAACACCACCTTTGTTTCTACATGGACCTGTTGGAGCAAGTCCAGAGGAGGGCCACAAAGATGATCAGAGGGCTGGAGCACCTCTCCTATGAAGAAAGTTGAGGTTGTTCAGCCTGGAGAAGAGAAGGTTCTGGGGAGACCTTATTGCAGCCTTGCAGTACCTGAAGGGGGCCTGCAGGAAAGCTGGAGAGGAACTGTTTACAAGGGGTAATGGCTTTAAATTAAAAAAAGGTAGATTTAGATTAGATACTGGAAAGAAATTCTTAGCGTGAGGGTGGTGAGACACTGGAACAGGTTGCCAAGAGAAGCTGTGGCTGCCCCCTCCCTGGCAGTGTTCAAGGCCAGGTTGGATGGGGCTTTGGGCAACCTGGTCTAGTGGAGGGTGTCCCTGCCCGTGGCAGGGGGGTTGGAACTGGATGATCTTTGAGGTCTCTTCCAACCCAAACCATTCTGTGATTCTATGATTCTTCTAAGAAGGTGAGCTAAAAAAGTTTTAAGTCAACAGTACAGGACCTGATATTAAATTATTTTACTGTGAAAATTTTCATTAATTGGTGAGTGGATATGAGATCTCTGTGTTTTTGTATCAGCAGAAGGTAAAAAGAATTTCACCTGAATGCTTTTGTTACTTCTGTTCTATGGATAGCATTCCAGTTTTCTGAGTGCCCATCTGTTCTGAATATTTTTAATATTTTTTTTTCAAGTTCTTGATTTATTCCCCCACTGTGTGAAAGGACTTGGAATTACTTTTAGTTGATATGGGAAGAACAGGCTCCATACCCATGTTTTCATTGCTAGCTTTGTTTAATGATGATGAAAGCAAGCAGCAAACTTTAGACTTGGTGAGCTGAGCAATGCCACACTGTTTTGGTGCTGGCACCTCTTGCAGCGTCTGTGGTTAGGTCTAAGCTTAAGCCCTATCTCCTCTCTCTTTGTGCCCCCTTTGCCAAAGCAGGGGGTGACTGCTCCAGCACTGGGCAAGACATGGCTGTGAGCAGGCGCGATTTTCTCCTCCTGGCTCCCTGGGCAGTGATGCTCCCGTCATTTGTCAGCACAGTGCCAGAGCAGGACTGGTATTCCCCAGGGTGGGGTGCGGTAGATCATGGGAGAGGAAGAGAATGAATGATGGGAGCATGCACAGAGTGGGGCCCTGAGGACAGCTCTCACTTCCCTCTGTCCATCCCAGATGATCATGTTTCAGTGAGGTGAGAGGGTCTTTCCCCGCTTCCCTCTTCTTGTTCCCATGGGTCCCACTGTCCTTGTGGTTGTGGGTTTAATATTATCTCAGTGCTTCTGTGGTTATTTAATAGTTCTTGGTGTCAACGTGAGGCTCAGCTCTGACCCGTCAGTGCCCTTGCACACACATCACAGGATGTAGTGAAGGTAAAGCAGCCAAAGGGGAAAGAGTGGTTCCTTTTTCTGAACTCTTTTGTAGTTTGCATAGAGGTTGTAGTTGTATGCTTTGAAAGATTTATTGTAACTCCAAATGCTCTCTTTGTTAGCACTCCAGTGCTAACAAAGCCACCGTTTTTGGCCTTCTGAAGATCTAAGGACCTGCCCCAACAGGGAATATAAGGATGCACCAAAATTCTTAGGAAGTATGTGGTATCCTCGTACAGACTGGACATCTGAGCAGGACAATTTGTTTTGATGCTGTTCTTGTGCTACTATCATGTAGATTTCTGTGTCCAGCTGAAGACTGCAACATGCATTAAGTTGCAGAGATAAAACAGTATTCTCTTTATAAAAAGCCAAAGATGTCATAGGCAAATTTGCCATTTAAAGAGTGACCGTTACTGTAAGGCTCTACCTGATGCATAAAGATCAGAGACACTAGATTCTTTTTGATGCACTGGATGTATTCAAAATTAATGAGTAAGAAAAAGTGCATTTTGATACAATGGACTTTAATTGCTGTGAACTGGTGCTCCATAAATATGGACAGAAAATTATGGCAAGTCTTTCTGATAGAATCTAGCATGGTATGTTAATGGGCTTTTTGAGTAGATTAGTCTCTTTTTGCTACATTATCTCTCTTGTTGACATCTGGCAGTTTGTAGTTTATGATCTTTTAACGTAGGGGAAAATAATGGGAACTGATCAGATCCCAGAGGAATTTTTCTTCTTTTACGACGAATCATCATTTATGTGGCTTCCATTTCAAAATGTTTCATAGTAACTTCTGGTTTGAACTTTAATCTGTAATACTGGTAAAGAACTCTTAAGAAGTTAATTTCCTTTGTTCACAGGCACAAGCCATTGAGGTTGGTTGAATGCCTCCATAGGGGTGGGTTGGAGAAGGGAAGAGAGTAAAACATCTTGGCAGGATTCTTGGAAAGCAATTGATGTGGCATATCATTAATTGCTATAATTGCCAAGCAGTTCTGAAACTCCCAACTTCTGCTTTCCAACTGCCTCAGTATGGCATTCTGTGAAAAGGTGGTGATTTCCATGGCATAAGGCAGTATTANTTTTTTTTTTTCTTTGAACTTCTCAGAAAACCTTGCATACTGCTGTCTATCTCAAGGTGACAGCAATTCATCTGGAGAGCAGGAGGTCCATCCATTATGTTTCTCCCTGTATACTTGTTTGAACTTCTGTACTGTTCACAACAGTCAAGCCTGTGTAAAGAATGTAGATCACTCCTTTATATTGTTCTAAAACTTTTTTTCTCACTATTTTACAGAATTTTTATCAAGTGAACAGTATGTATCTTTCTGGTTATACTGTTTGTTTGTACTGGATGTTTCCAAAGCTTCTCTTGATCTTCTTGTCTATAAAACACATGAAACCAGGACAATGTTTTGGTATAAACTGTTTAACGGCTTGCAAAAGATTTTAATCCTTCCAGGGTTTTAAAATTTGCTGCTGCTCTTTGGGTTACCTGCTTTGCAGTATCTCTCTTCCTCTGCTGGAGAAGCTGGCCAGAGTGCATTTATTGTTTTTTGTCTCATTGCATACTAAATGGATATCACATGGCAAGCATTGACTGGTTAAAGTTTTACTTTGCCTTGTCACTGGATCAATTGCATTTCTACAACCCTGTTAGTTTTTGTAGGTGTTGTTGATGTATTGATTTATGAACTTCCTAATTTTAAATGTTATATACAGGGAACTCTGCCTGGATATGAGGTACTGAGGGGAGAAAGAGCATCACGCCTAGCCACTCACCTTGCCTATTTGACTGTACATAATGGAGACCAAGGAAGAGAAGAAAGAACGAAGACAAGGCTATTTTGCTCGGTAAGGTTACAGGGTTTATTTCAATGTTGATTAAAATATGGAACTCCTCATTCTGCCTTTTTCACAAGGCTTTATGATTTTTCAACTATGTATACAAATGAAACCCATGCTGCATTATGTATCCAGAAAGTGCTTTCCTTATGGTGCCCCTGATGTTGGAATGGTGATTTTTTTCCTTTTAGGTAGTGGAGATAAACTTGAATTATAGCTTCATTTGTAACACAAAACTGTTCTTGGGTACTCAATTGCAAATTGCACTGCATTCGAGCTTTCAGCATCGTTCCTGAAGAGTGTTTATAAAAACAAGCACATCTAAACATAAACATGTCTAAACTTAAAGTTTATCTGATTTCAAATAAAGCACAGACTAAGTAGTATTATCTCGTAGGATAGATCAGCTAAGAAAGGGTAAGCTGCCTAGACTGTATCATCTTTATATATAAAAGCAATGTTTTTTCAGTCAATCATTTTTATCATTTGGAATTCATGATTGGTGATTTAAGAAATAGATTATGTTGATTTCCTAATAACTTCTCTGTGTTAATTTAGCAAGTCTGTAATAATTTCTGAGCTCTGATGTACAAGAACCAAAGCTTACTTACTCTTGGGGGGACGGGATGGAGAGGAAATCAGTATGAAAACCATCTTTGACTCAAAGATACTTTCTGCACTATTGAAGAGGAAAAGTGTATACTCTCTCCACTCTATACTAAGTAGCTGTTATTGAAACTACACTGAAACACTGGCCTTAGTGCATTACAGACATCTAGAGACATGCCTGCTGCTCTGCTTAGGAGTAGTAGTGTGGGGGGAAAAAAAGTTGCAGCATTTCTTTATTGCTGTTCAGGTGGTACGTAGCAGTGGCTAAAGACATGAAGTGTTGTAGTGAAGGACATCTGTTAATGCCAAGTAACTTGCTTGCCATTTGGAGAAATGCAATTATGTTGATGTTGACAGAAAGAAATGTTGCAGTTTTGGATTTTGAGAAGACGAAATAAGCAACAGCACCTATAGCAGAGAAAGTATCCAGTAGGATAAAACAGAAGTAGCTAAAGAGACTGTACAGAGGAACAAGTAGTTTCTTGTTAAGGAAGAATCAGGCTTTGAGAGAGATGTCTGAGTAAGATGCTTTAGTATTGAAGAGAATGTTTTGAGTACTTTCTAACTGCTGTCTGCCAAACAAGAGGCTAAACAAAAAGCCACAAGAGTCTTTCAGCAAAGTCCTTGATGTTTTATTTAATCTATTTTGCAGCTTTCTTGTGTCATCTGTGGCTATTCTCTTAAAAATTCACAGGGGCAGTGTGTCCTGTATGGGCACAGGACATGTGGCAAGGAGCAAAAAGACCTGAAAAATTCTCAGTTCTAGCACTTACCTTCTGTCTAACTTTGGGGGGTCATCTGTCTCTTTTCCTCCTGGCTTGCCTCTTTTTCTTCATGTAGCTTGTAGGCCCTTAAATGAAGTTCCCACTCTAAGCAAACCCATGTATAATTTCTACAAGAATGTTCTTGCAGACCCTCAAATCATATTTTAATAGAAGCTAAAGTAGGGCAGAAGGTGATATGCCCAGTTTGCCTTCACATACAGTGTCTGCATCTACAGTCAGGGACAGAAGCAGAACTGAATTTGCATGCCTTTGATTTTAGTCTAGCATCTTAAGGCTCTCATGCTTCCTCTAGTAAACAGGTGTCCCAGCATCTTGCAAATGAATGGTTTGAATGCTTTATATGATGATCCATGTAAATGTCGCATGAGTACCTGGGAATAATAGGCAGCTTATAGTGCCTTTAGTACAACAGCAATTTTAACAATGTCCCTAATTGTTTTTTTAAAACTTTTTAAAATTTAGCTTTTGACTTGATGTAGATAGAAGTTCCCAGCTTAGGTGCCTGATATTGGGACACCAAGACGATTTAATCATGTGCATGCTTTGATGTTACTATCAGTTTTGGTTATTTCGTATCTTAGAATCTGTGGATACCTGTTCTGTCCTTAAATTTAAGCACCTAAGTTTAATAAGTTTTGGCCCTCATACTGTTCTGTGTGCTACTTCAAACACCCTGCTTTCCCTGCCAGGTTGGGCTCGTATTTATTAAGCTAAGAGCAACCTCAGCTGATTCCCCAACGCATGCACCCCTCTACTTCCATTATTGGGTTTTTTTCCCCCCCTTATCTCTTATTACCCCCCACCTTTACCTGAATCTTGTTATTTTTGCCTGTGATCAGATGTTCATGGGAGAAGACTCTGCTGCTTACCAAGGAAGAGAATGGGAAAAGGGTTAGACTTTTTGCCAGCAGGAGGGAAAACTGTGCTCCATGTTAGGAGCGGGGAGAAAGGGGTTCTGCTCCACCCAGGGCTGAGAAGAAGGATCCTGCTTATATCCTGGTTAGAAAGAAGAAAACATATCCAATGCTGATGAAATAAAATGTTTTATAGCTACCTTGTGGACTATATTAATGAAAATACACAAATTTTAATAGAAAACTTCACTCTTTAATGTGAGAGGAGGGGTTATTGCGGTATTAAGAAGGACAAAAGCATTAACTGAAAAATGGGAGATGATAGCTCTTTCTCTTAAGCACCTGCTAACAGAAACCCAAATTCTCTGTTGGCAGAGCAAGGGAGCATGTGGGCATGAACACCAGGATGAGTGGTGGCCTCACGGCCCTGCCAGCATCTCAAAGTGTCTGACTTCCCATGAGAAGGCAGCTTTTGGCCTTCAGGCTGGTGTAATCTTGGCCCCTCTTGGACAGCTTTTGGTAGCAGTGGTGCTCAGTGTCTGACTGGTTACACTAGCAGTCGTCGGAAAGGTTAGCTTGAGAACCCCAAAATATTTGAAGTGGTTAGCATGGTGGTAGTTATGTGCTGACAAACCAGCTCCTGAACTGCCAGAGAGGAAGCAAGATTAACATGAAATAACTGCATGCATCTCTATCCCCCAAATTTAGTCTTGTAAATAAACTTTTATTCTTTAAAATATTTAAAATTTCTCTATAGAAGAGAGCACCTAGCCATCATATCTTTCCTCTACAGATCTTCATGGTCTGAGTGCCTCAGTTTTCCCTGGTCTCTTCCCCTCCCTATGGCAAGTGGAGCTGAAGTAAAACCCTCATAATCCATTTTTGCTACTTACCCACTGTGTGTGGTGATAAAGGGCTTATTTTTTTGCCTTAGTTGGCAAGAAATGAAACAAGTAACTTTTCAAACAAAATAGAAATCTCTACAAACTTTTAAAAGACCGATTTAGATTTCTTATGCAGATAAGATGTTACAGCTCGTGGGAGTTCAACAGACAAGAAGTAGAAGTATAAAAGCAACATGCAAGCATAAAATTCTCTTATGCAATAGCTAGTTATTTAAGACTGCTACTCCTACTGAAAGACTATTCTGTGTAGTTGAGTTTTCTTGCCTAATTCTTCAAACTTTGGTTTTAGGCGCTTCTGTTGCCTTCTGTGTCATTATCTCCCAAATGGACCAATACTACTCCAGCTCTTGCAAAGAACTCTGCCTCCTCTTGCTGTGAAGTCTGTCCTGGTATCCAGCAAGTCCAAAAATAAATAGTACAGCAGTGTAATATAGATGTACAATGGCACATCTAGGCGTATTGGGTCCCCGACTCTACTGTGACGTTTGGTGCTTTTTATTGCGATTATGTGCCATTGAACTGTGGTACAACTTTCCATTTCCCTCTGCTTGTGCTTCCTTTATCTTCCCTCTCTCCTTACAGAATGGAGAACCTCTCAGGTTTGCTCCACCCATTGCATAGGGTCAGGTTCAGAGGTATTTCACATCATGAAATGAATAGCTATTAAAATTTTAACTTAATTTAAAAAGAAATTACCAAAATGAGTATGTCACAAGGAAAGAATTGCCTTGGATATAAATTAGTAGTCTGGAACGCTGAATGCACAGCTTGAAACTAGAATTGCTTTGCATGTGCTGTTGTGTGATACTGCATATATTTGGACAAGAAGTTCTAGGAGATGAGAACTTGATGGGAAGAGTTTGAGTAGCTTTCTGAAAGAATGACAAAAGGGGCTTTTAGTTTCAAGTTTTCTGTGTCTCTTAACCTTCCTCACTGTGAGTTACTCAGCATTTTTGATGCTTTAGATGATCTATGTCAAGTGGCTCTCTACTACTTTCTTAGCAGAGAACAACAAATAACTTTTTTTGCAATAAAGTACTATTTACTTTTCAACAAGTCAACCGAGATGCTTACATTAATTTTATTAATAGTTATGTCTCCAACTTGTGGTGACCTAAATCTGAAGAATGCTGTATGTAGATGAACTGTAAAACTGGTTTTTAAATTGAATGATTTTTTTTCAGTAGTTTCCAGGGGAATTATGGATTTTAGTTCTCTGTCTTTTTTTGGTCACCATCTGAGCGCCAGGTTTCTGAAGTCAAATATGAAGTGCTTGTATTAGGGAAATATTCTCACTGGGATTTTGGGTGCTTTTGTATTTATTGAATTTACATTGGTCTTATTACCATCATTCTTTTGAAAAAACTACATCAATGTCTGGGACCTAGTCCAAAGCCCATCTGAGCAGGCGGAGACTCCCTTTAGCTCCAGATTGCTAATACTCTGTCAGAACCTGAAGCCAGTTGTACAACCTGATGTTCACCTCTTGTTGCCTTAAGACATGAATATTTAAGGGAAATAAAGCAATTCACAGCATGTTTTAATTTAATTTAGACTCTTGGCTTAGATACCTAAGTTTACATTCATAAGAATTAAGATTTGTGCATTAAAATTAAGACTTTAAAAAGATATATATGAGTGTTTAGCATACTTATCATTTACTTGTTACCAGGCTCTACAGCTTTTTTTTCCTAATTATTTTTAATACCTAAAACTAAGTAAACCGTAGAACAAATAATATACAGTATTCCAATCACATTAGTTGTTTACGACCTAACGTTAGCTTTCCTTTTAAACATTCACAACCCATGGCAGTGGGAATCATTCATACATAGTTGCTGAGCTGTAAACAGCTAGAGTCTGGAAAGTTTAGCTGGAGAAGGATTCAGATATACCTGTCTTACTGTTATGGTCTTTCCCTGGTCCTTGCTCTTGCCTCCTGTGGGAGGCGGGATGTTGGCTTGCACGGACCCTTGGTCTGACACGCTATGGTCACTCCTTTGGTCAGTCTTTTGCATGTTACAAACTGACACATTTGTTAGCATCTCATTTGGAATTTTTCTGGCTTTGTTCTGGTTTATTGCCATGTTCAGTATGTACAGTTCGTGCTTTTCATTCCTGTGACTATTAAGACATAGGAAGGTGATGAAATGAGAAAAATGCAGTGAACACAGAGAGAACATGTGGAAAAGGAGGATATCAGTGGTAGCTAGGAAGGAGGGAAACCCATGTAAGGAATATATGCACAAGCATACTTTCTTGAGGGCATCTCCTATACGTGAGACTTTGTCATAGGTTTTTCTGTGAGGTGCTTTTCTTCTTGGCCAGGCTTATTATATCCATGCAACAGGCTTCAAATGTTGGGTGCTCCTCAGATCACTGGTTCTCTAGCAGTCGTCTCCTCGCAATTGTTCTTGCTCTGCTGACCTAAAGTGTTGATGTTTATTCAGGTTTCCTGTAGCACCCATAATTTATTTTTTGCTTTTAGAAGGAAAAGTTTCCACACATTGTTTTTAAAACAAACCATTGTGGAGGTTTATCTTGGGCGTGAAGAATAGTCAAGCCAAGATCCTGGAGATGCTTAAATTTTTTTAAATGACTCTAGGAAACAATACATCATTTCGGCTCATCTGTATAATGGAAATTTCTTAGCTGTGCTTCCAGACGTATAAACATTACCTCATAATCCTGTTATTGAAACTAAAAACAGTATTGCATTTTACTTGTATTGTTTTGACCAATAACATGTATGACCAAGACGTTTTATTTTCTAAGAAGAGGCTGAAGATATCACTACTTCACATTTATGGGGTGCAATGGATATTATTTGCTCTGTAATTTAGGGGTATATGTGTGGGATAGCTGATTTGCTGTGTTAGATGCTGTGAGAAGCCATAAAAAAAATTCTGAAACATACAGTATGGTGATTTGCCTTCCGGTTACTTAAAATGGAGAGGTTTCAATGTTTTTAGCAGACTTTCTGCCTGCTGCTGTGTAGGTTAGTATTTCAGCTGTCCGTTGCAACCGTTGTAGTTTTCAGACATTAAAGAATGTCTAGACTTTCACAGACAGCAGCACCAGGAGCTTTTGAGTAGAGCTTTGGGAGGTTGGTCAGATCCTTCAGATGATTGAGAGACATTGCTCATAAATTTACTGTTGTATGTATATATATTAAAAAAAAGTTTTCTTTTTATCATAGATATAAATCTGGAGCATGAGAGTTGGGGGGAAATTGAACCTGCTTTTTCTGAAGAGTGTTGCAGTGCAAGACAAACGTATGTTGAACAGCTTGGGAACTGTTTCCTCATCTTGCATTTTTGTTGCTTTCTGGACTCTGAGGTTTTTATATTAGTGGTCTTGCAATTCTGTGGTGCAGGATGAGAGTCAGCGGAAGAGCATGAATTACCGTCCTCTACTTAGCCTGTGAATCACAGAATTATTCTCAACATGAGTGCTTCCTCTGGGAAGCGTAAACAAGGCAGTGGTTTTTGCAGCCTCGGTTCTTTCCAATGCTTTCATCCTCAAGAGTAGTGGAGTCATTTAGGATTGAAAAAGAATTTTGTTATTGGGTAACAGAATTAGTGAAAGTATCTAATGGGGCCCTGAGGCTTTCTTCAGGGTTTTTCAAAATTTTCCAGTACCAGAAATGCTATTTATGGAGATACAAAGCTTGCATAAGATGGGAAGCATGGTTAATCTCCTCACCCATTCACTTTCCTCTGCATGTGAAGTGAGACTGGGTAACAGTGTGGGCTCTGTATAAAGAGGCATTTTTTTAGAAAAGAGAAGAAAGGCAGAGTTTCATGATGTTCTTGATTCTTTGAGAGCTGTATCACAGAATATACAGAGAAAAGTTTCTGTTTATTTAATCTTCAAACATGCTGCCTCACACCAGCAATTTCAGAATTTTCACTAATCACCTTGCAAGATAAGTATAAGGCTGGCTAGTTAGGCAGCAAGCATACGATGACCTTGTATCTGCTTTTCCCAAAGGGACCTTTGGGTGTCTCTTATCAGCCTTTAAAAAGACACTGCAAAAAAAGAAACTTATTTAGCCTTCTTTTTAGAACATAAATAGTTACATGCTAGGCCTTCTGATGTAGGAGTCTGTGCAGTTTTGATAAGAGTTGCTATTAACATAGTTGTAATGCATTTTGACTGCCTCCCCTTCCCTGCAGCTGCATATGCCGGGCAAGAGGGGTGTGCTGGAGGCTCCCGATGGGAGCTGTTTACTTTTTTGCTCTTAGAGGGATTTAAAGGTGTTGTATCTTAAAGGCTATAAAATTTGAGGGCTTCAAAAGATGACTTTCTGGGTAGGTGAGATACAGACTTTTTGCTGTTGTCTGTAGGAAACTGATATAATTACCTTTTTAAATTACACTGTGTTTCTGTAGTGTCTGCAGGTATGGTCTTGACCCTTCAGCCTCCCAGACGTGTCTTCTCTTCTGCTCATAGGACCTACTCCATAAAATTCTGCTTTATCACAGTGAACTGCTTTAAAACTAAGCCTAGCTTAAATGCTGGTGGAAATTTAGCATTAATACTTGGCAGATATATGGTTCCATGGTCAATTTTGAAGTGATGCTCTGTAAGATGCTACTGAAGGAGGTGGTCCCACTCAGCCTTCTAGTTTTGCCATGTCTCTTATGGATGGCAGAGCTGCTATGGCATGAAGGCTCCCTTCCAGAAGCAGCCACAGTTTTGTTTAAGTGACGTGGAGGCACATCCCTAAAGAGATGCCTAATGGTACTGATTTTTGGTGGTGCTGTTAATCATCTTGTTCTCTGAGAAATCCCAGCTCTCTCACCACCTTGTGGCAGCAGTTCTGGTCAGCTGTCCTGTGCTTTGTACCACATGGTAGTAAGGAGTGGTGTGTACGGTAGTTTGGGAAGAGTTAGCTTCATGTTAGAGTTTGCTGGACTGAAGAAAACTCTTCAGGGAAGGGTGTTCCTGGCCCACAGATAAAATTGCCTGCCTTTTTATCTGCTGCTGTGATTCAAAACTTTGGCCTGTTCATTTCTGGCATGTGCCATGGTACATTGGATTGTTGATTTGGATGGTGGTGTGGTCTATTTCTGGTAGTGGTGCTGCATGTTTAAAGGGAAAGATATGAATGATATCTGCAGGAATGTGCTTTGGAGAGAGGCAGTTTTTTCCCCTCTGTCTGAGGGATTGGAAAGCATTATCTAGGGAATTAAAGGAATTCTGTTGGTAAGAGAAGAAATGCTCTGGATCCTGTGTGGGGACACTGGATGACTGCTTGTGCTATATTTGACCTATAGGTTGCACCTTCCACAGTTTCTGCTGTGTGCCTGTGGGCATTGGGTTCCCCACTCCTGCCCCTCTCCCCCAGGAAATGAAGCTTTTTCCCTCTTCCCTGGGGCTTTGGATCAGGGTAAGAGGCTGTGTGGATATTCCTGATGGCATTAGGTTCCCCGTGGTGACAGACTGGTAAGCTCTCATGCCTTCAGCATTAATCCAGCTTCCAGACTGAGTTTGGAAGGGATTTCTCCCCGCCTCACTCCTGCCAATCTGATTATGGGGAGGTGGGTTGTAAGTGTAGGTTTGTGGTGGCTTTTTCTGTCCTACTCTGTAGTCTGGGCAGGGAGTGTTTCCTAGGATCATCTGAAACATAAACTGAAACATCTGAAACATATGTTAGCTATGCTGTAAATGTTCGGTGCTATTCCATTGAGGTCTGTGGCATTTGTCCTGTTGACTTGTGTGAGAGAAAATCCCAAGGGGAGCAGCAGAACTGGTTGGGAATTTGGAGAGGAGGGAGAGAATTGTCCTTATGCTGCAAAACCTTTGTAATGTAAATGAGCCATAAATCAGCTAAGTGTCTTAATGCACTAAGTATTTTCCTGTCAGGAGGCAGCCTCTGGCATAGAGAACTTGTCTTGTATAGCACTTAATATACTGATAATAACTCTAGGTTTCTACCACTGTTTTTCTGGAGTGGCTGTTTTTATTTCGGTAGGAGTAAACTTAACACAGCCAATCAGAGGTAAACTTAGTTTAAATTCTGTTTTCTGTATTTGACATAACAGTGCATTTCTGTCAGCTGCTGCATTTTTGCTTTCAGTAATGCTTCTATAAATACATGACTTCAAGGTGTTAATCACGTTTCAATCAGACAGTCTTTAAACATCAAATCTCGTTAAGCAGAAGATTTATCTGTATGTTCAATATCAGTGTTAAAAAGATGATGCTACTCTTTAAACCCGGACCACAGCAGGTGCTGCATGTGTAGCAGTTCTTCTTGCCTGAGGATGAGAAGGGTTTTTTGTTATTATAGAAGTGTGTTGTGTTGCAAATGCTGCCAAACGCCCCCTCCCCCACTCTTTTTTTTTTTTTTCAGCAATCCCACAGTGTGCCTTAAAACTTGGGCATATGACTCTGTGTGAACTGATTCACTTGAGCGATTTTATGCATATAAAGAATCATACTCTTAGGTTTAATAGAACGGTGAAAATTGGTTGCAGGAACGTAGTGTAGCAAGGGTGGTGGGAGCAGGTCCAAGGCACTGCTGCTGCAGGGTGAAATGCCAGGGCGCGGGACAGGAGGGGGGGCCGCATCTCCCCACCCACCTGCCGTAGCAGGGGCAGGACCCAGCAGGCCGGGAAGCTCTCCTTCCCTGCCCAGAAGGGAATGGGCAGGGGGCAACAGTGGCAGGCGGCGGGACAGGACGTTGCAGAGCACCTGCCTTATCTGGCTCCGGCCAGCCGGGTTAGCTAGGAGGCCCTTGTCCTTGAACGCAGCAGGGGATTGAAGATAGCTGGCCTGCTTCTCCTCGCCACCCTCCTGCTCGGGCTCTGTGGGGAGGAGGCAGCACGTAACGCCCGCCGGCCGTGCTGCGGCCTGGGTGCGTGTGGTTGCTGCCAGGAGCAAGGCGGCTCCGTGTTAAGCAGAGGGGCTGCCTTATAAGATCAAATTCAAGAGCACTGTAACTTTCTCATTTCCTCAGCTTATTATTCTAGTTTGGTGTCTGCTGGAAGTGTGGGACCTTCTGGACTCATGGAGTCTGGAGAACATGGAGATGAAGCAGAACCTCTTGTGACCTCCTGTCATCTCTTCTTCCATCCTGCTGATGGAAGCCAAGATTTACTTTTTACCTTTTATTTTTCCCCTGCTGTAACTGCTTTTTCCTCTTCCAATCATAAACATTGTGATGGCATGTTTAACATTTCAGCTGAAGAGGAAATGTCAAAATCCAAACTATTTTTCCGTCAAAAATAAAATATAAAAAATTAAATATTTGATTTAAAAACCACAGAGACATTTTAAGATGTAGTAATTAACACACACTTTGTCTCTTACGAGTGTAAACATAATGGAGGACCTCCTACACTAGTATAATGATACGGCTGCTGAAAAATACCAGACCGTGTCAAATAGTCATTTTAGCATAAGGTATACTCATGTGGGAAGTTGCATTGGTACATGCACGCCATGTAACTGTCCCTGTAGATAAGCCCTACCCTGTCATGTCATCTTTATACTCATGGTTAATGATCTTTTGACCATAGTATTAAAAAGGTGGTGCCATATTATTTTGTATAAAGCATTGAGACAAACACCTCCTCTGGGTGAAGGGCGATTATCATTCTCACTTATGAAATATCCATTGTAGGAGACAATATCGCTTATTATTCCAAATGCTAAAGCTACGGAGTCCTCATTTTCCCACTTATTATCAGCATTGCTGGGTGTTTCTTTGAAATTTAATCCATCTAACAAGAACTTCAGTACACTTGGGCATTTCCTCTTCTGTGCTGGGTGTCGGTTAATGGGTACTCTATTCAGGAAGCCAATTAAATGGCTCAACATGCAAAATAGGTTACAAGTTGTTTGTGGACAACGAATGCAAACATAGAACTGAGACACAAAGTGGGTTGATTGAGGGTTTTTTAACAATTACTCTGAATACTTTAAATATTACCTTTCTCCACTTGTGTCATGATACTTCTTTCTATACCTTTTGTTCCTGAACAAATGAGTTTGTAACCTGTTTGTAAGTGTGTGTACAGCATCTCTTGCGTTATGAGCTCCAGATGTGATTCACAGAATCCGTGGGAAATACACGGTGGCATTTGGGTAATTGCGTCATCATGAAAGTTAGCATTTAAAACCATTAGTTTCACTTCCCTTTTAGTATTGTGTTTTGGCTTTGTTTTTTTTTTTCATCCTGGTCTTCTCTATTAATAATAAGAAAAGAAGAAGCTGTATGGTTTTTTTCCTCTGTTTTTTTTAAACTACTTTTTTTTTTTTTTTACATCTGTATTATATCTGTAGAATGATGCAATGATGCAGAGAGCCTTCACATTTAAATGTTAAGTTACAAAGTAACTTTTTAAATAAAAGCAAAAGCTAATGCAGATGGATGTTGTAAAACTCAGTCCCCTCCCTAAGATACCCCTTTTAGTGGTGATTTAAATAAAGAAATAATTGAATTTTTGACTTGACTTTGACCATTGACTTCTTGAGCAAGGTTACTTTCAGATCCCTCCAACCTTGCTGGTCAGCAGAGTTAGCCAGGTGACTTTACTTACCTAGTTGAGTCAACTTACTCAACATTAAGATCCTCTTTATGAAGAAAACAATGATTTCTTTTCTTCCCTGCTGCTGTTGGAGAAGCAGAGTCACTGTTTCCTTGCTTTTTGCAGCAGGGGAAGCTGCCTGTTTCCCAGCCCTCACAACACAAACCTTCATGAAAATTTCCCAACGTCAAAGCACCTTTTCTGGATAAGTGGGAAGAAGCTGCCACAATTGTTTCAGTGTTCCTGTCCAGAGGTCTGTTGAGCATGGCGTGGCCTGTGTCTGGTTTGACTTTCTGGCTTCCTCTTTTTGCTAAACTTAACATTGCAGAGAACAAGCAAAGCTTGACAAGCCCCTCGGTCTGGGCAAACTGCCTTTGAACTGGCACTGCTGCTTGGAGGAGCAGTTTTTTCTCCTCTTTTGGCCTTCTCCTTTTCATTGATATAAATGTTTGCACAGCCAAGTGGGGTCTAATGGGGGAGCGATCCAATTTTGAAAAAGTAATTTATGTATTGGTGCTTTTGCAGGGTTACATTTAACATAGATAATTTCCCAGATCTGGTCCCTGTGGAGCCGCAACAAACACTTGTGTGCAAGAATGGGGACACCTCCTGGGGACAGGATTAATGGTGAGCAGAGAGGTGCCTTCTTGTGCTGACAAAAGTGGCTTAAAAGCTTCTTGAGCTACAAGCTTTTCCTTCAGTAGTGCTGTGCTGTGCTCCTCCTGAGTCCTAGGGGTTTGCTGTGCTTTTTGTCCCAATACCACTGCAGTCAGCATGCTTTATCTCTGCTGGAGGCCAGTTGGGGATGCTTAAGAAGGATAAAAAAAAAAAAAGGTGAGTGTATGCAGGGATCCTTCAAGAGTGTGCCCACAGGTGTACAGGCTTCTAACAGATTGTGGTGTAGGCACTTGCTAAGCATTAAAAAAGGAAAGGCAGTATCATTGTGACGCTGTTCTCCATAGCCCTTCATAGGCTCGCCCTGCCACGATGAATTTTCATAGTTGCTTTTTGTACCTGATTACATCTTTGGCGAACGCAGCATGCCTAAGCTATTTATTTTTAGCAGCTTTTCACCTTATCTGAAAATATTTCATGAAAGAATTTAATATGGTGCCCTTGGTATTTCTCATATAAGAAATACTAAACTACCATTCTCTGAGGTTTTTTTCCTGTAGGTGGGTTCCAGTTGTGTTACCACTGCATGATGTGTGGCACATTTCCCATGGGTTTTGCTTTAACTAACCATTGATTTTCATCTGCAGTTTTATTGCTTCATTGTAAATGTTTGTTGCTGTTTGAGTCATTGAGTGCTAAATTTCCTTCCAACTGTTTTATCAATACTAAAGCCAGTTTAATCAATACTAAAACTGGTTCTGTATGATCAGCAAAGTTTGGTACTTACCTGATCTGAGAAAGTGGGTGTGTAGCGATGACTTTATGGAGTGGTACACATCCCCCACAGCTCTCTGTGTACCCTGTCGTCTTCTTTCTTCTTCTGGGTTGTTCGCAATTCTTGCACTTTGTTTCCCTATGCTAATCAATTACTAATTTAAAAGGGTCTTCCCCTTTGTTTCATGGAATTTGACTTTCTTGAAGTGTGTTCATTTGAGGCAGGGAGGGAGGAGTTTGTCAAAGTTTCAGGGAGAACTTGAGATGTGTTTCAGCCAGTCTGATTACCGCCTGTTTATTGTCCTCATCAAATAATCTTAATAGCTTTAAGATGGTATGACTCTCCTGTGCAGAATCCATGTGGCTTCCCTGTAACATCCCCCTTTGCTGTGTAACTGCAGTTCCCTTTTTCTTACAGTTTCAGCCAGCTGCTGCCAAGGGGAGTGGTGGCTCAGGGAGCTGGCACTGAGCACGGGAGAGCAGCTGGAGCCCAGCACTGGCTGGAGGTGATGGGGAAAGGCTGTTCCTCCCTGGCCAGGGCTTCGGTGCGGGGAGAAAGTGTCTTGCTGAGCCACTTTGGGAAGAATTCGTTCCATGTGTAGGAGCAGTTTGGGGTGATTAATGAACGCCACAGCTGGAGAAAGTATTTGGCATCGTCAGCAGAGGAGAAGAGGAGGAGCAGGATTGGAGTGTGGTAGGAGTGAGGTTGGTATTTGTGACAAGATAGGTCTGTGGTGAGCGGTTAATTGAAGAAGCCTGTTGTGTGAACTTCAGGCAAAGTTAAGGGAGTCATCTGAAGGAAGGGATTTCTTCATGTTGCCTTCTGCCTAAAGCTGTTCTTTGAGAGCTTGCAGTAACAAATCAAACAAAACTGCTTTCCAAAATCCTTTCCCTATGGAAAAGATTTTTATTAAATTTTTGTTATGGTAATGAAGTGCTGAACACTAACCTCTTCTGCTAAGTAAACAGAAAAGATGCAGATACTTTTTGCCTGTGAAAATAGAAAGTTTATTAAGCTGTGTGGGAACATTGTATTCTTAAATTTAAGGAAATAAATACTTTCTGACAGCTCAGAACTCGCTTGAGTTTTACCCTGGGAAATTGTGATTATTCCCCTCCCCCCCAAAAAAACCCATTAGAGCTTAAGTGGGTTATTTAAAATTTCCTGGTATTGGTCAGAAGGCTGGGGGGGAAAATTAACATATTTTCATTTAATCTAAGAACTTTTTTCTATCAGAAGGTACAATGCCTTTAAAATACCAGAACTGCTTTACTACAAATCCTTCCCTCTGTGTGACAGGTGATGAAACAAAGGTAGAGTGACTTGATTTTGTAAGCTAATGGCAGTATTAGGAAGAAAACAGACATACCCTGACTGTCAGTACAGTGCTTTACTCTTTGGAGTATGCAGCCTTTTCTTGAGCCTTGCTGATGACTGACCATGTGTGAAACCTGATGCTGGTATTTATTGTAAATTAGTAACAGGAGTTCCAATAAAAGTGGAAATTTCCAGCTTTGTCCTGTGCTACTAATATCAGAGGTTTCCATAGTTGCTGTGTGTCATTTGGAATGCCCAGCGTATGGATACTTTTCAGTGCCTGGAACCACCATACTGCAACCATGCTGTTGTCCTTGATAACTATTACAGAGTTACTTTTTTTTGTAGTTTGGGGTTTTTTTGGTGTCGTTTTTTTTTTTTTCCCCTGCAGTTAATTGTTTAAATCTCTCAAAAAAAGTTTGCTATCTCTTATTTTTGCCTTAATAGGCAATGCTGTTTTAATGTTAAAGGTACAGCCCTGTGGCTTGCTCCTTTCCAAACGAGGATGCATACCAACTTGAAATGGCTGGTGTTTCATGGACCGTGCTTTCTTGCAGGGTGGGTGCTGTTTAGTTTTAGGAGGATTTCTCACTGAGGATGAATGGTTTTCTATTAATTTGTGTTGTGAAGTGAAAGTAGCTGTACTGAAGAAGCTGGGAGTGAAGTGTTACAGTCTGGCAAGCAGTCTGACTTCTGTTGGCTTTGCAGGCAGTAATGATTTATTTTGCCTGAGGTGGCTTATTCACCAGGTTACATCAGATGGGATGAGAGCACAGCCGTGCCTGGAGCTGGCTGAGTTGTGCTGGCACCGACCTGGGTGCAGGGGAGATGGATGATTTGTGCAGGCTGGAATAGAATAGCTGACTGGGATCAGACCAGTGGGTGCCTAACAGGGATTTTTACTGCAAGGTTTAAATACGTAGGGGTTCTTTAAATAAATCTGATTTATTTAGCTGTTTTGGATGGGTGGAGAAAGGCATGTAGAGTACAAAGAGATTAGATGTTATATTGAGTGCAGAGATTTAAATTAAGATGAAAATAGTTAATTTTGAATGAAATAATTGGGGTGTGTATCATTTATATACAATGTAAATTAACAGGAATCTTGATGGGAACAAAACAGATTAAGAAGTTTGAAGTGTTTTAAAGTTCTTTTTTACAAGTTCTATTAATCTTATTGCATATAGGCATAAATGGATTAAAAACCCCAGCATTTGCAGAACATGATCTGTTTGAGCTGTGCAGGATGTTAAGCTGATTGTGTGCCAGATATCAAGGCATGTTTTAGAGGATGCACGTTGTGGAAAATTTCCCCAAAGGAAAACCGTCAGCTTCTACAGAAAATGAAGATTTCTCCTCCCTCCCCTCTCCTCCCCCTTCTCTTTTATATTTTTTTGGAAGGCCACTTTGTTAGATGCTTTTGTTTCTAAAGTGAGAGTTGTCCATGCTGTATGATTTTTATTAGTCTAATGCATCATAAAAATCATGCCTTATAATCATAGGAGATTTTTAGAACATCCTATGATGCGGACCTGGTGCTGTTTGTCTGTGATTAATTGTTATATATCAAATGAGGACCTATTCAATTATTTGTTAGGCATTTCTGTTGAATAAGTGTTAACCAAAACCAAATGGAATTTCTCGAAAAAATACTGTCAAATTTCCATTTCTTTGTGTCAGTGTCAGAGTTGCATAGCCTTACTGGTTGCTTGTAGTCTTCTAGTGAAATTGTGCAGATAACATCATCTCTCCTTTCTCTGATCAGTTTTCTTTTTACATTAACCACCTACCTTGTTAGTGTAATGGGAAATTCAGGCTGGTTTATTCTAAAAATGCAAATTTATTTACCTTTCATAGGCAGTCAAATAGATTTGGGTCTGGAAGATGAAGTAGGCCATTTCTTGAAAACTTTCATAGCTCTTTCCCTGCAAGTCAGTGCCCAAGCTATTAAGCAGTCAGTTGCAAATTAAGTGAACACTGCTAGCCTTGTATTTTTACCTGCCTATTCTGAGATTATGTCTTTTTCAGATCATTAGTCTTTATTAAATGGTATGAGAATGGTCTTTGTGTTGCAGAAAGTTTCTGACCCCTGTTCCTTCTGTAGAATAGGTGCCCAAAAGATCTCTGCAGCCAGCTCACAGTGCCCATTAAGAACTAGTTCCTCTGATTCTCATGGGACTCAGTAGAAAAGCCCCCATGCTGTCTGCTGTGCAGAGCAACAGACTGAAAACTTTTACTGGGAAACTCTGTATTTAGACAGACTTAGAAAATGGCTTATCAGTTGTTACTCAGAAAACATTTTGAGTAGCTGTAAAAGGATGCCTCTCTATAAATTAGGAAGAAATGTTTTGCCTGTCAGAACCAATTAGCTTGAAAAACATTATCTGGTGTCTAAATGAAATTACAGATGTGTAAGACTCTTCAGAAACCGGGGTGTTTTTGCAGATAAGCTGTTTGTTGCTCTGGCCCTCCCTCTTTCTCTCTCCCTCTTCCTCCTCCCAGCACATTTCCGTTGACTCTGATACTGAAGAACAAACATCTTCTGCAATAACACCTTATCCATTCCAGGAAAAGATGCATATTGTTTTGTCTGAAAGGCTGATTTAATTGCAAAAGCTGACACTGGTCAAACCAAGTGGTTTCATTTATTTATGTATTTGGCCTTCAGGTCCCTTTTGCTCTCATAACCATAAGGACAAGACTGAATGTTGGTTTTATTCAGAGAAATGCCCTTTAAAACTGAACATACCCACTCCAAATCTTCTAAAGTAGTTGAAAAAGGAAATAATTTGACAATGTTCTTAAATCCATCTTCCACGGCAGCTGGGAAGTACCAGAGAGCTGGGAGAAGAGTGAATGAGACCTTCAGTCTCCGCCTTGTCCAGGAGGTGATGGGTTTGAAATCTGAGCAGGAGAGGGGCTGGCAGGTTATGCGGGTGCCCAGTCTGCCTTGCTGGGATGTGCAGGTCAGTCTGAAAGAAGCTTTAAATAAATCTGAAGGGAGTCCCTCAAGGGGTTGGAGTTGCGTTTAAGATGCAGTAAACCCTTCAGCTTTGTTCTTCACACCCCAATCTCTGCTGCACTGTACCAGCACTTCAGAGACCTCTAAAAGCAGCATCATCCAAGCAGAGATCATAACCCTAGGCAGAGTTGTAGTAACTCGGAGTCCTGTGATGAATGTCGTGGTCACTCAATCCTCATCTGGTATTTTTTCTAGTGCCAAGATTGCTGCTTTGAGAGCTGGATGGTCATTGCCTCGAAACAGAACAGTGGGCAGGAGGACTAGGCTTGGCGCTATCCAAAAATCTCATGCCTGCCATGAGGATGGAATAGAAATTATGGAGTGCTCAAGATTCTTGATCACTCTTACCAGAAAAGTGCCCATGGCACTGTCCATTCACAGCAGCAACTGTGAGCTTGGGATGCTGTAGGTTGTGTGATGAGCTCTTGGTGGGTTGTAGTATGTGGGAATCGGCAAAGATTAAATACTATGGGGAGAAGCATCAGTCAGTTTACGCTGGAGTCAGTTCAGATGGTCATTTCTGCTTTCCTCTTTTCTGTCACTAAGAGACCAGTCTGGTTTAGCTCTTCATTCTTAAACTTGCCTGAGGCAACTTTGAAAACTAGTTCAAATTATTATGTTTTAAGGAAAGTACTGACAGAGGCTATTAATCATCACAAGGACTGTTGCCCTCTAGAGAGGTTTTTGTCTTTATTCCTTTTTTCCTCTCAAAAAAAGGGTTCTATGTTTCTATTAGCAGATTTTTGGTTGTTTTGAGATACTATATTTACAGAAAGCTTAATTAACAGAGTTTGTGATCAAAACAAATAGACTAGGAATTGAGGACAAAAGTCTCTGATGCAACGTGAGTAGAAATGGAGCTGCCAATGGGTGCTTGCCAGTTCTTGTCTACTGGAGCAGATGATTTGGGTACCCTGTGATATGCTCATGTACAGGAAGGTTGTTGAGGAGAGTAAAAAGTCAGGGATGTGTCTCATTTACAAGTCTGAAATTGAATACAACCATGGTAAGGATATGCCATTTCAGTGTAGAGCAGTGTAGAGGGCTGCTTTGCAAAGATTTGTACCAGGGCTAAATATAGATGTTTTGTATGCAATGTGACTGTAATGTTTTGTGGTTGCTACAGCAGCCTTTGATCAGGACTGTGGCTTATTAGTCAAAAATAAGCTTCCTTTGCATACGCAAATTTCATTAGTCTAAACAAAACACTTCATTTGTTATATAGATGTATTCACTTTTATCTCTTATAAATCCCTGTAGGTTGTTTTCATTTGTAATCAGGACCTGATCTGTAAAGGTTCACACACTAAATCTCTTTTTCTGTGCAGAGCAAGAACAACTACTGGTTATCTTACAAATCAGTGGGTTTGAATGAATGGGGAACCACAGCATCCTTGCTGAGTTGGCTGCAGAGTGTGAATCTCCTTCTGCCATATTTTGGGAAGCATTTAAGGAATGCATATACCTACATGTGTGATAAGCACAGCTTTTGCAAGACAGTCTTTTGAAATGTTTCACTGGGAAGTGTTGGTCACATGTGGTCTGAGAAACTGACCCTTCTTAGCGGTCTCAAGCTGAATATTGTAAACTTGGGAACTGGTGTTAATGATCTATTAAAAAGAAAAAAAGAAAGGTGTGTGGCCTGCAATGTCTTACTAAAATACACAGAGCATTTTAGAATTAATTTTTATGTTGTAGCCTGAAAAAAATTATATTGATAGCATATAAATATAAATGGTGGAAGGAAGAATCTCTTAAATTCCTGCATTATATTAGTAACTTAATACATTAAGTTTTCTCTTACGTAAACTACTTCTGTGAGATCATGTAACCTTTTCCCATTTGTGGTGACTCATTGATTGTATTTTCTATGCATAATTCTTCCTGTGCTAAGTTTTTAGCATCAACAAGATTAATGTACTACTGCCTCCCTTAGGTACCTTGTAACTAAGAAGTTAATGCACTAGAGAGAAGGACCACTAGGTAAATTAGTTTTTTTGTTTCGTGTGATACTTAACTGAGGACTTTGAGTGACGCTGACCCTCAGCTCATGAAGTCAGCCTTCACTCTCACTAAGCAAAGTCAGTGCTAAAGATAGTGATTAAGCAGAAAATTCCGTGGTAGCATTCCTGCAGCATCTTCTTCGCTTGAGCTGTGCTTTAAGGAGTCCTCTAAAAAGAAAATATTCTTGTTGCTATAGTGATAAGTTGGACGATTTATAGGCAGCTTGTTAAGATTTCTCTCAGAAGAGCTCTAGCAGCTGGGAAATGTTCCCTCGCAAGCCGTGTGCGGCCACATCAGACGTGTTGTGGAAGGAGCTGCTGGGTGATGCCTGGAGTACCAGGTGGTGTGGGTTGTGCAAGAACAGATGTGGAGAGCATGGGTGGCCACTGGGAGATAACCTTGGACAAAATGGAAATAAGTAACAAGTTTATGTCAAAACAAGATGCTTTATAAAGCAGGAGCAGTTGACTGTGAAATTATGTTAGCTGTTGCATCACAGTACATTATGATCTGCATTTTTATTTTATCCTAAGCTTCATCTTGAAAACATGATTCAGTATCTTGCTTCTACGTTTACATGTATAGTGGTTCAAAACAAAACAACTTTTCCATGGTTTTTGTTTCTCTTTCCCCATTCCTCTGCCTAAAGAAACAATAAAAGCTTTATTACCTTTTTTTGTTATTCTTGAGAGATATCCTTGAGATGGTGATATGATTGAAGAGTATGCTGTGGGATAATCTTAGTTACCAAGTTGCTGATGCAAAGTGGGTGGGTGTTTTTTTACTGAGTTGTAAGGAATTCCGATATTAAATTTGTTTTTTAAAAAAAAAAATCAAGTTAGCAAGTCAGTTAACTTACCTGTAGAGGTTGGCTACATCTTAATGTCTTGGGTTTTTTCTTTATGCATAGTTTGAAAAAGAAAAGGCAAGCCAAACAAAACACCGAGACTGTCTCTGCCAATTCCGCTGGATCTCCTGTTTCCAAAACACCTTCTGAGAAAGATGATGAAAGTAAAGTTATTTTGGAGCAAATCAGTTCATCTGAAGACAACCGTAAATTTGCTGGGGAAAAGGAAACTGCTCCAGACAAGGAAAAGAAAAAGAAAAAATACAATCAACTGAAAGACATCAGACGCACAGAACTTAAAAGATACTATAATACTGGTGAGTTATGTTAATACTATACTATTTTGAAATATGTTTGTTTTGATAGCTTGTTAATGTACTTTTCTCATATTCTGTAGGCCTTCCTTAAAAGGACAATTGACCTTGGATATCCTTCCCATAAAACCAAACAAAATTATGTAGTTCTGAATATCATCTACTTCTAACTTTAACCTTGCAGTTCTCAAAAAATACCTATTTCTTGTTTCTCAGTTATAAAACTCAGTGTTCTTATAGACAACAGTTAAGTCTATTATTGCATTTTATTTTAATTATTTTTGAGATTTATCTTCAGTGTTTAAAGGCATTGGGATTCAGGTTTTTTTGATGGGGTTATTTGTTTCATAAATTGATGTATATTGGTTCAGATTTCAGTCTTAATTCATATTCATTTTGTCTGAAATGTGAACGAGTAAGTAAATTAACTATGTATTTTTAAACAACATGTAAGAGGGCTTGTGCATTGAAAACTTGTTTAACCCTCCCCCCCCCCCAGCTGTATTGGTACCTCAGTTAAACACAAATATCTTTTTTTAGATTTACTCTTGCAATTAATTCAGGAAAAAAAAATCAGTTTGCATAAATATGTGAGATGAGTCATACGCACATCTGTTTGCAGTTCTGGATTGTAATTTGTTAGATACTCTAAGTAATTTTAGATATGATTTATGAAATATTTCTCTTGCCAAATTTTATCTTGGTATTTTGTTGGAATGAGCTCTTAGATTAAGAGAACTCTGGTTCTATCTTGTTAAGGAATCCTTTTTTAAAGAGCAGGAAGGGAACAGAAAATTGTAGTTACCCTCATAGCAGACTTCTTTCCTGCTCATGCAGTGTGTGCAGGAAGGAGTTGTCATCCCTCTTTAGGAGAAAGAAATGAATCCACAGTAAAAATGTTATGTGTTGACTGGTACATACAGACTAGTCCACACCTGAAGATTGCCTTTTATGAGGCAAAGCAGGCCTTGCCAAAAAGAAGATAAATCTTGGAGTAATGTTTCCTGGCAAGCTCAAGAGTTTACAGTGATTTATTGTTCAGTCCATAATTTTTGGCAGGTTTAAATCTGATGAGATCAATAATTTGGAAATGAAAACAAAACTTATTTCTCTTTGTCTGAAGTTCTGACCACACTGTTCTTGAAATAAAACCTGTAGAACACAAACTGGAGAATTGTTAATGAATGAACCTGTGAACATTTTCTGTTTTGGTAGCATGCTAATTTTAAAAAAAAAATGAACACACCAAAATATAAACTTCTGTTGCATTCCTAGTAAAGTGCTTTTGCTGAAAGCAGTGATTTATTGTTGGTTCGTACCTAGAGAAATCTGGGGGTTCGTGAAGTAGCTGAATGTTGTTTCTCTAGTGTTTCAGTAGTTTTGTGAAAAACGCTGTGACAGTTGGCACGAGGTGGGGGAGAAGGGAGATGATGGCATCCCTTTGTCTCACTGAAGAGTGTGGCAGGGCTGGCAGGGGAGAAGGTAAAGCTCTCCAGGTCTTTGGCTTGTGATCTAACAGTCAAAACAAATTCAGGTTTTACTAATGTTTGTTTCATAAGTGTTCCTGTTTTTCATGTGGACTGGCATCATTGAGGGGGTGACTTGAAATAATACTGGCTGTCATATGGGTGTGCAGAGCCTCTGGGTTCTGCAGAAATACAGAATTTCTGCTGAGAAATGCAATAATTTAATGCTGCTGTTGAGCTGAGCACAGACCCAACTGACAAAATCCAGAGAGGGAGAAACCCCTGTTTAAATGCCTGCTTTCGGTTGTTCCTAAATAAAGACTTACCCAACTGGAGCCTCGAAATTGTGGAAGTGAAAGTTTAAAGAGAGATGGAAAACAGTTGATTGTGAAACAAGTGCAATAGCTCCACGTTCCCCATGCAACTCTCAAAATGAGGTAATTTCAGTGGAATCATTAGTTGCCATAATATTAGTCCATATCTTATACCTGCCTTCGTCCACTGCAGCTATGGCTGGCAGTGGTTACCTGCTTAGCCATTTGTTACTGCTGCTCTCCTGAAAGCTGTCGCCTTTGCTAACATCCCCAGCAATTTCCGAGAGCTCTCCCTACACCTGTAGCAGCCTGTACAAACTGGACTTGTTTAAATAGTTGGCCTTTACCTGCATGCGACAGAGGACAAAACCATCTGTCTTGCTGAGCTGAGTTCTACCAGAAGATGTGTTAGCTGCAGTGGTGGGAAGATACTGCCAAACCTGTCAAGACTTTAATTTTTAATTGTTGATATGTTTTCATATGGAACTGGCTGAGAAGGATTATCTATGCGTATACATCAGTAGTATTTAACATTATGAATGCATATAGCTCAATTTTTTTTTTCCTTCCATGTGATTTCCCCTTCCCCAGTTGTCCCTTTATTGATGTTTCTGAGATGCTCTATGTAGTGTCTCTGTCTTACTTACAGTTAACCATTTTGCTAGGTGTGTTTGCACAGGGGCTTGGAGGTTTTGTTTGATGGTCATTTCTTCCCAATTACCCAGCTTTGTCTTAATGTCTGGAACTTTAAGAAAATCTGATACAGGAAATATTAATTATTTTTCTAAATGCTTTCTGCACTTTGCCAGAATGCTTAGTTTTCCTACTCAAAAGAAAAATGCATTAGATGTAGCAAGTATTGCATGTTCTCATCTGCGTTGCTACAATGATGCATACGTGCTTCATTTTGTGGCTTAATGAAGGTCTTGTAAGATGCTTTGAGCCTAGAAGTGTCGTGTCTGTCAGTCTAACAGAATGAAGACCCTGTCCCCTGAATAATCTCCCTTTCATATTTTACAGGACTATAAATCCTTCTTTATTTATTGTTCTAAGAGATCGGGGAATGGACGTCACATCTCACTATAATTTGTTCCTTGCACACCATGTGCCTTCATTAGAACTTTGTGAATATGCTTGCCTTTATGAATTTGTAATTGCTGACAGTGACATCCTTACTCTTTCACTTTGAATGTGATGCCTTTTAATAGATTTATGCAAGGGCTGATACTCTGTCAGAAGGATTTTGTTGTTTCAGTAAATCCCTTTTCTCCGGTGGAAAGACTGTAACACAGTTTCTGAAGGCTGTGGAGAACTGGAGGTGGTGGTGCTCCCTGCCACACTTCATAAAAAAGAGTGTCTTTATAAGACTTAAGACTTTTCTTACTTAAGAAGATGAAAGCGCAGCAATAGAGCGAGGAGCTCCTTGCCTGGTATCCAAGTGCCATGTTGCATTAATGCCTGCAGCCGACGGGTGGCATCGCCGAGCCTAGGAGGAGGAGTTGCTACTCTGGCATCTTCTAGAAAAGGATCCTCCAGCATCCCTCTCCGCAGCCAAGATTGTTCTATGCAGCGTATCTGCCTCACTGTGGTGGCACCATTAGAAATAAACTACAGTATGAAGTATTGATCGTTTCTCTTGAGGCACTGCTAAATGGCTGAACAGGTCCAGCTGCCAGAAAGTTTATCCCGTGTAGCCCCATGTTTTGCTTTTCTCTTAGCACTTGTACTATTCTTCAGTGGCTCTATAACTCTGGAATAATGTGTACCATTCTGTCTCCCAATCTAACCCTGTAAGACATTGCTTTGCAGATATAGCTCTTGTTTTCTTCCCTCAAAACATCACAGGCGCCGATATTGGTGTTCTTCCCTGAGGACCAACACTCCTTTCTCTTTATTTTTGGCTCATCTCTTGGCTTATGTGGTAATCGGCTTCTTAACTTTGTCTTACCCTTTCTCCTGCTGTTGCTGCAGTAATCTGCTTTCAGACTCGCAAGGATGTGTCTGGCACAATGCAGTGGTTATGTAGGCACGCTGGCCGCTATAGCCAGTGCCCAGGAGGCTCTTCCCTTCTTCAGATAACCTAGTTGACGTACTTCTGCAGCTTGGCCGCTTGGTTCAGACACACTTTCTGTGGGAAACATGTTTATGTTGGAACACTTGCTAAGCTTCAATATAATTTTCTTTCTCTTTTTTCTTTCCTATCTCATTGTTTTGCTTTCCCCCCAGCCACGTGTCATGGGCTCTAAAACACTTTCACAAACACGAGGCGAGTTGCAGAAACCCAGGAGTGAAACTGTAACAGCCTGGAAGCACTGGTTTATTGGCTCTAATGTACATCTCTGGGATAGACCTGTTAGGTGAACTCTTGTAAGATTTGGAAACCAGGATTCCTGTCAGGAATTGCTAAGATGGATGAAGATGATTGGTTGAATTTCCCACTGAAGACACTGAAACAGGAAAAAAATGTGACCTTCTGAGTGTAAAAGTGGTGTAAATTTGGGTTGAATTTCATCCATATATTTATTCCAGCACGATATAATGTGTCTTTCTACCAGATGTGCTGAATATTCCTAGATTCCACTGGTTTTGCTTGAAAATGTAAGTAGTCACTGAATGTGAGGAGTTGGTCTCCATTAAAGAATGCATCATAAAGAAAAGTTTGGTTTAGGTGATTTGACCTACATCACACAGTTACTTTTATCAGCAAAATAAAATCCATTTGACTAGCTTATCGTTCTGCTCCCTAATCATAAAGCTATCCTTTCTCATTCACTGTATGATGTGCAATTTCTGCAGCAAGGGAGTGGGAGGTAAGACTAACAAAACCTCCTCTTACTGTAGGTCTGATTTCTGGCTAAAACAAGCAGCCGTCCTAGATGCTATGGGAGGGAATATGTTATGTGCCCATTTAATGAGATAGTATACAGCATGTTGAACAGGAGGTGCCAGCGTATCTCCCTGGAGCCCAAAAATGAATGCCTTTTTGACTTGTCCTCCCTGCCATCACTTGGGCAGGGGGTGATATGGGAGCAGCACGGCACGTGTATGGTTACCAAGCCTCTGAATGTTTCTGGGTAGCTGGCCAAGAACATGTTAGTAAATAAATCTGAGAGGGCATAGCAATTTTCATTGCTCATAATGTGGTGAGATTTGCCCTGACTGGCACAGAACCAGGAGAGGCAGCTCCCATGATACCAGCAGTATTTAATCTGTTTCCAAGTTGAAAGTTGCTTGTGATACAGTGAAAATTTATAGAGAAATTAAATTTAATAAAAAGGTGGGACACTCAGTGAACCTTCTTTGTGTGATGGTTTCTAATAGGTCATTTGTTAGATGGGCTTAATCTGAAATGGACTTTTCAGTATATATTGAGTTGAAAATTGAAACTTCCTTCTGCTAATGAGTCCTGATTTTGTCTTTTGTACTACCTGGTACAGTTATTCAACAGTTGTATGCAGTTGAAGACCTAATTAAGGTGCTAGTAATAAAAAGGTGAGTGCATTTAAAAAAATAAGAAAATCAATGTAAGTTCTTGCTGATAATTAGCTAACTGTAATCAGCCCTAATCTCTAGGGGCTTGAGTTGGTCAGCCCTATTTGGGTAGCAAAGTACTTTGTATTCTGAGTAATACAAGTGATTTACAAACTGGGCTACTCAGTTGCTTAATACAACAGCAAGAGGAACAGGATCTGAATTTTCCCATGCTCTGAGACCTTGCTTTAGCCTTTGTGTTTCAGGTTGTCTTCAGATAGCAAAAATGAGAGTAGATATAAGAAGGGGTGAAAAGGGAAATAATTTTTTTTTTCTTCCAGAATCAAGATCTCAAAATTAAAGCAGCATAGGAAGAAGTTTATTTGGTTGTAATTGCCTGTGTAGAATTACAAGGGGTTTGGAATAACATATGTATGAGTGTAAACTGGATGTAGCAGGCAATGGCCAGTTGGGAAGCTTCAGGCAGCTGGTATAATGGCATTGGTTGCTGAAACCGTGTGGAAAGAATGAGGTGGACAAATGACTGTAAGGCAGCCAGTTTCAGATCACTTGTTTTGGAATAAGAACAAATTATCTCAAGTCCCAGGGGATCAGCATTAAGGCCACCAGGTTATATTCAAGCTGGGTTGTTAATTGGTGTTTACTAGAAACTGTTGCACAGAGAAGGGATGCCTTCTCCACAGGCAGGAGAATTTGATCTGAGCAGTAAGTACCAGAAATAATGCTGTTTCCATCCAGATTTTCAGAAGTACTACCATCTTAATGCTGCTTGAGCCCCCCATGTGTGGAATACTCTTCTAGTTCTCGTCTTGATGGATAAGCTCCTGTTTATTGTAAAACTAAGTAAAAGACACAAATAAGTGAAACTTGATGTTTTTGTATCTAATCCTTAGGTATTGCCTATCAATGCATGACAAGTTGCCTCAAAGCCTGTAGTTGAGACAGAAGACTGAGCTGGTTTTAAGTCTGTTCTGTTAGATAGAAATGAAGCTATATGGATATATAAAACCCACTTGTAAACTTGGCCATTGATAGTCAGTAAACTGATGTACCTTTTAAGTGGGAAGGAAGGGAATTGAAATGGGAAAGTAAAGGACAGAACATGAAAATGAAGTCCAGTAACATAAAAAGAAAGAGATTTCTTAACTGTGTTAAGAACAAAAGAGAAACTAATTTTAGCTCATTATGTGATGTTAGTGGTTGAATTTTCAGTAATTTTCTGGTGTGCATCTGGGCAGCAGGGATGAAGAAAGGATGTAAAAGGAGAATTTTGATATATTTGTATCCTCTAGTATAATTCTGTCCAGTCAGTTAGAATTAAGGTAAACATTAGCTTAATAGATGTAATATCTTTTATTTTTAACTGGCAGAGCTGCTTTTCGTGTGGGAGTCCTAAGAGCTTGTTGATGAACCTTCTTGATCACTGATGTGGCTTTTCTTCAGTAAGCCTTTAAAAAGGGTTGATACAAAGGTTTTATATTCCTTCCTTTACTTTTCAAATAGTGAACCAAGGCCAATTGCATTTGTAAGAATGATGTTCCTGATGTTACATACTGGTATTTTGTGAGGCTCTTGAGTTTATAATCTAGAACATCAGGAGTTTTAAATTTGGACAGTATCTCCCTCCAGTGGGATGACTGAACAAGTGTGTTTAGCTCTGAAGGGATTGTTCGCTTGCTGTCCGTGATTTAATACCATTGTAAGTGGGAAGGAAAAAAAAAATACCCATCATATTTGTATAAAGTTGTAAAAATTGTAAGCAGCGCAGGTTACCAATGCTGAGTTATGCAAATTGATTGGTAATTTGAGCATGGGCAAATTACATGTTTTAAAGGTAGGTTGGAGAATAAAGATTTCCAGGATGAGGGGCCTGTTAACACTGAAGAATTACGTGGGGTACTTGATGTGCATATTTGCCTGACCATAAACTTGCAGAATGATACTTTGGAGAAAAAAAGTCTTACAGGTACTTGAAAGTTTTATGCAAGAGTGTAATGGGAATTATGGTGTGACTGCTGCTGAACTGCTACGTCCCAGCCTGGTGTCTGTGATTCTAGGTCGAAGACATGCTGGCGTGACCATGGGAATGGCCGTGCTGTTTCAGACCAGGGCCTGTTTTAGTGCAGCATTTGTTCTCCCACAAAGGCCACACCTGGACGTCTGGGGAAGATTAAGAGCACAATGAATTCTGTAAAATTATCCGCACTAATGTTCTCTAGTCTTCTGATGATTTTCAACTATTGGCAATCTTCTGAGCTGCTTGCAGTTTGTTCGTTTAGAGATTGCTCTTCCATACACTTAGCTTGTCTCTCCCTGGGCCTGTGCAAGTTTCTACAATATCTTTTGGTAAAGAGTGCCCAGGTTTGCTACCATTTGCATGAAGAGCAGTCTTGTTCCTGCTGGCTTTGTTTGGTGGCCACTGATTCTTGTAGGAGAAAATGAACAGTCAATCCCTGCTCACCATCTCCAAGCCTCCTATGATTTTTTTTTTTATTTTTTTTTTGTGTGTGTAATGTTCTCTCTATAGAATACCTCTCTTCCATCAATTCCTTTCTAGGCTGAAGAACTGTGGCATTCCTTACGTGTAAGCTGTTTCATGGCTTTGCTTGTCGTTGTTATCCTTCTCTGAACCTCCAGGACCTAGGATGCTGGGACAGGGAATGTTTTTGCTCTTAACTCAGATTCTCTGACTTGACTTTCTGGGAGCTCTGTTTAGCACAGCTCAGGGTGGAAGCAAATTTTTGGGGACAAGAGGGAGTTGTGAAAGACTCCCTTCAGTTCCAACTGTTGAGGGGAAAAAAACCCAGAGCCTTATCCTAAATTACTTGTGTAAGTAATTGAAATATTGTGGCAAAGAGTTTTGGCAGGCTGAGCAGGCTAGGAGATGGAGAGAAAGAAGTAGAAGAGGCCTGCAGGGAATAGACAGAATATTCTCTTTGTAGTTTCAGACATGAGGTTTACACTTGTAAGATTTTTATCTCTTTAAGGCAGGAATATTCATAAGCCAAGTATGTAAGGAGTACAGGAGAGTGTATTTGAGATCATACTGCAAATCCTTTAGTCTCCAAGCAGAGGTGTGAGAGAGTCGTTCTCAGGGAGTTTGTATAATTCAAGCCTGGTGTCCTCAAGGCAGGCTTTTAATTTCTCTTCTTCAACAACACGCCATATTGTGCTTGAAATACACCGTTGAAAGTTAACCTAAATGCTTTAAAAAGCAAAACTCCTTTTACCTGCATTTAAATAATAATACAATGTTAAGCCAAATCTCTTATATTTTGTAACACTCTCGCTCCCAGCTTTCCACAGTGACATTTTGTCATGTCTCGTCAGTCTGCCATGATGTCTGTGATGCAACTTGTCAGGTCGCACTTGGGATCAGTAACATGTATAAACTGAGTTGCCCTTTTCTGTGGCTCCTGAGGATCTGTGTGATGAAGTGCTGGCAGTCAGCAACACATCAGATGCTGATATCATCTCTGTACACAGAAATAGGGCATGTGTCCCGTATCTTTATAGTCTTCATGTTTTTGTCTATATTTTTGACCTGTGACCTTGTAATCACCAACCAATAGATAAGGCAGTACAGCGTGTGTTTTGAAGAGACATTGTCCTGGTTGACTTACGTGGCATAGCCTTCCCAGGCAAGCTGCTGTGTGTTCAAGAAGTAAAATAAATGAAGGAAAACAGTATGTGTAGTGTTAACAGTTTTCTGAAATGTGCATGTTGTCTTTTGTGATGCCTAAGTGTAGGTTTCCTCAGCTCTGCTCTGTTGGCAGCCTGATTTTCCTCACTCTATTTTGAGACCCTGATGTAGCAGATAGTCAGAAATTTTATGGTGGTAGTGTTGTGATAGATGCATTTAGTCACTGACACCTGAACGGGGTTCACAAGCAATGCTGTCTGTCACACCACAGAAAGACCATTGGGCAGCTTCTCTTCCACACATTTGCAAAATGCTCCGGAGCCTACCTACACCCAAAGTGAGTAAAATTCACTGAACCTTCTTTTTCTGCATCCTCCATCTCGTGAAATAATCACCGACCCTTTTTACCTCCACCTTTGTATAAGAAACCTGGAGCCAGCTCTGATTGTCACCATATCCCAGGATGCGCTTTCATAAACAGTTTAACCCGATCTAAGGTGTCCCTGTTGCTGCTAAAAAAGGATGTACTGTCCCGTCCTCTTCCTGAGCCCAGCTGGCTGGTTCCAGTCCTGGCCTTCAGCCGTCACCAGCCCAGAGAGTCAGGAGCTGCTTTCCCTAGGCTGGCGTCTAGCGACCTCGGCCAGCGCAGGGCTGGTGGCAGGAACGCGGGGAGGAAGAAGGTGGGCAGCAGCTTCATCATAGATTGGTTTAAGCCACTCATGGAGCATTGCCCAAATCCAGTACTGCTCCAGATGGACTGATGTTGGGTCTGCTTTCAGGGGGAGTTGTACTGAGTCATGTTCACTAAGCCTTTGTCACTGTCAAAGTACATGTATTGAAGAAACTGAAGTTAGGTATGTGAAAGGCTTAATTTTTAAGCATTACTTAATCTGAAAAGTGTATCTTGGTTTTTCTTAAAAAATAAAAAAAATTTAAAATGTGCAGTTTAAATTGTATGTTGGGGATTTTTAGGGTTTCCTGATGGAAGTCTTTGCTTTTTCTCATTCCCACAATTTTATTTCTTAACTTAACCTGCCTCCATCCAGCAGAAGCCTGAGAAAGGCAGTGTGAAAGCTTTCCTTCCTGTACCTGGATTTTCTTCAGTAACCAAAAACAGAATATACATAAGAATTGAGTTCCTGACCACACGGCTAGATACCTGTTGCAAATAGTGATTTAGGATCCTGTAATTTGTCGCAAAATGATTTTATACAATTTTGAGGGAGCAGCAATTTAAGATTTATTATGGTTAATCACAGAATTAGCTTCTATGATACTTAATGACACTCAATTATGAGCCAATTAAAAAAATTAACACAATTTGTTACATCCAAAATTTTGCAACTTAGTTAAAGATTTGAAAATGGCAAGGTTCACATGAGACTTACGACAGTTTTCTAAATCAAATCATATATGCATAAACACACACATACAGAGATATGGATACAAATACAGATACAGAGGTTAACCTATGATAATTTTTGTTACTTTGTATTGTAATGAATTGCTCACTTTTTCCTACGTCAGCATATGTCAGCAGATCTTTCAATCCTTGTGAAATCTCCCCTGAGCGGCGCCCCAGCTCAGGGGGAGGTACTGGGTCACAGCCCACTGTGATCCCGGAGAGCTCAAAGGGTCTCACATAGGAGCACTGTTTATAGGATTGCGAGATGATTGACTTTGGTCAGTGTTTCATTCAGGCCATAATTCTTGTCAGGTAATTCTGGTACCTTCCAGATCAGGCTACAAGATAGGGCTACAATCCAGGCAGCAGGAGTTTCACGTATGATTAGGGAGCACCCGATCATCCCAAATCACTGCACTTGTAACCAAAACAAGAACCCACTGAGGGGATCACAAAGTGGCCAGGGGATGCTGCACCACCACAAAACCAAGTGTCTGAACAGCTCATCCGGGCAAGTGACAGAAAGTAAGAACAACTTTGTCTAATCTAAGCATACGTGTGGCTTGCTTCTCGCAGTTCCCAGTAACACAGAGTATTTCTGTAGTACGTTCAGAGATTGACATACTTTAGCTATGCTGTGTGGTTTGATCTGGGTTATGAGTTGATAGCACAGACACCTGCATGGAGTATACATCTGCAGGTGACCAACTAGCCAGAAAGGCTCTTTCACGTGCAGTGAATAAGGGGGGGAAATGCTATCCAAGGGAGCACTTAGCAGATACATTTTCAGTTTGATAATGACAGTAATAAAGTAGGGGTGTTCCCCCCCTGATCCTAAAGAAAACCAGGGAAAGTAATTCTATTTTTTTTCCCATGTAGTTCACCCTGATATTTTTTGGGGTGTACTATTTCTAAGTGTGTGGTTACTGTTGCAATGTGGTAAGGCAGCTAAGACCCCACTGGCTGATAAATCTGTCAAAGTACAAAATAAATTTTGTCCTGCAGCTCCACCTGGCTTTATCAGTGCACCCCAGAGAGCCTGTCTTCCTGCACAAATACGGGAGGAGAGAAGAATATTTTAGAGGTAGACTGTCAAACACAGGAATCTTGGGGTAGATTAAGTGGTCTTGAACTGGAAAGGGGAAGAAGCAATGACAGATGGTATGAACAGCTTCTAATCTCGAATGTGCACATTTCTTTTATGAGTAAAGCTGAACTCTGGGGAGGAGGCTTCTGGATGCTGAGTCTGAATGGTCTTATGCAAGTTGGTGTTTCTGCAGAATGTTGACTTAACACTGTGTATTTGTATAAAGCTAATCTTGCTAGTGGGGAGCTAGACCATACTGTTGCCAAACGTTCTGGAGGATATAATAACACATTTTTGGGGTTCTTGTTGTGTACATACTCATTGTACCCGGCAAGTTGGTAGCAGCCCATGCTAAAGTTTCCATTGCTGCATCTTTCCTTTGGCTGTTACTTGCATTTCTTAGGTTGAAGACAGCATGTGTACTTGCCTGCTGTGCAATTACTTCCCTGATAGCTGTACACCTCCTGGATGGTAGCTATTTAATCTGTCCTTAGGTGGTGGACATCCATTGCTTGCAGGCTGTCTTTTGTGTGGCTGATAAATGTGGTTCATAAACTTTTGCTCTGAAGGAGGTTAAAGCACTTAGCTGAAGATGTGGTATTTGGCTGCTGAGAACGGTTAATCTAAGGTGGTGTTGATGTAAAGTAGGACTTTGGTCTGTCTTGTGCATAGCCCAGGTGAACAAGGTGCTCCCAAGTCCATCTTACATAGGCTGTTGCAGGTTGGTGAAATAGCGGTGGGGAGAGACAATTATGAAATGAAAAATAGGTCAGGAAGAGTCCACAGTTTTGATGACACCACAAAGTATTTACCCAGAGCACATGGGAACAAACTCCTGTCACAGAAATGATGATCACTTCCTGTTGTTACAGGCATGTCAGTATTTCACTGCGACTATCCAGGGCCAGAATAAATACATGGTTGCAAGTACTTCCACAGTAAGTATAGTTCAATCATGTATGCAAAATACAGGAGAGTATTTGCAAACATTTTCCCATCTGAAATTTTCTGTGGATTTCCTTTCAAACGTCACACTTAAAACTTTGTGTAACAACATCTCCTTTTGTTTCACCACCGCTTTGTCTACGTGGGAGTGTGCAGAACTACCTAGCTGTGGAATGGAAGGGTAAAATTATCACACGTATCTTTTGTATCCAGACAGCATCAGTGGGAACTAAAGACAACCTTGAGAAAAAGTATTGTAATAACATATATCAAACACAGGACTGATAATGAAGAGAGAAAACATTTAATTGTCCTTTTCTAAAGGAAAGAATAGTTAGGACCTGGATCCACCATCCGACTGCTTCAGCTGTGATGAAACTGGTGTGGTTTTTTGTTTGTTTGTTTGTTTGTTTTTGTTTGTTTTTTTGTTTTGTTTTGTTTTTTTGACACTGCTACCTTTCCTCATCCCCATCTCCTCATTCTCCCCCTTCCCTGTCCTTCCCTTCCCTCTCTCAGGGCTGACATGAAGCTTGGATAAATGCCACCTTGCCCGGGGAGGATTAAGCAGGTTGCGATAGGGTGAGAGTTAATAGATGAGTGTAGGATGAGCAGAAACTGAAGCTGGGAAACTATTTACTGTTTTAAAGCATCATCCAAAAAATTAAGCTCCCCAGAAGTGAGGAACTGAAAACTTGTTTTTATACAGTAATATGGATAGATCCAAATTATACATTGTTGCATTCTGAAATAGCGTTGCTCAAGCTAAAACCTCACATATGAATGTGATTCATGGTGAAGAGCACTCTATAAAATGCGTGAAAGGGTAATAGGAGCAAGATTAACTCTGCCATTAGGATGCATAACTTGTAATTAATGCCATGATGCTTATATTGCCTGTTTATTCATGGTACTAGAGGAGCTGCTTGCATCTTGGATCTTGTTCTCTCCTATAGTAACAGTTGTATAGTTCCTTAGAGACAGTGATTGTTGTATAATTCCTTATAGAGACTAAACTGGTCAAGCTCCATTTTAAAATTAATGAGGGCTTCCTTCCCTTTCACATCTGTTACTCCTCCTTACTGCTTTCTGTTAACCAACTTACTTGTTGCTAAAACTTACTGATTTTATGCCATCTGAATCTTTCTGGATGTTCCTCACAATCTTTAAGAGTAATAAATAGGTTTCATATGTCAAAAATGGTTTTATTTTTCAAATTTCTTCCTTAAAGTGGCCTAGACTATATTTAGACTATGTCTATATGTCTGGTGACTATAGTTTTCTTAGGCAATAGTTTCAAAGTACAGCTGAGTGCTCTGAAGAGCCTGATGTTCCACAATGTGAATTAACACCTTGCTGCTGCTGAACGGGGAGGTATTGTGCTTCCTCCCCCTGCTTGGAACTACATTTTTTTTTTTTCCCCCTCCCTCTGAATTGGCACCGGCAGTTATCTGACCACAAGGTAAGATGAGTCCATTCACTAGACCAACAAAGAAAAAAGCCTGAGATAATTGATTATTTTAATCATTCGAGTAGTCTTCTTGTGGGATCAGATGAGAGCCAGAGTCCAAGGTAGAAAGAGATGTGAGGAGAGAACAGCTCCTCTCCTCTAAGGGGCTATTAATTTGGCTTATGAAATCATGCCTCTCTGTTTGCCCCGAAGAAGAATTGGGTGTCACTGTCACTGCTGAATAATGTGAGATTGAAGGAATCCAGAGCACAAAAGCAATACACTTCTTTGTGGTGTAACCTTATAAATCTTTTGAAACTTCAGTCCTTGATATCTTTGTATAAATGTACTGCGTTACACAAACTTTTTTCTGCCTTAAGTAAGCTATGCTTATAAGTGACTGAACTGTTTTTCTAGGCCACTACACCTTCAGTGAAATCAGTTCAGTGGCTGTGTGCATTTTGTTCCTATTGTCATCCTCTAAACCCAAATCAAATTATTCTTATTCTTATGTGTGATTCTTTCATTTTCTTTCAAGTATTTGCATATGGGGGAATTTGGTTCATCCTGTAAGTGCTTTCCTCTATATAAGCAGTACTGAATCTGCTTTTGAGCTCAAGGTGTTGTATGTTTACTTTTACTTACTACATATGCTCTAAATACCCTCTCTTTTAAGAGCTGTTCACTTTTTTTTTTTCCTTCCCTTTTCTCCAAAGTATTGTCCTCTTGTGTAAGGAAAATTACCAAGTTTAGGTTTTCAATTCCTGTACCACTTTTGTTTCTGCCTTTCATTTGTATAGCTTCCTTGAACACATGCAAATTTGGGAATGATACATCTACAAATTTAAAAATACTAGTTCTTTGCCCAGATGCCATTGTGCAGTCTTGGACAAGTCAGAGGTCTACAGATACACACCTCGTGTTGAATTTAGGCATCTGAGCAGTCCCTTTTGGTTTTGACACTACTCTTTACCTGCTTTAGATGTTTTGACAAACACTTTCTAGTATTACAGTATAGCAGTGTGAACTGTCAATTCCAATAAACTAAGAAATAAAACTTCAGAGTGCTCTAGTGTAATATCTTCAAGAGGGATGCAATTACTTTGGACCCATAAATTGCTTTTGGAAAACCTGACCCAGGTGCGTATGCAAATCCTACCCAAAATGAAGCAGCAATTGGTATCTCAACATCGGTTGCATCTCCTCTGAGAGCAAAGCCACGTATGGTTTAATAATACAATAAACAACTCTCTTTTTGCTCAGTCTCAATGTGTTTCACGCTTGTGTAAGGAGATGTTCAGCTGTGTCTGCAAGAACTCTGCTTACAGAAGCATTCCAGTTGCATCCTGGGGACTTGGTTTAAAAATTGTATGAACTGTTCCCCAAAATGTGACTAGCAGAAACGAGATTGTTTTCTCTAACCTGTTTTCCTTTCACATCTTGAAACACAAACCACTTTCACCTTTGGAGAGATGGTCAGGATAATTACGTTTCTGTACATTACATTCCCTAGGGACATACAAAATTATTTCTTGATATCTAACCAGCTGTTTAAAAAGAGTCTCAGTGTGTGTTATGGTTCTGCATCAGACCCAAAAGGGAATGTCATCTTTGTTTTGATCCACAGACAGCTGAATATGATGTTTGCTCATGCACCCAGTTTATCTCAGAGAGAGAGGACACACAACATTTCACCATGTAGGGCATTTTCCTCTGCACAAAAGAAAAGCATGTCTAACCAGTTTACTTAAAAGTAAAGACAGACAGATATGATCATTGCAGCTGGGACCCATTCTCCTGTCCAGCTGATACATATTTTAACTTGTTCCTAATGTGTATTTAACAGCAAAACTGGATCCTTTTCAGACCTGAAAAGCATGCTTGTGGTCCCAAAGACTTCTCTGATTTTTCTTCCTATATTCAGTGCTCTGTCAGAAGCTTGTTACTGCTCTCAGTAACCTTGTCTTGCTTATTTTTGGCTACAAGGACACCCCCACCCAATCTTTGTGTTCTCTCTTCCCTGGGAGTCACTTATCTCCCTTTTTCCAGCGTAAGTTTCACTGGAGCTGGAGGCAGAGGCTGTCCTGCCCATCAGCATCCCCTGTTAGCAGAGGATTGGTTGTGCAGTCTCCATCAACAAGGCATGTGCATCTAGAATGGCTTTCTCTACAGGCTTGCTGTGCTTTGGCAAACATCACCATGACCTATTTAAGTACTGGTCTCTACCGGCAGAAGTATGTCTGTTTTCTGTCTGATACAAGGTTATCAGTTGATCTGAATCCTTCCTGTGTCTTCAGACAGCACCTAGAGTGAATACCAGGAACCCTCTGCCTTTACTGGACATCCTCTGCACATCCTCACTGCTCACAGTACTGCACATCCTCCCCTTTAAGCTTCCGACTGTAGCGTTCAATATAAAGTGTCTTCTAGTCACCCCTCTTCAGTGTTTCTTTCTGGGTGCCCAGCAACACGCTGCTTTAGCAATACTCTAGTTTCAGTACATTTCAACTGCTGACATACTATTTTCTAGCTGAGATTTAGAGCTAAAGCACTGGGCTGTTGGCTGCATCTCACTGTTTCTTTACAATAATGTGTCAATTTTTCCTCTTGACAGTAAACTACCTCCCTCTGAAATTGAGTGGTGGGTTTTTTTGCCTTTTCCTAAACCTCAGCAACCTTTTAAACTAGATCTTTCCTCCTCTTACTTTTCAAGCAGAGCCTCACAAAGGAAACTGAATACAGCAGAGCATGTCCTGCCATCTTAAACGCTAGGGCCGCTTGCCCACCTGGAGCTTGGCACTCTTGGTGAGCGCTCATTCCCCTTGTGCTGTCCTCGCGGGGCTTGTGTCTCCTGCTCTGTGTCCACCTTGTTCAAGTGCCAGCAAAAAAGTGGCAGTGATGCTACCCTGGATGAAAGCTCCTTGCAAGGCTTCTGGTGGGAAGAACCCTGCTGCGGGGAGGCCCTTCACCCTTGCTCAGCCAGAGGATTTTCTGGGTGTGCAGGCACCTCTGTGCGTCCCATTGCCCAAAACTGTCCTATTGCCCGAGGGTGGGTGCTGTCTGTCCTCCAGCCCTGCGCATAGTGGAGGGGGAAGGATGGCAGTGGGTCCTCTCTTGCTTTGACTGTGATGGGAAAGGGTCGCTTCACATTTTAGTGCAGCACATTCAGGTGGTAGTAAACTGTTAAACATGTGGCATTGCTTTGTGCCTCTGCAAAGGAGCTAAAGCCATATTTTGAGGAGGGAGGAGTAAATAAAGAGGGAGTTTAAGTTCCTTGGAAATATTTGCAGTTTTTCATGTAGAAGCTGCAGTATATGAATATTGGATTAATATCAATAGCCAAATTCTTATTTAAGTGTGTCTTAAAATACAGCCTCAATTTATAGCAGAAGGAGTTACTACCTTTGAACTTGTCATTTTTGTTGGGGCCCTGTATTTTCTAGTGATCTCTATTCCTTTGAAAGACTTTCTTGGAAAATAACTAGTTGAGAATTGCAATCAATTTTGTTGATAAGAGACAAGTTGTTCAAGGTATAGATATTTCAGAATTGCGTGCCTGGGTTTGGTATTGATCAGGGAATTGCTATTCTCCTATGGCGGAAGAAGTTTCACTAATGAAGGAGCACAAGTGAGGTCGTGATGGGTGACAGCTGCCTTTTATTTTCAGGTAACTTCATCCGTAGAGAAGGTGGAAGCCAAATAATAATATGATTTAGTAAAATCATGTTATGATGATTGATGTGGGAAAAGTGGGAAGCAGAACAGAAAAGCAGACACCTAAGATGGCGGGATATTGTGGGGGTTTGGTTTGGTTTGGTTTTTTTCTCCTTCTCTTTTAACATGGTAGCAGTTCACTACCCAAATCCAAGCAGGGAATGTTTCTAACTTGCTGCCTTTTCCGCAGGGAGATAGATCTGATCAGATGCCAAAAAACCTTTTTATGGGTGTGCACCCCAGCAGCTGCAGCTATCTAAAGGAGGGGCTGGGGCTGGGATAATGCCACTTCCTAGAAGGCTGCTGTGGCCTCTGGGAAGTGCTGGGATATCAGAGTGTGCGGAGGGTGTCCCAAAACAGGGACCCGGCCCCTGTGGTGGTGGGGTTCACCCACACTTGTCATGAGCTGAAAGAAAGGCTTCTCAAAATTGCTAATTGCAATGTGAACACTGTTCAGTTCACTTTGAGAGCCATGCGAAGAGCCAGAAAGGTGTTTGTGGAGACACGATTAAATCATCCTATACACAACTCTGCACGTAACGTAACAGCATTGCTGAAAGTTATTAAAACGTTAGTCTAGCAAGTAGAAATGGAAAAAATTGTTCAGATAAACTGATTTGTCTTTCTCCTTCCTCCTCTGACAGTCCAAGCAGGACTTTCATATTCTTCATGTCTCTGTGTCTCTCTAGAATGACTTAAGCAATACTTAACTGTTTTCCATCTCTGTCAAGATAGTTGGTATCGGGCCTCATTCACTGATAAGGAAACTACCCTAGGAAGCTTTGTTTGCTTAATTTCTTATCAGTCCTCTGATTAGGTTACTCCAAGTGATAACTCTTCTCCCCTGAGCTTATTGTGTTTCAGATTCTTATAAGCTACCTTCAGGTTTTCACTCCTTAGTCCTGGTGCTTGACTAGACTGTAGTAATATAGTTTTATTTGTTGGAGCAAATCTGTCATAGAGACATAGGGTGGGAATGTCCCAAAACAGCAGTGATGTACTCAGCAATGTGGAAAAATATGACTAGTATCTTACAGTTCTAAGGAAGCCCTCACTATGTCATTGCACAAATGAATGTGTTTTTTGCATTGTAAAATCTGCATTTGGGTTGCCTTCCTCCATCTCAAAAAGAATATAGGAGGAGAAAAAAAAATTAGTGAGGATGGTCTGTGTGATCAGAGAAATAGGAAGCAGTTTGAAGTATGGTAGTATTAGTCAACCTGAAAAAATGAAATAACTAAGAGAAGATGTTGGAAATCTGTGACATCATGAATGATGTGCAGAAGGTGAATAAGGAATACATATTTATTCACCCTTAAAATAACATTAGTTAGGATGCTCAGTGAAATTAATCAGGTATAAAGTACAAGAAAGGAAGCACTACTCTACGTAACACATCATGGTACTGTGGAGTTTATTGGCAGAGGACTGGGAACTGGGCAGTGTAGTGGATGCTCCTTCTCTACACTGGCAAATCCATGATTTCTAGAAGCCAAGGGGGCTAGTCAGGGGAAAGATTTGTCTATTTGCATCTGCCTAAGCGTTTGGTAAGACAGCGATTAATGAGTAAAATGGACTTTTGGTCCAAGTATGCCGTTACCTCTATTCTCTCAGGCTACTGAGTTTGTTTACCTGGTGTGGGAAGTGGTCAGTCCTTTGGCCCCTTGTTTACTTCGGCATTCCTGCTAGCGTTACCAGACGTCAGCCTAACTGATGGCTCAGGAACTGCTGGGCAGGTTCAGCTGTCACTGCCAGCACTGTGAAACCTCGCACTGATTTCGTCCAGTGGCAGATTAGTCCGTGACGTTGGTGTTGGTGGTGTCGTCTTGCAATGGCATGTCGTGTGTCAGTGTGAGCAACCTGGGATTCTGTTGCTGCTTCTTGACTTATCGGATTTACTTATACAGCTATTTACATAGTTGCAGAGATGTAGTTCTCCTATTGCGTGTCAAGGTCTTTTGGCCAATAAACTGATTGACCTTTTTGTCATACTTCTTCAATAGTTGCTTTCCAAATTATTCCTCGGTAACTCTTTTTAGTCAGGCTTCTCGTAGCGCTGCAAAACGAAATATGAACAGTCTGCTAGGAAACTGTTAGGTATAAATATATCAAGTAGAAAAATTTCCATTCTAGACCTATTCGTTTTCAGTAGGCCTTTATTTTCTTGCCTGTTCTCACTTGGCATTTTTCTTTTCATTGCTCATTAATTTTATTATTTTTACACAATTTTTATTTTATATGTTTCCTGAAATCACAGGTTCAGTCCCCCCCGCTCCACCGTTTTCTTAAAAATGCAGTGTGTTCAACTTTAATACCTAGTCAGATCTCATGCCTGTATGATCCCATCTTCAGTGTCCATGCAGGGCCGGAAGACTTGGGAGGCAGAACCATGCATCACTTCACCACTAAGCAAACGTCCAAGTTCAAAAAGTAGCCAGTGGCTTTTATTTTAAAAATTGTCGAGAGGTGCAGCTCTTCCGTCTAGTTCTGTCTGAAAGAAATGTGGTTACCGAGGACTCTCATCTCACCTGCATGTGCTTTGGGTGCCTTTGGGACTACTACTAGAGCTTACTGCCTTCGGAGCACGTCAGAAAACATTTGGCTTCCTGAAGGAGAAATAAGAGAGGATAAGGGAACTGGAGAAACAGTGTATTGTGGTGTTTTGCTTGCTTTGCCAGGCTTTCCTCCCCCTCCACTGTAACTATTCATGCAGAGCGTAATTTGTGACCTTCTCCTTGCTATGCCTATAGTAAGTGGGGTTAGCAGTACCTCTAAGATTTAATGGATTCATTGCAATTTTTTTCCTCTGAAGGTCTGAATTTTTTAATTTATGATTTTAAATCTTTACATGTACAATTAAAAATATTGCCTAGTTAAGACTTTCCACTATTCAAAGTATGGTTTGTAATTGCCAAAGCCTGCCAAGAAGTTAGGCTCAGTGCAAGGATGGTGTCCAGAACCCCCTGTTGGTGGGATTTAAAAAAAACCAAACAAACAAAACCAAAAAAAACCCAACCCCACCACAAAAACAGGAAGCGGGGGGGAGGGAAGCAGAGAGAGAAAAAAAAAGTGTCTAAACAAGAAGTGTCAGATTTTGATTTCAGATGAAAGGTAGGTTCACAGACTTTTGGCCTGTAGCTAAATAGGCCATAGGGCATACATTGTTGTATGAAGATGTGAAAGAAAACCAAGCTGTCTAATTGTTAGTCTTATTTAGGTTTTATTAACCTTTATTGGCAAAAGAAGGGACTGTGTTCTGTTTAGTCTAAACTCAGCTTGTCCTTTGAACTCTTTTATTTGTCTGTACAGTTTTGGGTTTTCAACTAGGCGTATCTCGCTCACTCTTCTGTATTGTGCCACAGTTCTGCTGAAGGCCGTACTAAACACATAGACCCACAGTCCTGTTGACCGAGAGCTAGAGTGTATTATATGTCTCCTTGCAACACAGTATTTCAGGTTGTGACTTTTCAGAGAGCCTACAAGAAAGCTGGAGTGGGACTTTTTAGAAGACAGTGATAGGACAAGGGGTAATGGCCTTAAGCTTGAAGGAGGGTAGATTTACATTAGATATTAGGAAGAAATTCTTCACTGTGAGGGTGGTGAGGGACTGGCACAGGTTGCCCAGAGAAGCTGTGGCAGTCCCCTCCCTGGCAGTGTTCAAGGCCAGGTTGGATGGGGCTTTGGGCAACCTGGTCTAGTGGAGGGTGTCCCTGCCCATGGCAGGGGGGTTGGAACTAAATGATCTTTAAGGTCCCTTCCAACCCAGACCATTCTATGTTTATAGGGTTTTTTTCTGTCCAATTAGGAGGACATTGCTAGAGCATTTTGTGGTCTTGTTACCATAGTGGCACAGTGGTGGTTGTCATGGTCAGCTCAGTCACCATCCCACCTTCCAAAGACAAAGTTTTGGAACAAAAAAGTTTACCTAATACCAGATATCATGCGCTCTGCAAAGAAACTGCTTTTATTGCATATTGTTATTACTCCTATCCACACACAGACTTAAACTTTGACATTCAGCAGGTACAAAATCTCCCCACCCCCACATCCCCATCTCTCTGGGCTACTTTATTTTTATATTCCTCCCACACAGGTCTTAACTGATGCATGTCTAGTTAGTATGACATAGTTGTTCTTAACTGTTTCCTGCTTTGTGTACTCACCTTTCTTGTCTCTCTCCAGTGACAGTGATCACAGGCAACTTAAATAGTTTGCCTGCATGAGTGTGATACATATTTCTAATTATTTTGGAGTAATTGAAGTGGTATCTCCTGAGTAACATAAAATAGTGTGACCTCACTCAGTTGGGGGAGTTTTCTCAGGCACTATTATGTCCATATCAGCAGTTGTACCTAAATAATGGATTAAGGAAACATCCAGTATTTACCACTTGTTTGTCTGTCATATTGGCACTGTGCTTCTGATGGTTTAATACTGTGCTTTGCCAACGTTGCCATTACCTGTTTTTCCATCCTTCACCATAGACTGCTCTGACTTTGATCAGAGGAAGATGGCGCGACAATAGTGGAAATACAAATGATCAGAAAAAGGCAGGAAGAATGCTAATTTTAAAAGTTTTACTGTGGGTCTCCAGTCTCAGAGGTGAAATGTCTGAGATCATTGGGTGATGCTCTGTTCCAAAAGACTATCAGGGAAAAGCTAGCATCATCCTGGTCTTCCTCTTCCTACCTCTGTCCTTCATGCCATGTGTACTATCCACATGTACGTAAATTGTGTTTAGTCTCTGCATGCTTTCTGCCTCTATTACATTGTAGGAAAAACGACTTGCTATCTGTTGCATTGCTAACCATGGCGCTTCTCATGACTGCATCCCTGGCAAGCAGCGGGTAGGGCACCCCTGCAGCAATGCCTGGATGTACGTTCAGCTACGTACACCGGGCTGGGCTCGTGTGAGTCTCTGCTGACTGAAGGAGGTGGTCTCTGGCCGTGTAGCTCTGGAAGATGCTGAGGCAGCCCCCAGCATTTATCTCGCTGTGGAAATGGGCTGGCAGAAGGGTCAGGTGCACACGCTTCTGAGCTCCTCCTTTCTTCTTGTGTACATTACAGTGGGGCAGGCGAGTCCTCGCCCTTCTTTTTACTATCTGCCTCTTGCTCTCTGGAAATAGCAAAGGTTGCAGCAAAGCCTGAATGCGAGCCAGAAGCCCTGTGCTACCATTCACCATCCTTTCCTCCCTGACCTCCTTCCGGAGCTGCCGGCTTGGACCATGGGAATGGTCCCCCCAGGAGGGCAGCGTCTCCCCGTTCCCGGCCCTGGCTGCTGGTTTTGCCAGGCCCAGCCCTGCCTTGCCTTCTTGCCTCTCCCAGTCTCGGCCGGGCCGCCGGACCCTGCAGGAGGCAGCGAGACCTTTCTGATGGGCCGGGGCCGAGCAGGCTGGGCGAGTGGGGCAGCCATGCACGGCCTCTCCGTGCCCCGGCCCCGCTCCTGGAGCTGGGGCTGTGTGCCGCCCTCGTGTCCCCCAGGTATGCGGGTCTGGGCTCGGGGTGCGGAGGGTGAGCCCTTGGGGCCAGCGTCACTTTACGGGAGCTGGGGTTGGCTGGGCAGTAGGCGTCTTCCCCGATCCTCGGCTTTGCCTGCCCTCTGCTGTGGTAAGAATTGGGAATAGCTACTCTGCTCTCGCTCCTGAGAGCTCATGTGTGCCTTTTGGGTCTTGCAGGGGTTTCTGCAGGTGCGGTGAGTTTTGTGTACCGTAGCTGATGGAAAACGTCTTCTGAGCAAGCTTTACTTTTTCTGATACTTGACTGTATACTGTATGCATACGTGTTTTGCAGGACTCTTAGCATACTTCTACCTTCAGAGTTTAAAATAGTATTTAAATATGATGTACTGGTGGTACACAACATGCATTTGTTGTGGTCATACTGATGTGGTATCACTGCGTGTGTTCATCTGCTGGTTTCTACCTCAGCCTTGATAGCTGCTCATCACCCAAAGTAATTGTATCCAACAGCTGAATTGTGTAGGAATCACAATGGGAGCAGTTCTGTATTGATACGGTATCGTGTATACATTACTCTTGCAGAGTTCCTGAATGATTACTAAACCTGCTGTACTTGATGCAGTTTTGCTTGCTTTGCAATGCAATTTTAAGGCCTGATAGATATTTTTGATGTGCCCTTTTGTTCCGTTCACAGCTGCAATTTGCACATCTGTAGATCTCCTTCAAAATATGCTGATAGGCAAACATATTGAAAGTCATTTACTTGAATATTTTTTTTCCTCTTTAGATGACAATCAAAACAAAACCAATGAAAAGAAAGAGAAGAAAATGGTTTCGCAGAAACCCCATGGTACCATAGAATATACTGTAAGTATTGGCGTGTGCTTTGTTCATGTCTGCTTTTTGAAAGTGGAGTTGTTGAGGTCGAGAGGGAGCCAGTGGCACAAAACTGAGAGCACTAAATGAATACCTGTCTCAGTAGGGATTACTCCAAATGCCATTGTATGGAAGAGCTAGGCTGACGTCCTGAACCACTGCTCAACCCAGGTCCTCTGCCTCTTCTCACAGCTGCCAGTTCTATTTTTACTTTGGCACCATGGCTCTTTAGTAATTGACTTTGTTATTCTACGAAATACTTCCGTTCCACAGTGTCACCAAATGGTTGGCCTATGCTTGGTCCTGAGATGAGGTGAGACCTCTTTAAGCCAGAGCAGGGTGGCAGTGTGCTGCTGCGGTGGTGCAGAGGACTGGCTCTGCCCGGAAAGTCTCTGTGTGAGCCGGCCAGGTCCCTGAACCCCACCCTCCATCATGCAGGGTGACTGTAGGAGGCAGGTGTCCCAGCTGGGAACAGCCCAAATGTCTGACGTGCTGGGACTGCTGAAGGTGTAATGAAATTTCCAGTGTGTGTCCTTTCCCCACTTGCCAGACCAGCTCTAAATATGGTGCTGCTGCTTTAAAGTTTTATGAGAAAAGGAGAAGGATGTCTGTAACACCTCTTGATTTTTATCTACTAGTATGAGATAATTTTTTTTCCTTTTTATTGATATTGGCTTATCATATAAGCTGTTAAACAGAAGGTGTGTTGAGATCATCAAATCTATTCCCTGCAAAAAGTCCATTAGATGCTTTTAGTTCAGCTGCTGTGCTGAGCATGTTCACTATGGTATCTTAAGCTTCAACTCTTTCTTCAGGCTGGAAATCAGGACACCATAAACAGCATAGCATTAAAGTTTAACATCACCCCGAACAAGCTTGTGGAGCTCAATAAGCTTTTCACACAGACGATTGTGCCAGGCCAGGTAAATCTTTTAGTTTTTTTTTTTTTTTATATACCTGAAACTTGATTATTTGCTATCTATTTAAAAGCAGTTTACTACTTTCACGTATCTTTTAGGTACATGGATACAAGGATAATGGACAGTAATTTAAATCCCTCAAAGGGGAACTCACTAGATCATTATCTGGAGGTGGGGGGGAAGCTTTGTAATTGCCATATCTGACTTTTGTTATTTATTTGCTGTCACTAAAGCTTAAAGATGACTCTGAAGCTTAAGAAGGACCGTAGCTGTTGCAAGAGAGTTGAATTCTTGGAAAGCCTAGATAAATGCTATATATAATACATTAAAGATTTGAGACTTAGATACAGTAATTGAAATGACTCTTTGCCATTATGTTCTGGATGAGTCAGTCTCCTGTAAGATTAGAAATAAATGCAGATAGACTGTTTTTGGGAGAGTCAAATAATGGAAATGCAAATGTGAGGGCTAAGACCTGGTTCGTGAAGAGCAGATCTCTCCTTCTGCTTCATGGACATTAAGAGATAGAAGCATCCTGATTTGCAGATGGGGAAACTGAGGCATAAAGAGATGGCATCACTTGCCTAAGAATACCCAGCAGACAAAAGCTGTGATAAGCAAAATGGTTTTCTTTTTCTGAACATTCTTAGTTTAAAACTAAACTGTGGATTTTTATTTTTTGTTAACTTTAGAAGTATCTTTCTTTACTCTGACACTTGCAATGACTCTGTGTTCTTGTTTGGGGTAGAGGTCCAAAGCTGTACTGCAACTTCAGTACTGCTGTACTAAAAATCTAGGATCTTCACTGTGAGGAAATGTGAAAATTCAAAGCATTGTATTTTTATATATGTTTGTATTAGTGTAAGGTTGTTGGGTTTTTTCTTTTAAATGTAGTACATGATGCTAAAATGCTGGTTCGTATAAAGAATATTTTCTTAAATTTGGAGATGCAAATATGTTTTTGGAAACAGACAGCCTCTAGTAAAGTGTTACAAACTTCTAGCACTTCTAGCACCCCATCTTCAGCAATGACCTTCTCTTTGAATCAGAGTTTGCTGTTACAAGTTAATGACTATTAATAGTCATTTTACAGTTACTTGGTTTGTAGTTGCAATAGTTGCAAGATAACCTGGGATTGTAAATTTAGGAAAATAAGGAGGTTCTCATTCTGTGGAAAATGTTTTATTTTCTTGCCTGTGCTGCAAAACAAAATGTAGAGCTAGATCCTGTTATTAATTAGATCTGCATGTGCCCCACCATCACCACCTATGAAGGACTCTAGAATAAGTAGTTGTTAAGGAGTGCATTGCAATCACGAGTGATGAATATTGGGTTATCTTCCTAGTAGAATGTAGCATTTGTAGTGAATAATTTTTTAAAGCCTATGTCTTACTCTTTTGGCATATGTGTTTGTATTTAGATTCTCTTTGTGCCAGAAACAAGCGCTGCGAGAGTGTCTTCTTTCAGTCCTGGTGCTCCCGTTTCTCCTTCATCATCAGATGCCGAATATGATAAACTCCCTGTAAGTCAAACATTGGTTCACTAGTCTTAAACTCGCAAAATAATTTCTGATTGTGAAGATGAGATTCAAGGCTGTGTAAATAGCAAGTTTTTGAGGTTACAATTCAGACCTTGTGTGTAGTGCATTGAGTAACATTAATTTGCTGTACTACAAAATTTACCATCTCTTGAAAGTATTCCAAATTAAGGGAATTATGTCTGAGTGTAGAAACCCAGTACAAGTTCAGTTGGGCTCAGAGTCTATCAAAGCAATTGAAAATGTTGAGATGTATAGCTTTTAAAGAAGAGAAATTTAAATATGAGGAATTACTTAGTGTTTCACCCTGGAGATTTCTGTGCTGCTCTGCAGTCCAGAGTCTTGATCCTGCATTGGGATACTTGAACACAGAGGCTGTTAGTTTAGTCTGACGGTCAGTTTCTTTCTAGTTAAGCATATTGTGGTGGTACCCATACACAGATTTGTCTTATATAGACAAGACTGCTGGATTCAATCATTGTGAAAGGCCTTTGCATAGCTGATCTTTCATTCTTCTTAGAAGGGTGATTGCCCTGAATGGTTTTAGATGATAGTTTTAGGGAGTTTGACTGTCCACCTGCTGATGTTAAAGCAATTAGACATGTCAAATCCATAATTAATGAAAAGGAAAGTGGAGAGAAGCCTGAAGTGAATAACTGTGTTTAACCTTAGTCTTAGACCTCTGTGCTACCTGCATGGGGAATCACACCAGTGCACTGTGTGCAGAGGTCTGCAGTGTAGGTGAGGTGGCAGGACTGGGCCTCTCTTAATTGAGAGTACCTCACTGAAATTTGGTGAGCTAACTGGCCTTGGCATTTTTTTAATTTCTTGCCTATTATTTGTATGGAGTTTTTTTGTAATGCTGTGAGGTTTTTCTTCCATGCAGGGTACTGCAGGAAGCGTACATATATACGTACGTACATACATACATGACCACCACTTTTCTTCCTTAAGCAAAGGAAAATAGTTGGTTGAACTTGGCTTTTTAGTTGCCCAGAATTTCAAAGTACATGATTCTGGTCCTGTTGCTCTGCACTGAACTTTTTCTTTTTTAAGGATGCTGATTTGGCAAGAAAGGCTTTCAAACCAGTTGAGAGAGTCCTGTCCTCTACTTCAGAAGAGGATGAGCCTGTGGTTGTCAAATTTTTAAAAATGAATTGTCGTTACTTCACAGATGGTAAGGTAGGTGGAACCTGGCTTTTGAGTATTGTTTGAGATGCTTTAAAAGCAAAATCTGTTTGGATAAGTGAGAGATGAATATTGGGGGAAGTCAAACGTGCTCCACATTTGTCAAGAATGTAAAAGTTCTGGTGGCTTTATCACTGCCGTGTTTATTGCTAGCATGTTAACATGGTGTACCACTTTTCTTCCAATTGTTTAATCTGTTAGGATAATGCTTTCTGAAAGAATAGCTCTTTTACTCATCTTCATTCCCTTACCATGTCTTAACAGAATTATCTGTTTAAGAGTGTATTGCTAGATTCACAGACAAGACTGCACTTTAGAGTTATGACGTGTCAGGATTAGTTGTCCGGTTCCATCAAATTGTGCAACAGTTTTATAAAATGAGCACATGCCTATCTATTTCATTTATGACTTTAAGCTAAATTTTAACTGTTTCCAGAGCAGTGTTTCCAAATATGTCCATGTTGCTTCTGCACTTGCTAATGGATGTCATACAAACCCTAATAAAAAGATAAATATTGCATGACACAACCTTTTCTTTCTTACAAGTGTTCTTGTAACACACGTGTTCCCACTGGGACTGCAACCCTAAATTTTACAGCAGCTGTTTTAGAAGTGAAGGCACAAAGCTTAGGGAGTATATTAACCATCTTTTCTTCTCAAGGTTGTAAGACACTGTCTTCTTGTGAACTGTCTACTTTGATATATCTACTCTTGTTGACTCTGGTTTCACTTAGATGTCTGCATATTTGGGTTTTCAAGTTCTCTGGAATTTATAACACTGGAGACGCTAACCATTGTAATCTAAACATATTTTTCCCTTAGTCCTGACCTTTGTAAGATGGATGTGTTTACACCAAGTTCTGGGCTTTTTTTCACATCAAGTGGATGTAGACTGTATTGAACCACGCTGCAATTTTTCTGTCTGCTATTTTGCAGAAAGTAAGAGAAGGCGACTTGATGTCTCGCATGTAAATTAGGGCAATACTGTTGCTTTGTTATGTGATGCTTGCGAGTTGCAGAGGATACAGATTGCCAACTTCATGGCTGCAGGACTGAAAAAGTAATTTTCAGCCAGAACACTCAAAAATGTGACAGCTTCTTTGGCAGTGTAGCTAAAATCCCTTGTTGTCTTGCTTCCTGCAGCGGATGGGTAGGAAGTACAGCCTACTGATCTATTGCTTTTTTTGTGAACTAGAGTTACATACCTGTGGGAGAAGCCTCTGCACTTGATTTTGATTCTTTCATCCAAACACAAACCAAGCGTGTGTATGTGACTCATACAGGAGAAGCAAACAGGAAATACATACAGAGTTTGCTTTACTAAGGAGCAGGCACACATGTACTCACTTGCCATTGCTAAGCCATCAGCTTGGCATCTCTCTGATTTAAAAAAAAAAACACCAAACAACAAAACAAACCACAAAACAACCAAGCTTGTGGTCCTTTACCTGCCTATTTGTTAGCCTTCCTTGTCTTGTCTTGCCAATGACCTTGGATAATTAATAGTACCTACAGTGTAGGTCATTCCTGTTGATCTGTGGCTCTATATGTCAGATGTCATGATTTATGCACAGCTTCTGAGTTGGTCTGGTGAATTTTGTAGCTTGTCTGGAAGAGAGGGTGCAGGAGCAAGATACTGGAAAACTCCTTTGTAACCTTGAAAAATGTTCAGTTGCCATGGGTTGGATGTTGAGGCTGATGTAGCCTCTTATCGAATCTATGGCTAGAACACGTTTTGAAGAGTTAAATGTGTCTTCTTACAGCTGTGCAAAATATGCTTGGATCAGTGGCGGAAACTGCTTCTAGACTGGGGAGAAGCTGTTTCATATCAGGGCCCTATATATAGAACCTTTTTGCATGTACTTCAGAGAGTAGATCAAGGGGACCTATAATGTATCTTAGCATAGTAACCTTGACATTTCCATGCGTTAGACTGCCTTCAGTTATGCTGGTTGCATAAATTAATGTATCAAATGAAGGTGACTGCATCTAAAATAAAACAGTAATTTTTAAATTATTTTTTTTTAAATCCACTAATCTGTTTTGTCTGAGATTTGATTAACAGTCTGCAGTTTTAGCAGGTAGCAGCCAGCACAGAAAGTTGAATAATTTGGATGATTTCCTTACCAGCCAGGAACTTGGGTGTGACTAAGCAATTGTTTTTCTTTGCTCTCCTTGCAGTGTCTGACTTGATGCAATTAGAAACCATAATGTTTTGTTAGCAAACACTGCATGATGGGGTATAAAGAGGCAGGAGAGAGGTTTTTCTTTTTAGGATAGTAGCCTAAAATCCAATACCAAATGATAAGTGAATTGCGTGTGATGTGCTAACTCTTCCTTCTCCAATTTTAGGGCGTAGTTGGAGGAGTCATGATAGTAACTCCAAACAATATCATGTTTGACCCACATAAGTCTGATCCTCTGGTAATTGAGAATGGCTGTGAAGAATATGGGCTCATCTGCCCCATGGAGGAGGTTGTCTCAATAGCTCTCTACAATGACATCTCTCATATGAAGATTAAAGACGCATTGCCATCGTAAGGAGTGTTCTTCCCTGACCTTGTGTTACAGATTTTCAGTAAGGCTTATGTAAAAAAGAGGTGGGGGGAAATGAAAGGAAAGAGTTTTAATGCAACAGAATAAAACAAATCAGAGGAGGAAAGTGCCAGCAAAGGAATGATTCACTTTTGGTGGTATTCTGCCTTTTTTTTTTTTTTTTTTTAAGATCACTTCAGTGGCAGTAAGGGGGTCATGAATATGAGAACCAATGTGGAAAGGAGACCAGTAAAAATCAGTAATTAAAAGCATTGGTGGGATGCCATGGTTGGGCTCTTGCACTGACCCATATCTACAGTTATTTCAGTAGAAGTGAAGAGTGTTAGATTTGGACAATTTGTTATCAGGTCTGTTCTGAACTTTTGAGGATAACACCACCTTAACTGCCATCTTCAGGACTTACAGAAATACCAGTCTGTGGAATACTTCCATTTCAGAACCAGAAATGCATTGATAGTTATCATTTATAATATGTAATAGACTTTCTGAGGTGGGCTACTTTCAGTTATGCTTAGTCTAGGTACTGCTTATGTATTTGTTCTAAGCAAGGTTTTGTCCTTTATAGGCAACACCTGTTTGATCAGTCAAATTCATCTATTTCCCTCCATTTTCTCATTTCAAGAAGAACTTTCTACATATTTGTTACACTCATTACTAGAGTGTTTAGTAATTTCTTAGTAACTTTTTAAGTGATGGGAATCTTGTATTCTCATTTACCTCAGACTTTCTAGCAGTGATGTAGAGCTCAAGTTGTTTGCATGAGTTTCTAAGAATTTTCCATTTTTAAATGTTTTATGATTGTCCTGCTTTAAAAAGAAATCTTTGCGGAAATCTGCATTCAAGCAGTTGAGTATTTGAGTAATGGAGAAAAATTAAAAAAAACCAACTCTGTACTGTTTTGCAGTAAACATGTGCAAACAGGGTGCAGCATATCTCCTATTTGCTTTCTTCTCAAAAATACATTTGTACTGACTAGGGAAGCATGGATGGTTGTAGAGATTGTCTTATTGTCAGGTGTAGGAAATAGCAATATTAATATGGTACAGATGAAATTCTAGGAGCTAAATACATGTCCTGTGTTTTTTTGGTTGCTGAACTTCTGATGACTTGCACATTGTTATTATATGTGTACCATTTCTTCACTCATGTAGCATATCCTGCCAAGTGGTTTACTCATTTTATTTTGGTATTATCCTTTCTGCATTTTTCTCCATTTTTTTTGAAGTCACTTATTTCCACTAATGTATGTTTATTTTGGAGAAAGTAATTTTTGTTAAGTTTCAGAGCTTAAGTTAAGTTGATATATTATTTAGTTTTTTCTTTTCCGTTTTTTTTTTTTTCTGTTTCCATTTTGCTTTTAACATCCTATGTACATCCATCATTTTCCCTGACAGTGACATACCAAAGGATCTTTGTCCTCTGTACAGGCCAGGAGAATGGGAAGACCTGTCCTCTGAGAAAGATATCAATCCTTTCAGCAAATTCAAATCGCTTAGCAAGGAAAAGAGGCAGCAGAATGGGGATCCATCCATTGCTCTGGGTGCCAAACAGATAAAGCCTTCAGATAAGGAAAAGTCTGCTGATTTTGAAGTTCTTCAGTCATCTGAGAGTACAGGCTCAATCAAATCGAAGTCTCTGGAGTTTCCCGACAACATCACTGCCACTGAACATTTGGAAAAGTTTGCTGCAGAGCCATGTGCCAAGGAGCCTTCTGGGGAAAAAAATGTTTCGGATATCAAAACCAAAGAAAAATCCCTTTTGAGAGATGGAGAGGATGACTTCATTGAGCTGGAAAAGACAACATTTCGTGTGGATAGAGGGTTGGACAGGAAAATCTCAGTAATGGAAGGCTTACTGGCTGACCCCAGGGAGTTGGGGAGAACTAAGCAGCAGGTAACCAAACCCACTACAGAAGTCCAGGAGCACTTGACAGTTGATTCCTTGGAAAAAAAGGACAGTGTTGAACCTAAAGCTGACTTAGACTTAGAGCTGTGTGAAAAGCAAGATGTTATTCCAGAAGTAAACAAATGTGTCAGTTCCCCGACAGGTAAGGTGGAGACTGCATTGGACACTAAGAAAGAGCTAGAGAAAGATAAACTTATTGAATTTTACCTCAATAAAGATGGGAATGGGTCTCAGTCATCTGAAGACTTACACAAGGCTGAAATCCAGAAAGGTGAAAACAATAAAGCAATTGGCCTAGACCTTACACTTAGCTGTTCAAAGTCCCAAGCTAATGAAGTCCATACAGTTAAAAGTATGGAGCTTGATTCCTGCTGTGTTGAAAGGAAAGCACCTCCATTAGAAATCAGCTCAGCAGCAGCAGAGGAAAAGGATCTGAAAGAGTCTGTGGACTCTTCATTAGTACCAGCTATAGACAAGACCTGTCAAGAAACACAGTTAGACAATCAATCAGAAATCAGACTGTGGCTGCTGCAGAAAATTCAAGTGCCAATTGAAGGTAGGTTTCTGGTTATCCTTGTTTCCTCTGCGACTTGGACAGCATTGTGACGGTAACCTTTGAATTGGTAGCCTTCTGCTCTAAATTTCCTCTTTCTAGAACACCTGGTCTTTTTTTTTTTTTTTTTTTTTTTTTTTTTTTCTAACTCTTGTATATTATATTTCTATATTAATTGCTATTTAGAAGAAAAAAATACCTTCAAATTCCCTAAGCTTCTGGTTTCATAAGTAGCTTGTGTGCTCTTTCCACATCCAGTGATCACTGTTTATCTAATCTTCACCTCTGTTTACTAGCTTTAAGAAGGGCAGTGAAATGTCATCCAGTTGCAGTATTGACAGGGACACTTCATAACCTAGGAATTGTCATTCTGCATTGGGAACTGTTGTTGCCTCAGTGAAGTCTGTCGGTGTATTTCTGATGGTATCCAAAGTAGTAGTGCATTGCTGTAAAGGGGCACACCAGTGTGTTTGTGCCACTATTTGCATCTGTCTAGTGTATTTAATGCTATGGAAACCCTTAAAGAAGTGATAAATAGGGATATATGTAGAGTCTTACTGACTGATCATTTTGTCCTAATTGGTCATTGGGTTATCATAAATAAAATTCAGACTGTTACCGGAAAGCATATAACAGAATGAAATCTCAGTTTAGATAGTGTGTACACGTTACTATTTCTACTACAGCCTGGTGCCTCTAAGCAGTAATCTATCCTGGAGTGCTGATGCTCCTCTCTTGGTACTTTAATGAACCAGTGGACATACCCTTGATTCACATCAGGTTGTGGAGGATAATTAGAGTGGAAGTCTTTCCTTTAAAACAGTTGTTCTTAAAATGATTTTTTTTCTTCTTTTTGGAAGGGTTTATATTGCGCTAGTTGTATTTGGTGATTGTTCTCACTGGGAGAGGAAAAAAAAGGCTGTATGTGTACTCCTAAAACGATTGAGGCGCTATTTTAATAAGTGGGTTTTTTTGTTGCATGTGCAATTTAAGGAACTTAAACCACTCTTATGCTTGACCCTGTCTTGTGCAGACAAAAGACGTTTGTATGGCTGTCAGAGTTGAGGAACTGATTGGGCTTTGTGTGTGCGCGCAGGGTTACCCTTCAACTGCATGGGTTTCCTGGAGCCAAACATGGTCCCCTTTGCTTGCCTGCTTCGTGTTGCAGTTTGCACCCAGCCTGATCATCTTACTGATTTGCTTTTCAGGGCTCTTGTGTACGTAGCTGTGCAGCTGAGGGGGATGCAGGCAGTGATGAAATTGGAATAAATGGCCACAGTTTAGGATGCACAAGGATTTATTAAACTAGGTTTGCTATTGAATGACATGTCAGGTTTAATTCTGTGTGTGGTGCCTCTGAGCATTCCTTTGCACAAGATTATCAATCTTTGTGACAATGTTTTATCAGCTGCAGTATTTGTACTTTCCTGTAAGCATCCCATTTCTTTTGTCTCTCGTTCAGATATGCTTCCTTCAAAAGAGGAGAAGAGCAAGACTCCTCCAATGTTTCTGTGCATTAAAGTAGGCAAGCCCATGAGAAAGTCCTTTGTGTCTCAGAGCACCACCATGTCTCAACAGTACAGTAAAAAGATAAAGCAACCGGAGTACTGGTTTGCTGTTCCTCGGGAAAGGTAAGCTGCAGCACATAGCACAAAAACATGTTTATCTCTTTTTTTTTTTTTTTTTTTTTTTTTTTAAATGTGTAGTGCTTTCTAGAGTTGAATCTGACTTTGCCTGTGTGGTCCAAGGTGTGAAATACTGCAAGGATGCTGAGATGAGGGGAAGGGTGCCCTTGTTTCATTGCATGCCGGAGAGATAAAGCAGTGTTTGTTGCTGGTCTAATGTGGCTCCCAGTGGGAAGGAAGGAAGGATCAGGTGCCACTTGGAAGATGAAGCGAGGCATATAGGTGCAGCTAACATATGATAAAAGCTCTGGGGGATGATCTGGGTTATGGCTGTAGTCCAGGAAGAAGGGAAAAAGGGGGAGCAGTGGCAAGAGAGGCAAGGAATCCATGAAGGTGCCGGTGCTAAAAACCAGGTATTTCACATGAGCAAAGGGCATCGTGTGGAAAAGGGAGATACTCCCATGCTCCTAACTGAACAAGTGTGGCTATTTATGCCTTCAGGCCCATTAAAAAAAAAAATTTAAAAAATCCCTTCCTTCGCGATAAAATTTGTTGGAATGTTGTATGTACCTTTAGGTGTGTATGTATGCATAAATAGTACTACAACGCACCAAAAAAAAAAAAAAAAAAGGCGAAGACCTGTGATTTTTCCACATAAAGGGCCCAAGAATTTACAATTTTCACTAGCTGTGAGGAATCAAGTCCCTGCTCCTTCTCTTGCTAGAAGGCAGCTACACCAACTCTCCAGTCTGTTGTTGAACCAAAATAGGGAAATTGGTGATGACATTTCTGTTGAATTAGATACCAGGAAGGAAGAATATGAATTTATGATCAATCTCAGAGGTGTGTCTTTAAGATGCGGTCAATTTTTTTATTTTTTTATTTTTTTTAATAATTTTTCAGAATATTTAATTTTATTTTCACATTTTTAGCATATATGTTGATTTAAGTGTTTGTTTTCTGTATTTTAGAAATGAGTGTTTTGAGCAGACTAGTAGTGTGAAAGTTGCTGCTGACCCAGGGGAGGGAGGGGGAGAGACTTAATCCAGCTGGAATGTGGCCATTGGGAGTGTAGCTGAAGATAGCTTTTGGTTTGCTTGCTATCTGCTCAACCCAGGCCTTGGCTCCTCAGGGATTGCAAAAGGGTGGGTTCAGAAAATTCTAAGTTGAAGCATGAGTAAATACTTCAAGGAGTTGGAGTGATGCTGCAATAAACACAAGGTCAGTTATTGCTTTGAGGATAGTGTATCTAATGTTGAATAAAGCTGCTGAGCTCAACTGAGGCAGTCTCTGATTATTGCTCTGTGCAACAGGTAAATCTATTAAGCTTCTTCCCACAAATTTGGAAAACAGCTCTCTACTTGTCATTTTCTGAATAGTGAGGGGACCTAACCCGTATATAAACCAAAGTGTTGACAACTGGTTTATATTTCTGATTTTAGAATGAGGAAAAAGTAATTTCTGCAATGAGCTGTTGCAGCAGCACTTGGTTATGCGGGCTGCCAGGCCAGATCCTTGCCGTCAGGGCTGCTGTTCAGATCTTGGTCAAAATTAGTGGTTAATGTAGTATAAGGTTGCGTCATTTTGGTGCTATTCATGCACACCTATTTTAACACCGCAGAGGTGCATAACAAATCAAGTAGAACTTGGGACAAAATTAAATGCAACACACACTCCTTCGTATTAATGCAAGACATGTTTTTGCTTAGCAAGTCAGTGTTTTCTCCAAACTCTCGAATGCCTTCCCAAAGCAAAACGTATCGCTTCCTACCCTGTGGTGACATTCTTGCACCAGTATTGCATAGTATATAATTACCAGTGTTGCATCTTGAGAGTGCAATGGACACGAGGTCATTTGGGATAGCTTTGCAATGCATTTTTGATACAATGTATCAAAATTATTTACTAAATTTAAAAACATTTGGAATGCAATTTATATTCATGTACGAAAATATCAAGAATATCACTCTCATCTTGTTGGCCATAAAGCAACATACATAAAATACTTTCCATCCAGTGCAGTCACGGTAGCTTGTGCAACATCTTAATGTTTCATGGTAATTAAAAAAACCCAACAACATCCAACCAAACAAAAACCAAACAAAAAAACCCACAACAACCCAAATCTGGATTTAGGTTGTGAGGAAATTGGTGTGTATGTCTATAATCATAGTGTAAGTTAAATCTTCCTCTGATTTGCATTTAATTACATTTTTCCATGGTCTGTTAGTGTTTGCTGTTAAAACAGCTTCTGTCATCAGTTGTGAAAATGGGTCCATTTTCAGCCTGGGCCCTGTAGCCCACCACTCCCAGCAGAACTGTTCTTCCATCTGCAGATTGCTGCTGCTTTCCTGGCCATGGCAGGCTGCGGGAAAGCTGCACTGGGGGCAGACATACTTACCTTTTAAATTTTTTATTTTTTTTGTTAATGGAAGCCTGTGGAAACACCATTAATACAGAGAGAAGACTGTTAGGCTGATATTCTTTATAAAGGCTGTCAATAAGCTTTAAGTCCCATTTGCCTTTTGCAACTGTTGTAGGTCTTCTCTCTTCCTACGTGGCTTCCCGGGTGCAGTGTCCTGACATGCGTCGCCCCATGACCCGCGCAGGACAGCTGAGTTAATCAGTGACTATACGGCTGCGTTGTGCTGCTGCTTGATCACAGTGGTGCTTGCCTTAGCACGTAACAGGGGAGATTGGCTTCTTGAGTTGCCTTATATACCGATTACTCGGTCTAGGGCAGCTTCTTGTTGGGTTCAGCTGAGCAGAGACACCCCCATGCTTTTGGACACCATTAGAGAGATCGATTCTTTTGCTGAGAAGTCTTGCAATGGGTATAGCTTACAGTAATAGAGGGTGAGTCTGTGCATGCTCTTACTACATGGTTTTATGGTTTGAATGTTAGGTAGATTTATGTTTAAATGGTAGCTAGATCTTCCACCCTACTGGATTTTCAGTAGTAGGTCAGGTCAGGAATTATGTCACAGATTTCCTCAAGGTCTTTGCAGAGGAAAATGCCTTGCACTGGGACAGATATAGTAATGCAGAATTTCTTTGTTTATAAACATGTGTCCTAACAAATAATTTACTCATTTTAGCATTGACTAGTTCCTCAGTCAAGAAGTAAATCTCATTGATCATCTATAATATAAATTTGGCAGACAGATTTGGTTTATGAATGTAAAATTTGCATTGATGTTGATGTAAAAGACATTGTACTGAGTTAATGCTGCTGAGAGGGTCTCTGCTTTTTTGAAATTTCTTTTTTGAGAGCAGGCAGAGGAAGAGTAACGGGGTTGAGCCTTGCTTCTATTTTTCAATCTTAGCTTCCTGCCCCATGGGTTTTTTTGGTTTGATGTGGTGAGTTGGGTGAGTTTTTGGTTGGTTTTTGTTAGTGTTTCTGGGGGGTTTCCTTTTGTAGAACAAGATGTTTCTTGGTTGTGACTCCTGATAGTACCTAGTGTGTGTATTTAATATGGTTAAAGCTGAGATCTGGAAGAACTTGCAGCACAACTAGCTGGAGTCAATACCTCCGTGGTGCTTCTGTGCACTGAGGCAGGGCTTTGCATAAAGAGATGATGATTAAGATGGTCCTGATGCTGGAGGATCATTCTTCCATGCTCCTGTTAACGGAATGTAATAGACAGCATAAAGCTTAGATTTAGACTCCTTTTGATTTAGCCTTCTACAAATAGAGTACTCCTAGACTCCTGATAAATAAGATACCAAACTATACAGATGAAACCTGTGAAAACCTGTTTGGATCTGTAGATTGATATTTTATAATGAGGGCTCATATAACTTTGTATAAGCTCACATAAGCTTATGAGGACTTAAAATACTGTAGCCCTCATAAGATTCATGAAGGATCATCATCTAGTCAGGTGTGTTTATAACAAAGTTGTAGGACTCCTCTGAATTATTTCCTGGTTCTAGGCCAGGAGCTGTGGTTGGACATGGAGCCTTTATACATATATCACAGGAGGCACAAACCCTCTCCCACTACTCAAACACACAAATTTGTAGCCCCCCTGCCACCTGTGACTGATTTGAAGGCATTCATTTATGGAAAACTGGTTTGCCTCTGCCCTCAAAGTAGTCCAGTATTGTTGCCATATCAACAGAAATGGTGGTGGTGATGACGTCAGTTTGGGACCTCCTAAATTTAAGTATGTCTTTTAGAAGACAAATAATTTACAGTTCCCCCTTAAGCATCAACTGTAACTTGACAAGTTGTCTCGTGTATTTTATTGATAATTGTCTTTGCTCTTTTTCAGTGCACTATATAACTACTTTAATTTTTTTTGGCTTCTGGTCTCTGGTTGTGGTTGTATCTGTATTACCAGGATTCAATTCCTCTTAATGTAGACTATCACAGGGTATCACTTCTGTAAGCTAAGTAAATCTTTTTGCCTCTTGCTGTACAGCAGTTGGTTTTGCATCTCTAAGCTGTAACGCTTGCGCATGACTGGTGCACCAGAGACAGGCACAGTATTCCAGGAGTGGTCACCAAGGTATCAGACACCAAACTAAACACAATCTCGTTCCTTCTGCTGAATGTTACTTTCTTGGCACATTCAAGGATGTCCCCAAGTATTGTTATCAGTGTGCTGGTGCGGAGCTCTTGCTCCAAACTTCAGAGCTGTTATCCCAGGTCTCTGGGGTCCTTCTGCTGAGGGTCAAGTACCATCCTGCAAGCACAGCCTCTGTTCACTATTCTTCAGTGCGTGCTCCTCTGTCCAGATGCATTCACACCCATGGCTGATTGTGCCCAGTTTACTAAGCAATGCAGTGGCATAAATACTCCATGAAGCTTTCATCTTACACTGATTTTGTCATGTTACTGTTATGGTCTCTCTGTCATGTTTTGTACTCTCCAAAATTAGTTTTCTACTGAATTCATATCCTTCACTATAAACTTCTATTTTTTTACATTTGTTTTGTGCCCTCTGTCTGTGTGTTGCTATGAAGACATCGGTAAGCATGTTCACTTTCTTTTCAGTCTGGCTGTAAGTGGGAGGAGTCTCTCTTTAACCAGTGTTCCACCTTTCATTTTTGATTCGTGTCTCCTAGGTTGTTGGGTTTGATTGCGGGTTTTTGTTGGGTTTTTTTATGTTTCCTGTTATCTTTTCCTTTTGAATAGTTTCTTTCTGGAGTGATTAATTTCAGGTTTCTGAAGTTGTTCCTTTCCGAGTATTTTATGGTTTATTTATGTTCCTCTGTTTGTGCATGAGATACTCATAAGTATGTGATCAAAACAACTATTGAGTTCTAGGATAAATTTCCTCGCAGTTGTCAGGTTGGCTGTAAGAGTGTTCCTTAAGCAGTAGTTTTTCAGTTTTAAAATGGTCTCAATTTTTTTTCAATTTGGTAGCTTACAAATTCCACCATAGCATAATGTTATAATTTTATTATCAGAGAAGGGATGCTCTGCATTGTGTTTCAGAATGACCTCACTTCTACAGTCACCTATTTCTCATTTTATGCTGCTGCTTCTTAAATCTGGAGTGTCTGGATTTATTTAGCATCTGTCTGTGGTAGAAGAAAACTTAGTTAAGCACTGCTTAAATAAACTGAGCATATACAGGTGCGTGGGGCCTGACAGGAAATATTCTGAATGTGCTGAGGAAGTTGGTAGATGTTATTGCAAAACTGCTTTCTATCATCCTTTGAAAGGTTATGATTATTAAGAGACGTCCTTAATAATTAGAAAAACAAATACTGCAACCATCTTCAGAAAAATTGAAGAGGATCTGTGGGAGCACAGGGCAGTCAGCTTCACCTCAGTCCCTGGGAAGATTATGAAGCACATCCTTATGGATGCTGTTTCTAAGCACATGGAGGGCAAGAAGTGATCAGGAACAGCTGTCGTAGACTTACCAAGGGCAGATTGGTTTTCAACCAACGAGATGACTTTTCTGTTTGAGATGGCTAGGTCTGTGAACAAGGGATTGTTGGTTTACATGACCTCAGTAAGGCTTTCAACACAATCTCCCATGGTATCTTTAGAGCCAAATTGGAGAGATGTGACCTGGACAGACAGACTGCCAGGTGGGTGAAAAACTGATGGACCATTGGGCTCAAGGGGTTGATAGCTAGTCTGAGTGGCAGCCAGGTGCAAGTGGTATTCCTTGGGGGCTGATACTGTTTAATGCCTTTGGCAGCAACATGGACATTGGGACAGAATACACCTCTGTCATTTTGGGGAATGATGACGATTTTGGGGAGTGTTTATACATTGGAGAGCAGGGCTGCTCTTCAGAGGGACCTCAACACAGAGGAATGGGCTGACAGAAACATCAGGAAGTTCAGAAAAGGCAAATGCCAAGTTGTGCACCTGGGATGGAGCAGAGGTACAGTCTGGGAATGGGTTAGCTGAGGAGCAGCTCTGCAAAAAGGAGCTGGGGAAGTTGAGAGCAAACTCAACATAAGTCAGTGGGGTGTCTTTGCAGTAATGGAGGCTTCACTTCTTGCTGGCCTGCGTAAGGGAGAGCATAGCCAACAGCTTGGGTGGTGGTTATTCCCCTCTTCCTTTTGGACATGTGGTTAAAAAAAAAGAGGGATGTTGGAGGGGAAGTAGGGTGGCACCAGACCCTTTTCAGATCACACACTGCATGTGTCATAGGAAATTGTGATTAGATAGAAGAAAAAACCAACATGAGACTGGTTATGCATGGAACAGGTTGCTTGGAGAGGTGGTGGAATCTCTGTTGGAGATTTTCACAACTGCAAATGGACAAGACTGTGCAACCTCCTCTAACTTGTAAGTTAGCTCTACTATAAACAGAAGTTGGCCTAGATGATCTCCAGAGGTGCCTTACAACCTAAATATGTTCTGCAGTTCTGAGATGCGAATAGGCTGCTCTGCTCCACCCACCTGCATGAATGTGCTTTCAAACTGATCTTAGCCAGACAGCAGCAACCACTATTTTTACTGTTCTTTCATAGGGATTTGTAGGAATTAGTTAGCTTTCCAGACTAGGAGTACTGCACATAAAATACACGGTGCTCAAGTTAAATGTCCCTTTCCATTAAAACTCACATTAGTTAGCAAAGAGATGATCATATTGCTCCTTCTAAAGTCTCTGTGAGCAAGTGAAGAGGAATGGGGCATGCTGAGTGGCACCTACTGACGTCAGAATACTTCTGCAGTTAGAAGAAAAGGTCTTGACTAAAATGAGATGATACGGCTTTTAGAAGTGCCTTCCATAGTTCACTGGTTTTAGATCTATGCAAACTTGTAAGCAATCACATGGCTTCTCACAAAGAAGGGGACAACCCTTGGCAATGGGAGTGTGACCCTCTTTTAGCCTTTTCCAGGCAATTATTGGTGAGAACTATCACAAAGACTGATTGTTTGCGCAGTATACCTTGATCTCTTTTGTGTGTGTGTTGCTGCAGAGGATCAACAGCAGCTAAAATTTGTACTTTGATATCAACATTAGGTACCTTACTTGTTCTTGATAAAGGGAGGCTGCTGATGCCTCAGGAACTAGTGTTGGGTATTCACAAATTTAGCATAATTGTACTAAAACTGTATTTGGTTGTATATATTAAAAATGTTTCACAGGTACAGTTCTTATTTGATAACAAAAATTTAAACTCTGCTAGAACATGTTAGCCATGCACCGCAGAAGTGTTTGTGAATGCAAAGGAGAAGAGAAAAAACTGATGGCAATGCTAACATGTTCCTTTTTCATGGTTAAGAGGGCATTTCCATGATGAAGCAAAGTCAATCCTTTATCCTTTCTGAGAGTAGTGGAAATTGGACCCAGATGTCTTGAGGCCAAAGTGAGTCAGGCTCCTCCAAATATCTCACTTTGTGAGATACTCAGAGCTGCCAGTTTATGTCTGACATCAGACTCTAGCCTCTGTTGGTAGGACTGTAGAACAAAAAAAGTAGAGTTAATTGGAAAAAACTCTGGAATTATACTAGTGACCCTGAACAGAACCCAGCAGTGCTGAAATGGTGTTTTAAGATTATTTGTATCCACATAAATATATATATATATATAAAAAAATCCAAGTAACTTGAAATGAAAGGGGGAAATTTCTAAATTTCTCTAAGATTTTTCTTGGTTTGTATTGATCAAGGAATTGCCTGACAAAACTTTCTGGTGAATAACTGGAGAAAGATCCAGTGCCATAAGTACTTACTATCTTTTTTATCTGCCCTCTTTAATTATTTGAAGTTTTATTTTTTTGCTGGCAATTCAAATTCTTGTACAGTAGATCCACTGTTGTATTCCTGCCTGAAATTGCATGCATTCATTCTAATTTTAATATGCTACATAAATTCCTTCTTGAAATTGTTTTACTGTTTGTTACGAATGTTGTCAAAGAATATCTCTTTAAAGACTGATTGAAACCTGGCCACATTTATGGAAGTGCATACACTGCTGGTGCTATATCATTAGCAAAACTGTCAGTAACTGCTTATTGTCATTATGCTAAACAGAATGAAGAATTGTTTTGTGATTAGTCTCTAACTTTTAGAGGGCAACTAGAAATGTGATGTAGACTTTACTGGTGATATCTTACGGTTTGGTTTATGCAGGAGGTCAGACTAAATAATTAAAGTGAAGTGTTTTTTTAAATGGAGTTAACTTTTGTGAGCGTGATCTAATAACAAGCAATTTGTGGTTTTAATTTGAATTGTGTGGGACTGGATAAGCCATTTAGTTTTTCCATGATGTGTATATAGCTGTGTGTATAGCAAAGGGAAGAAAAAAAAATATTGTGGGGACGGAAAGCAGAGAAACCTTGAAATACTTCAGGCTGCCAGGTGGAAGGAGCTATTGCCTTGTGTGGTGTGCGAGGGTGGAAGTACACGGGTACATACAATTTGTACGGCTGTCCCTTCTTTGTCATTGGGCAAAACCTCAGTGCTATACAACAGTGGTGTGTTCATGGACCACTGCACAATGATTGTCTCCGCTTCTGTTGACAGGGTGGATCACTTGTACACGTTTTTTGTTCAGTGGTCACCAGAAATATATGGGAAAGATGCAAAAGAGCAAGGTTTTGTCGTGGTAGAAAAGGAGGAGCTTGACATGATAGACAACTTCTTCAGTGAGCCCACAACTAAAAGCTGGGAGGTGAGTGCTTTCTGCCATTGTGTGAAGCATGGGCATATCAAGCATGCATCCCCTGATAAGAATGTCAGCACTTGCTCTTTTGATGATTTTTATGGTGTTTCTTTAGAATGCTTGCTGCTTCATATAGAAGTCTCCTAAAGGCTTGTGTCTGTCTCACAAAGGTACTCGTATTCCTTCAGTCCTACTTGCTTCTCTCCCTAGAAAGAGCAAACAACTGGGAGCTCTGGCATGCAACCAGCAGAAGTTGTAAAAATATTTTGGTTACGTGATATTAGCCTTTTGCAAAACGATACAGGTGTGTGGTTGCTAAATTCATGTTGTATTTATATGCTACAAACAAAACCTCCAAAATGTATATATACACATAAACACCAACAGAGACTCCTGTGTGCTGGTTGAAATAGATTGATATGTGATGTGCCATGCCCTTGCTTCTCAGGGGCACGCAGCAATACTGTTTGAGTACTGGTTGTAAGATCGGTAGGTTTTAGACTGGGGCTTTGGCTTTTTCATATGGGGGCTTTTGCAAATCTGTTTTAACTACTTGTGTGTGTGTTATCTCTCTGTCTCTTGCGCATACAAAGCCTAGTTTCTAAGGGAAATAAGCTCGCACACGTTTTTTAATGATGTTTCTGAATGCTGAAGCACTTCTGTGCTAAAGATACCAGTTCAATTAAAAATCAGATAAATCTCTAAGTGGGAAATACCTTGATGGTGATTTAAAAAGTGATCTGATTCTTTGTCTTAAACATAAACTTGTCTTTAANCCAGCATTTCTGTCTTCAAAGTATGTTGCCCTATTCAGAAGTGGAGCTTGCCATTTGAAATTTAGGAGTATCATCTCTAATCCCAAATAGCTTTTATTTTTTGCGATTTTTTTTTAGTTTGTTAATGTTGGTGCTTTGTGAACCGCAAGATGGAAAAAAAAAGTGTCTTCATTCCTTGTTTTGCTCAGAGTTGAGTGCAGTCATATATTGCACTAGATTTCACTGTATTTGCATGCCATTTTCATAAAACCAAAACGAAGGAGGAGGGCTAGTGATCTGAAGAACAGAAGTGGGAGAGATCTGGCCACACTGGGAGCTTTTCTCTCATTGTTTTATTAAAATATGTATTGGGAGAAGAATTAGCTGGAAACAGTTTCTTTTGTTTGTAATATATGCAAACTTTATAAATTGAAAGTAGGTCTGCCAGGAAGTCTCTACTGGAAGTCCAAATTTGGGCATGATTACAGTGAAAGTTTCACTCCCCTTTGTGGGGAAACAGAAAGTGTGAGTGTAGAGAAGCATATAAACAATTTTATCACAGTGTGCCACTGGCAGTAGCCGTCTGTCGTACTTGTGGGCAAGAGCTCCTGCCACTGGAGCAGGGAAGTGTAGTGGATACTGCAAAATAAACTGGTAGATGATGAAAGGGAAACAAATGCCTCTGAATGTTCGAATTCTTTACCATGCCAGACCCAACCAGGAGGAAACTTTTGTGGAGGTATGTGGAACTGTGTCCCTGTTCCGAACAGCATGGATCCGATACAGCACTTTCATCCTAGTAAATAATGTGCTCTGTACTTAGATAAATTTTAGCAGGGTATTCCCACTCCAGGCAGTTTGCTTTCTCAGTCCTATAAAAACATTAATTGTAGATCCAGTTTCTGTAATGGTTGATTCTTTTAATCTGCTTCTGCTTTTCTGTGATCTGTAAATACCTGAAAATATCTATCCTATCCTATCTTTTTTTTTTTTTTCCCCAGTTGTTAACTCAGAACTTCATTCAAATGTGCACTTCAGTTACAGACTGAATAGGTGTCTATGCAGTGAAGAGGGGGGCTTCTCTGTCTGTGGAGTCCATTTGCAATTTACGGCTGTGTTAATAGATTTTCTGTGGTGGCTTATGTCTCTGAGTTTGGTTGCATTTTGCTACAGCTACCTGTTGCTGTTTGATTTACTGTGATACTTCCCCTCCCTGGGCGGGGAGACTATTCCTAGAAAAGAGTCTTTGAAAGAAGAATTGGATACTTTTGATATAAGATGGGAAAAATTAAAAAATGAGAAAAATAATGGCCTGGGAGATGAGGAGGGAAGGAAAACCATTCAGGAGGTAGAAAAAGAACAAGAATAAAAGCAGAAAGACCATTTGCCTTTTAGAATTTGTTGGGTTTTTTAAATTGATCTTAATTTTGCAGTGCAAACCTTCCCTGAAATTGGCCATAGGAAAATTCTCCAGCACACGATTCCCTCTAGTCTTAGAAGACCCAGGACTAGATCTCACTGAGCCTGGGCTGGAGGGGCAGGACGCAGCTGTACAGGACACATAACAATGTTAATTCTGCAGGATGGATTTTGATTTGTGATGGCCCTTCCCATCTTTTTCTAACCCCACAGTGCGTGTTGGAGTGTCAGTGCCCGGGTGCCCTGCTCAGGGCGGCTGCAGGCAAATGTGGGCTGGATGTGAGTGCGTGTAGTGGACACGTTGCTCAGGAGATGCCAGGTGTGACCGATGGTATCAGGGCTTTGTCCTACCCGTGGTGAGCTCCTCACCAGACCTGATCTTCACGAAAAGCTCCTGCTCTGTGCTTTGTGGTATGGTTTAGTCTGCACCTGGAGTCAGTCCAGTGGATTTGTTTTCTCGCATGTGGGGTAGGTGTGTGTAGGACCTCCAGGCACTTCTTGGAAATTGTCTTGACTGTTGACAGCTTCTGCAAGTTCAAGCAGTGATCTTGAAGGTGTGGAGGACTTAGGCAAAACTTTATCCATGTGTAACGTGAAAGTCCTTTGGAAGCCATATTTGCAGGGAGACGTGTGGCAGTGGCACAGTGTGCTCTGCAGCCACATCTGTGCTCCAAGATAAGACATCTATAGTGATGTGCTCATGGAAGGATGGTGGTTTATGGTTTCCCGCTTGTTTGTACTTAGGCCTCCTTGCTTCCCTTTTTCTTTCTCATCAGCCCCGTCTCTGAGCTCTCACTGTTGCTTCCTGTTTCCCATGGTGGCACCGAGCCCCAGCTAACGCCCCGCTGCTGGGCACAGTGTGCCTCATCTCACCTTGCGCTGCTGTGCAGAGCCGAGGCTCCTGTTGCTCACTAGGCACCCCGAGCTGCACTGAAGGGTTAGTGGCTTTCCAGCTGTGCCAGATGATGCTTTCTGCCAGCCAGGAGGCCGATCACCCCAGTACAGCTCGTCGGGAGCCAGGACACCCGGATCACCGCTGCTGAGAGGCGAGGCGGCGTCCTCCCCTCTGCGGTGAGCTCCGGGCACTGTGGGTGCTGCCCGCATGGGAGGTCCATGCTGTCCCGCACCACCTTTGGGTTTCTCTTTGTTGCCCGTGCTGCATGGGGTTCAAAGTTTGTCCTCTGTCTCTCTCACCTTGTAAACTGCTGAGTCCTTTTATAGACAAGCATTAAATGGATTGATTTGCATTCTCACTTTGTTTCCAACTTTATGGGGGAAGGTAGTGTGGCTTACCTGTAGTTGCTGGGGAGAAGTCTGTGCTTCATTTTATCAGTATTTCAATTCAAACCTGACATTAGAAATACTTACATGGACTCACCTTTTAAAATATTAAAGTGTACTCTCTTTATAAAGTCTTAAGCAAAGGAATAAATAGGAAGTTTCCAAAGAGTTGTTTGATCATTTTCAATTTAGAACATATTTTATAAAGACCTTGACTCTCAGAATGAGTATTTTCAAGAACTTACATAAACTGGATGCTCAGAATCTTATTCAGTACCTTTCCTACAATACAGAGCTTCAAAGTATCTGTTCAAGTTGATTTACCTTTTTCCTTCTTTGCTATATTCATTCTATTTCAATTTGTATACACAAACCGATGTCTGAGTCAGTAAAGAAAAATGGAAGAAAGCTGCTGTTTTAATAAGAAGTAAAATTTTAAACTTTTTCATATTCTCATGCATTAGCACCTGAGAAAATAATTAACATGCTCAACTAGCTGCATGAGAGAAAACAAAGAAGCTTCTGTGTCCTCCTCATTTAGATTCCCACAAGACATCTAGTTCAGATGCATGTAGTGTGCCTCAGAAGTAGGTGCACTTTAGCCTCCTGACTTGGGACCAAGTATGTCTGAGACCGACCACATGATGTCACCTGATTACCTCAATATTTATTAATCCCAAAGACTCTACAGTTGTGGGGGGTCGCCAGGGCATCAAGAAATTCTGGCCGTGCTGTCTCAAAGACACCTTGCCAGTTCAGATTTTCCCAATTTGGTGGTTATACTTGACAGAACCATCCCATACAGTGGTTTCATTCCACACAGTGTAACAGCTGAGGATTATGTTGTTTTAAATTAATTTGCTTCAACAGAGGATTGACAGTGTAAGAACTATGCTTTAGGTTGGACGCTTGTTCTCTTGTCTCAGATCATTACTGTAGAAGAAGCAAAACGACGAAAGAGCGTTTGCAGTTACTATGAAGATGATGATGATGATACTTTGCCTGTCTTAAAGCATCACAGCGCCCTCCTGGAGAATATGCACATAGAGCAGGTACGGCTGGAGAAACCTCAAGTCTCCTTGTTAGCTGCGGTGCTGTCTCTGCTGAGTGGGGGACATTCTGCCTTCTGGAGGCAATGCCAATGATTTTTAAGAATTTGGAAAGTACTTAGGATGTTGGACCGTCCTTGTGCAAGGTCCTATTTGCTGCAGCACTGGCTCAGCCAGAAAGCTTATTTTTATGCTTTGCAACTCTGGAGTTTGAGTTGTGATACTGAGGACTGGCAACTCTTTAGTGCTCGGAGAGGGGCTGCCAGTTTTCAAATCTGTTTTGCAGGTGATGTGAATACAGGCAGTTGGCCTCAGAGTACAAGGCCACATGCATGTGGCAGAGAAGTTAAGTTGCTGGCATCAGCTGCTCCCTTGACAGCCATTTTTTGGCTCAGAAGCCCCTGTAGAAAGGGAATAGTCTGGGGCACCACCCGTGACCCAACCTGTTGAATATGTAACTATTTCCCCCTGTTCATTGCCCAGCTTGCCCGGCGCTTGCCCGCACGAGTGCAGGGATATCCATGGCGGCTTGCATACAGTACGCTGGAGCATGGGACTAGCCTGAAGACTCTGTACCGTAAATCTGCATCTCTTGACAGTCCAGTTCTCCTTGTCATCAAGGACATGGACAATCAGGTAAGGAGTGCTTGTTCTGCAGGGGTTGGACTAAAACAGCAACATTATAAAGAGCGATCATTATGAAGTACTAGTCATAGCGTGAAGTGACATCATACCAAAATAAGACATTGGTGTTTTCTTTTATATTTTCTACTGCTTAAACTAAACTTAGAGGCAGGAAAGTACATCAGCACTAATAGAAATACCACCTCACCCCGTCTCACTTCATAATTGCAATGAGTGCCCCTTTTATTAGTGCCCATGGAAGTTACTTCCTCAGGTATCTCAGTTAAAAAGCTGTCACAAATAATCCCTCTGTGGAGGTCTAGTACTTCAGTAGCTCCTAGAGTCGGCATTCCTGCTGCCATTGTCATCTGGCTTTTAACTTGCAGGGTACAAAATATTTGCAGGAGTACTTGTTCATCTGATGTACATTACTAGTTGGTGGTTCTGATACGAAACACCAGCTCACTTGTTCTTTAGAAAGTAGTTTGAAATGTCTTGGGTTTTTTCTCTTGAATTTTACCCTATTCTCAAAAGTAGTTTAATCATTTCATTCCGACAGATATTTGGAGCATATGCTACACATCCCTTCAGGTTTAGTGACCATTACTATGGCACTGGTGAAACATTCCTCTACACATTCAGTCCAAATTTCAAGGTAAGTGGGTGTTCATTTTCTCAAATAAGATTTTTAGGTTCCACTTCTGAAACATTTATGAGATTTTTATGGTGACAGCACATTTGAGTTTAGAAGATGTGCTGGCTGTTTATGAATGCAGTTAATCACTCATTGCTTCAGTGCAATGCTTTAAGGAAAAGTAGCTGTAATTATCCAAAGTGCCAAGAGGACAGTCTGTAAGGGTGAGGAGAGCTTTTTAAGTGGATTGAAGGGGGAAGCAGGAGGAGTAAGAAGTGTACTGTCAAAGACTCACCTTGGCAGGCAGCGCTATCAAGAATAAGGTATAATTTCACATGTGCTTAGGGTCACAGTGACAACAAACCAGTGATGACAGTGCTACTGAAATAACCCTTAATGTTCATGGCTTATGCATTTTTCAGTATTGAACACATTTTCCTTTTTAACAGAATGCCCATTGATTCAGAGATGCAAGCAGAATTTTAAAAATGATTAGGGTGCCTTGTTCATAGTTTTCAATATGTATTGTTCCTTTACTTTCTACCTATTACCTCTTCCTCATCCCCCTTCAAGAAAAAAAAAAAATATGACCACACCAAAAAATGCCTGCTGACTCAGTCCCCAGTAGTTTTAGAGTACAAGAATCCTCACAGTCCAAATATATTTGTGTTTTTCCCCTCCGCAGGTATTCAAATGGAGTGGAGAGAACACCTACTTCATCAATGGAGACACCAGCTCTCTGGAGCTCGGAGGTGGAGGGTGAGTGAATGTTTGGTTTTCTAATCATGTAGCTGATTTTTTGTTTGTTTGTTTGTTTGTTTTAAAATGAGAATAGGGACAATGGTAGTTTCAAGAAAAACAAATCAGTAAAATGGCTGAACTCGTATTAAGCTGTTTAGTGCCTCAGCATACCTCAGCAATCTGGTTTCTGTTATAGTCCCAGAGCAATTTCCACTGCTTAGAGTGACTGATGTTGGGCAATTAAATTTTTTTTTTTTTAAAATTTTTTTTTTATTTTTTTGAGATTGGAAAAAACCCAGATGTTTTGGGTAGATACACTTCTCATTGCTGAGGTGGTTTGCCACTGGAAGACAACTTTTAATGGCAGTTTTGCCATCAGCTTCTAAGGTTTCTTACATGGTCCTTATTAAATTGTCATTATTCTGTTGCTATGCAGAGCAAGGCTACAGACAGTGCTTAATGAGGTCCTAAATTTCAAAGGTCAGTGGATGTGAAAACAAGGGCTAAGGCTATACGAATAACTGAAGCTGACCGTGGGCTGCACAACAGACATCCGGGCATGGTGTTGCATTGGGAGTGTATAAACACCCCTCTTCCTCCTCCTAAACCAGAAGGGGCCATGTTCACATCCAAACAGCCCAGGAAGGGACCCTGACGTCCACATCCTGGTGTCAGTCACAGCCACAGCCAGCGGTAGGAACAGCCAAATGGCACAGGGGGGCTGCGGGCGCACGCTCAGTCCTGTGCTGTGCCCCACTGCTGGCACGAACAAAAGTGAGGGGACTGCTCCGTGAGCTTCTTGGCAAGTGCTTTGCCAGGATTGAGCTCTTCATATTTGGTCGAAGAGATCCTCAGAATTACCTAGATTCCTCTGTATTGCTACTCTGGTTGTTTCTAAAGCTTCTGGTATTTTTACTATTATATATAACCTGAAATTTATCCTGTATTTCCTTTTTAGTGGCAGGTTTGGCTTATGGTTAGATGCAGATTTGTATCATGGGCGAAGCAACTCCTGCAGCACCTTCAACAATGACATCTTATCTAAAAAAGAAGATTTCATAATACAAGATGTAGAAGTATGGACATTTGAATGAAATACGGACTGCCTTAAGGACTGGATCCATTAGGCACTTAAACGCTAACTAGAAGGTGCAGGCTGCCTCACAACGTTACATGCTTTTTCCTCAAGTTTGTACCAGAGCATGACTACGCAAAAAAAACCTAACCAACCAACCCAAGAAAAAACAGAGCTGTTTTTGAGAGGCAGTAGGAGACAGAACAGTAAGAGATCAGTCTGAAGTGTTTTTTACTTCCTCCTCCAACACTCTTCCATCGAAGATAGGATGCTTATGAAATCATTCACGGTGTGTAAGTTGAAGACTTTTTCTGTAACTGTGAAAAAGATCCTGTGGGAAAACTATATCTAGTACATTCCATGTGTATTTATGTTCAATGTACAAATGCTAACCAAAAATAAAAGGTTACTTTACCAAAATCTACAGCATACTGTTTGCCATGGAAAAGAATCAGAAATAGGTGTACACAGCACTTAAGGGAACATGTTTTTTTAAATCTTTTTATTTATTGTTATTGCATAGCAGATGTTTTTTTTTGTAAATGTATTAGCTATGGGTTTTCTCTCTTAATGTTTCAAATTCAATTTGATAAATAATTGCTATTCAGGTAGGTTTCATATGCATTCTGAATCAATTTATTTGATTTCTGAAGTTAATTTTTATATTTTTATTTTGTAAATGATATTTGGTTTTCATTTTACCCTAATTAGAGGGTTTGTTTTCTGGCAGAAACACTTGAGTGCATAATTCTGGGGTTTTTTTGTTTGTTTTTTCTGAGATGAGGGGGAAGGTGGATAGTGCTTCTTATTAACTCTGCTGCCACATTCCTGTTAATAGATTATTATTTTGGCGGTGTTTGGAGACACTGGGCAAACTGCCACCTGGTATAGACTGTATCAGCTCTGCTGCAGTCGAGAGAATTGGGACAGCGTGCTCAGAGCATCTGCCCCAGTATTATTTGACTGTTTACAAAGGACATCTCTAAGAGAGGATTGCTTTTCTGTATCACCACCCAATGATTCAAAATAAGCCGCCCACTGTGCTTTTATGAGCACTTCTCTACAAATTGAAGAATAACTGCTTTGTTAAAGAGAAAATACAATTGAGATTTAGAGAAGAATGCTATTTCCCTAACAGGCCCGGTCATGTTAGTGTAATACTTGTTTTCTTAGTAATTATATATATGATTTCCTTCCTGAAAAAGACTTGAAGCAACAGGCTAGCTTAGGATTTGACAGGCAACTAAATATTGTTCTTTGTTTTTCATAAAATAATCAGATACTTTTTCCCCTCCCCCCTCAACACTGAAAAGACAAGACTGCATGTTACAAAATGAAAATTTTGGTAAATGGAGTGTGACAGAGGACTGGCAATCTTCACTGTTGGCTAAAGAATTCTGCTTTCCCATTATGCTGTGGTGTTGTTTACACAATCCAGACCCAACCAACATTAGGACGCTGTCCTGCCCTTAGACTTGAATGTGTCACAGTCCTGAGAAAGGCGGGTTAGGCGGGTTTTAGAAATGGTAGTGCGCTTCCATGCATTAAGCAGCACAGTCGAATTTTGGAATATTATTAACTGAGTAATACAGCTCAATTTAGTTACTCTTCTTCCCATTTTGAATAGATTAAAAAAAAAAAAGCCAAGTGGTTTTCTTTCAAAAGCATTACTAAATCTTAATCCTGCACAGAAATTTCACAGTCTAAAAGCCAATGCTATATACAGTAAGCCTGTAACACGCTGCACGTGAGCTTTTCACACTTCCCTTCTGTGTGGTCTATTACAGCCATAAATAAAGTTCTTATTGGTAATGCTGTAAAATATTTTGGAAGTTGCTAACAGTATAACGCTTTGAAGATATCAGGAATATCTAATACTGTTTGCTCTTTTAAATGGTGGCAGACCACTTAATAGTTAAAAAAAAAACAACAAAACCAACAAACCAACCAAGTTCAACATTTTACATCCATTTCACTACTGCTATCTACAACTTACTCCATTATATTATCCTTGTCAGAGCATATCTAAACGCTGTGGTCTATATTCAAAACAGTGTTGTTCAATCAAAATTCTGTGACCCTTGAAACTATGAATATTGAATATATGTAATGCAGTGCTATCACAATATTTTCAATAAAGGAATTTATGCATTCAGAAACTTGTTATAGAGATGTTTTCTCTTTTATTCACAAACTTTAGTGCATTTTAAAGATGAAAGGATGCAGTTTAAGTTACAGGTTACACTGACAAATGCCTGTGTCTCCCCTCAAAAAGAGAGTTCCAGCAGTATATTTGAGAAACATGGCTAAGAAGTTGGGGGCTTTTGGTTTTTGTTTTCTTTTGGGTTTGTGTTGTGTTGTTTGTTTTTCTTGTGTGATATGGCATGTCCTAAAATAGAGCCATGTTTTAAGTTCGCTCAAAGACAGACTGTGTCAAGGAGGTAAGAAATACCAGTAATCCTGTTCCAGATTAACGGTAGTTTAACCAGTAGTTCTTGTTGCTTTCCTCAGCTGTAGTGGATGACATGTATTCATTCCCTCAGTGGTTTAGACCATCCTGCTGCCATAAGCCAAAAGTCCATGTACGTAACTTTTGTATACACCCTTCTTACATTACTAAAGTGTTGATGTATTTCTTTTTCTGTCCAAGCAAGACAAAGGCATACAATGTCTTAAAAGTACTTGGGGTTTGGCTTTATTGGTTTTATGGTATACAGAGGTGGCATTAAGAAAAAAACGAATCTATGATTGCGCATGAAACAGAACAAGTGTGCTATCCGTGAACCTTGCTTTGAGTGCAATGGCGGTAAGAATTTTCTTAATGTCAAGTAAGAGGAAAATTATGGTCATGAGTAATTTTTCTCTTGGAGTACAACAGCTTGTTGTTGCAATGTAAAGCCCATGTACTTTAGTGGTACTCGGATAAAGACTGTTGATTCAGAACAGTGTTAAAATGCTCATTCACAATAGGGCTTGTAAGTACCCAGGTAAGTCCAGCTGTTCAATGTGGTGCTGGTTTCAGTGCCGCTTTTGCACCAGATATTTTGTACAAAGCTGGCTTGGGAGCAGTGTACAACCCTGTCACTTTCAGAATAATCCTCGTGTGTAAACTTTCAAGATTTCACTTGCATGTTTGTAGCTGAGGAAAGGAGCAGGTCAGCTCATTGCAAAGGGATTGCCTCCTGCTCTGCAGGTCAGCAATTGCTGGCCAACGCACTTCTTCAGGTTGAATAGCTAACGGTGTCCTGTTTGTACAGGCACAGCTCACTTGCTCTGAANGGGGGAGCGGGCCCCTCCCGCAGCTCCCGCGCGCCCCCTGGCGGCGTAGGAGGTGGGCGGGGCGCTGACGCGAGCGCCTGTGGGTGGTCCCCGGCCCGGCGCCCGCCATTGGTGCTCGCGGCGAGCACNAGCAATGCAATTTTTAAACAGTCTCATGCTAAATTTTGCAACTTGTTGCCTATTTAAACACTAGGGCCTGTCATCTGCGGGAAAGGTACCTTGTGCCGTTGGGGCTGCACAAGGAATGCAAACATTGAAATTCTGTGGTCAGGGATTCTGCAGCTCTGCAACTTGAGTCTGATGGACAGTGCAAGGGATTTAAGATATAAATTATTAAGGAAACTTTTTTAGAAATTGAAGGTTATCTACCACTTAGAAATACCCTCTGTTGGCTTTGGAAGTAGTTGATATGATGAGGGTGGTGAGGCACTGGCACAGGTTGCCCAGAGAAGCTGTGGCTGCCCCCTCCCTGGAAGTGTTCAAGGCTGGATGGGGCTTTGGGCAACCTGGTCTAGTGGAGGGTGTCCCTGCCCATGGCAGGGGGGTTGGAACTAGATGGTCTTTGAGGTCCCTTCCAACCCAAACCATTCTGTGATTCTGTGATTTGAATGACCTCGCAATGCATTCACTTAATTTTATTGCCAGTTTGTACCTTTTTTAGTGAAAACCGAGGGTGAGCAGACTTGCATTACTGACGCCTGGGGTGTAATTCAGCGTGCGGCTTGCAGGTTTCCTTCGCAGCCCCAAAGGAATTTCGTGTTCTGCCCGTGTCGGGGTGCCGCTAGCCGTGCGCGCGGCCCAGCTGGGGCTGCGTAAGGCCCCATTAAAAACCCGCGTTTATTTCGCAGTGACGGGGAGCGCCGGCCCGCGCCGCGCTGCGGGGGCGGGGCGGTAGCGCGCG
>VXBL01004751.1:1349845-1365576 GCA_013400195.1 Aramus guarauna | reverse complement strand
CTCGCGGCGAGCACCAGGCGCTGGTAGGGGGCGCGCGCGGTGGCGGCGGCCGGGCGGTGTCTGCGGGCGGAGGGCCGGGGCCGGGGCCATGGCGGGGGAGGAGGCCGCTGCCGCCGCTTCTGAGGGGAGAGAAGCCGGTAACGGCGGCGGCTACGACAGCAAGTGTGTGTTCTGCAGGATCGCCCGCCGGGAGGAGCCGGGCACGGCGCTGCTGCCCTGCCAGGTGGGTGAAGGGCGCCCGGCCGACGGCGAAGGCCTCCCCAGGTGTCCCGCCGCGGAGCTCCCGCGGCCGCTTCCGGCCTTCGCCGCCCTCCTCCTCTCCCGCAGGTGCGGGTCCGGTCAGGTCCCCGCTGGCAGCCGAGAGGCTTTTGTTGGCCTGGGCGGGTGGTGGTTGTGGGTTGCCGGTTTTGAAGGAGGCGGCACGTCCTGGCCGTCGCCGTGCCGGCTTGCAGGTCCCTGTGCGGGCCCCTGTGCGGGGCCTGGCGCCGGAGCTGCTCGGCACCGGGCCCTGCAGAGAGGGCAGGGCTCAAGGGCTGAGGGCGCCTGGGGAGTCTTCAGGGTCCTCCGCTCTTTTCTGGAGACAGGAGCGAACCACTGATCTGAAAGGAAGTATCTTGCTATCCCTAAATGTTGGCACAAGGGCTAGAAACCTTAAAGCAGACGGAATCCTGACTGCAAAGGTCTACTGAGGACACAAACGTGCTTAACAAGTCTCTCTGTAGGCTGGTTCCAAAAATCTTAAGATTTTTGCTACTTGCTCCAAATATAACATTAGGTATCACATTGATAGGGGGAAGATGGACTTTTGTTACCTCCTCTTTGACAATACCCTCATCGATTTAATATGTTTGCATCCTTTTTTAGTATGAAGACCTTGTTTGCTTTAGAGATATCAAACCTGGTGCCCCCCACCACTATCTGGTGGTGCCAGTGGAGCACATGGGAAACTGCAAAACACTGAAGGCAGAACACATACCTGTAGGTAAGGCTGTGAGTGTGTGCCTAACCTAAATGAAAATAATTTTGTGCAGCCTTAAATACTGTGTCGTCAAGTAAATGACACCTTTGAGCACCATTTAGTTGAGGATGTAAACGTGGAAATAGATGGTGTGAGTGACTGTAGATAGGGACTTACTCTTCCTGGGAACTTCCGTGTGCTATTCTAGAATAGCACATTTTTTTTGTGCAGTTCTAGAAAAACATTGCACTAGTGCATGAAATCTCTTTTGTTTGCATGGAGTATAGATGCCTCAGCATTTCATTGGAACTGCATCTTTATTTTTAAAGCATTTATGTGCTGCTTTATTGTGTTTTCTTAGATATATATGCAATTTTAAATTATATGAAAAATTGTAGAACAATTTTGTAAAATTTATATTTTAAAATAAGTGCTACATTATTTTTCAGGAAAAAAGGAAATGAGAGAAGAAAGAAGGAAATAGTGTTCCAATAAGCTTCAATAATTGTTGGAAAGATAAAATTCTAAAATATTGATGCTATGATTTATTGTTGATAGGTTTTTGGTTTGGGTTTTTTTTTTTTTTTTCAATTAAGAAAACATTGTCCTGGCATTTGTTTCACAAGAAATGCCTAGCTAAGTGTGTTGAGTAACAGAAGAAACGACAGCCATACATGCAGGAAGAGATTCCACCTTTGGGAAATTTACGGGTGATGCAAGAAAAGAGTTATAGTTGCATGTTGTAAATCTTGCATCACTGTATTTGTCTTTTAAATGTAGGGTGGTTTTCTCCAGAAAACACTTCTGTATGTATTTGGCTTCAAGACGATTCCTTAGACTTTTGCCTTGAGTTTTTGTATTAGAGTTGTTTCTTTTCTCAGTGATACTGTAACAAAACTTTGTCCTAGTAATAAATAGGACTGACAGTTTTATTTTAAATTTGTGTACCATCTTTGAAACTTCCAAACTTATGCCAGGCTGCACAGGACCTAGAGATCAAAGTCCTGTAGCTGTGTAGAGGTAGATAGAACATTGGAATTAGTGTAAATGTCATCATTCTGACCAGTCAGTACTGGCTTCTTAATAAGGGTGTGGCTTTGGCCAAATGTCTTAGAATAATACCACACTTAAAAGCATCATTAATGTGGAAATTGGTAACAGTGGCAATGTTCGTGTCAATCATTGCACAACACTGTCTTGACAATTTTTGTTTGATTATGAGTAGTTGCAGTATTTCTACTTTGAAAAACTCATGTTTGTGATCTCAGTGTAATCAGTTTGTTGAAGCGAATATTCTGAAGAGTACCTTTTTTAAATTACTTGATGACATATGATGTGTAAAATATTACTTAAACGTTAAATGAAATGTATTTGTGTTTAATAGTGAAGAGGATGATGGAAGTTGGAAAAACTGTCCTCCAGAGAAATAATTTTACTGACTTGAATGATATAAGGTATGTAATGGAAACCTTCTGCGTTTGAGAATATTTTTTACTTTTCAGAAAGCTATTTTAGAGATAGTGGCAACAACTGCAATACTGAAGAAATCAGATCTGCATTCACTTATTGCATGACTTCTCAAGTAGAATGTCCTGGCATTGAATGTAAACTTTTTTTTTTTCTGATGAACTTCCAGCGTAGATTGCATTCCAACTGTGAGATTCTTTCTTGACCACATCATGGGATAGAGAGGGCACTTCAAACAACTTATCAAAAAAGCTACTCTTTAATTACGTACTGAAAATATGCTCTAAATCCTACATTCCAGAAAAGAGAGAAACTTTGTCCTATACAATGCAGTGCCCTGCTTGTATTTCAGTCATACCTGCATTCATTTGGTTTCAGTGCTGCATCCTTTAGTTTAAGCCAGTGCCTTTGATAGCTGAAGTAAATTGTAACATAATTAAGGTAGTGTACAGTATAGGAGCTGAGCCTTCATGATTAAAATAGGTACAAACTACATTCATCTAGTAACAGTTGGGTTTCCAGCTGAAAACTAGGTATGATACATTTAAGGTACATTTTAGTTTTTAAATGCTCCTTTTTAACAGAATGTATCTTAAATACAGAGATGTGAAGGAGGAGGTTAATGGCATTTTGGAAACATTCCCTGAGAGCATAATGGAAGTGAAAGGGCATATTTTTGTTCCTGCCTTTATGTACAAGGAAAATGCAATGAGTTGAGCTGTTAATTCAGTTGATCATGTTAAATAGCTTGCGATGTTCCACTTCATCCTGAATTAACATCACCAGTATTTTTTTTTTTACTCATTTTCCTGTTCTGAAGAATGGGTTTTCACTGGCCTCCGTTCTGCTCAATATCCCACTTGCATCTTCACGTCCTGGCCCCAGCCAGTCAGCTAGGATTCTTATCCAGACTCGTGTACAGAATCAATTCCTACTGGTTTATCACGGTAAGTGTAATGCAGGTGAGCTTTTTGGTAGGTTTTCAATTGCAAGCTGAAAATGTGATGTCTTTCTAATGTTTTAATTAAGTCCAAAAATTCTTTGAGCAATTATTTTTATCATTACTGTAATTATTAATTATGTGTATTTTGCATTAACTATTGCATAGAATGATAGAATGGTTTGGGTTGGAAGGGATCTTAAAGACCATCTAGTTCCAACCCCCCTGCCACGGGCAGGGACACCTTCTACTAGACCAGAGAAAATATAATGGTAAAGACTTTAATGTTTATGCTTATTAAGGGGAATGGAGTGCCAATAACATTAACAGCAAACAATATAGTAGTTCTGGACCTAATGTGTAGCTTCGGTTAATGTGATGTGCTTCTGAGGACACTTTATTTGTTCCTTAATTTAAAAGGATATATTCAAATGTGATGGACTGTATTGTACGTACCCTGGTTCACCCAATTTAGGTGAAAAATATGTCTGCCTAATCATTGCTTTTATCAGTTCACATGTTTTTTCTCATCTTGTCACCTTTAGACTAGAATAAGTGTCTGCTTTATAAAAACATTGTTTGTACTGATTTATGTCAGTAGAGATAAGCAATGAGACTGTACTGGCACTGACTAAATCACTGAAGATCTCTCGCTCAAGGACTAAAGCTTATTCTCACTGTTTTGACGCAGCAGAGAACTAATCCTTGCAATGTAGCCGCAGCATCCTGGTGTCACTGTGCAGCCCCAAAACAAAGATGCTGAAAAAGGTCTGTCTCATCTAAAGAATATAGACAGCCTCTTAGTTCAAGAGAAAAAACTCAGCTGCTTCACAGTGGTACCTCGCTGGAGTTCTCACCTAGCTCAAAAAAAGCAGATGTGTCTCTGCTGTATTGTAGAGCATCACGCAGATATTTGGCCCTCAGATAAACATGGATGTGTAGTTTTACTGCTTGCTGTCTTGGATTAGCTCAGGGAGGTCTGTACCAAGTTTGTTTCTCCAGTATGGATGCACTTCAAAAGATATTTTGCCCTGTTGTGAAGTTGGAAAATGTTCTTGAGTTGGTTTTGGGTTTGTTTCTTTTTTAAATTATAATGGCTTGAATGTGATTCTTGTTTAGGAATGCAGAACAAGATTCAGATAAAGCATGGAGCAACTGAAAATGAAGTTATCTAGCTTTATTTGCAAATAAACTTCAAGAGCTACTTAAGTCCTGTTATGTTGTTCCTACCCTAAGTAGCTGACTGCATTTTTACTGCACGTATTTAAAACATGCCAAACTTAAGCTTTTTACCTTTCAGCATGGTTCCTTTGGAGATCTTAGTAAAACCTCAAGCGCTAGTTCAAATTAAAAGATTAATTCAGTGGGACTGGCAAAAAAAACAAAAGGCTGACAGTTAACCGATTTGTTTCAGAAGTGCCCGTGTCAGTCTCCATGTGCCCAGTTTGGCTTGCTAGAACAACGCTGGCAGGCTTCTTCTGCCCTGAACCTTTCTGAGGGCTCTGTGGGCTGGTGCTGTTAGATATACAAAATACAGCTGTCCAGCTATGCGCTAGATGCGTAAATAGCCATATGGTGAGAAAAGTATGTGTGAGTGTGGTGACATAACCAAAGAATGGATGTATATCTCATGACATGAACCACATAGTTGAATGCACTCCATCCCTCAGCAGCACATGTGGCTGGTGTGCAGCTTGATGGGTGATGAGACGCCACAACACGCCATTTTGGAGCGTCTCCCAAAGAACTCCAGGTCTTACAGCTTGGTTGTTCTGACCACTGCTATCTTCTGAGGTCTTTGAAGCCACACTGCTTTATTTGCTATTTATTTGCTCAAACGTCCTCTGACCTTCATAGGTTCTGGTTCCTCTGCTGATCACCTAATGGGAGTTTGATGGAAACTGAAAAAGTGTCTGCTGTTTAAAGCAATCGTTGATCTCTGCTTCTGTTGTATGCTTTGTCTGTAAAAATGAAAAGTAAATGCTCTGTCAGTGTCACTTACATTTTTAAAGTGCTATTTTCAGTAAACTGAAGGTCCACAGTGTAGTTAATGCATTGCTTTCTCTCTTTCATAGGCTGAACAACTGATTGAGCGACTGCAAACTGAAAATGCTGCTAGTTGAAAGTGCTCTTAGCCTTGTGTCGTTAGCCAGTTAGTTCTTTGATTTAAGGTTGCACAGTTTTATGTTGCCAATAATACACCAGGACAAAAAAAAAAGCTTTAATTCCTTATGAGGAGATACACATGAAATTTGTACCTGCCAACCTAATTCTCCCATTTGGATACTTCAGTCTGTATACTTCTCTGACAATAAGGCCTTGTATCTTAATTATAATTTTATATTTGTGTATATATATACATGCATAATACTTACACGTGCACACATGCAGAGACCTTTCCTGGTTAAAGGCAGGGTATTGCACCTAAGGCAACAAGCTGCTACTAATGGCATGTACATGGTACCAAAGGGAATATTTGTTGTGGAATCAAGCTTTTATTTTAAAGATGCATTGTTCTGGGATTGCAAGCAACATTTAAAATATTTACGTTTACATCTGTATTTGTATGATATGTTACTTATGTGCCTACCAATAACTAGGCATTGCTGAAAGTACACTACTAACTTTGTGGTGCTAAACCACTTTAATATATTACCTGTCTTTTAAATGTTAATACAACAGGTGCCCAAGATGTGATAATGCTGTATAACATAGAATATAGTTTAAATGTATGTGTAAGTGGTTGTATGTTGGACTCGTTTCCCTCTTATGTGCACAACACAGTAAGTTAGTTATTGTATGTTTACAAAAAATGATGTGAGAGTTCAGAGGAATTGATTTAGTATACCGCTCTTTTACATGACAGTAGAAAAAAAAAATCCAAAATTTTAGATGGTTCTGATAGTGTTCTCACTGGCAGGCCCTTGGAGATTACTAATGCCTTGGCTAAGTTTGATTATTCTAAATGAAGTCATAAGAGAAAAGGGTCCTTAGTGCAGTGAGTCTGTGGCAGGCTTGCATAATAGCAGTGTGATTTGAATTTGGGATAGTGGGGACTCAGCCCAAAACTGGAACGTGTAGGGTTGCTGTATGCCTCTAAGCAGTACTGCCCGCGCTCTGTTTGTCAATACCATATTAAGGCAGACTGCTGTGAAAGTTCAGGCTCCAGAAAACATGGAGTGGATTTTCTTGGCTCACAGAGCCTCTCTCTTGGTGCCTCACTAATCGAGTGTCCTCGGGTGATGCATGCAGATGCAGCTGAGGTGGTGATGATCTGTTGCACTTACAAGCTTCTCTGAAGGTAATCTTCTCAGTGTTTTCCACTGATCCAGCACCTGTTGCCTTAGTGGTATGATGTATTGTAATATTCTTACAGTAAACTGCACGTAATACTTCAGAAAGTTCACACCCTTCTGAAGAACATTTTCTACCCAGAAGAGTTCACACCGGTCTCTTCTGTAAAATCTCATTTGTAATGGCTTGTAATTCTTTTCAGTGGGTGCTCACATGTCATTTGCAGTCCTTTAGGGGTTTAATTTGTAACATTAGGTAGGAAGAGTGTGAATTAAAGCCACTGAACTTTGATTGCTTCCGTGCAATAGATTAGGAGGTTTGAGCTGGCTCATAGCTTTGTGAAATACCTGAACATTAAGATCTTTCAAGAATTAATACTGTGTATATGTTCTGATTTGTAATTAATTTATGTAACTGTACTTAACTGTGACATGTAATATTTAAAGTACCAACATGAACTGTTGTCAAAAAGGATTAATAAACAGAATAAATGCTAATCTTGGAATGATCTACCAGTGCAATGGAATAGTAGACTGTGAGGGTTGACCCTGGATCGCCTTTTGCTCGCTCTTCACCCCTGACCCCAGCGGGATGGGAGAGAGAAAAGTGAGAAAACTCACAGGTCGAGGTAAAGACAGTTTAATAAATGAAGGAAAGAGAAAGAAAAAAAACCAAGGTATGTGATGCAACTATTCATGGCCTCCCACAAGCAGGCCAGCAGCAATGGCTGTCCCCACCCCAAAAAAAACCCCAAAACCACCTCTCCTCAGCTTTTATTGCTGAGCATGACGTTATATGGCGTGGAATACCCCTGTGGGTCAGTTTATGTCCGGTGTGTGGGTTGTGTCCCCTCCCAGTGCTTTGCCCACGGGAGGGGCAGAGCAGGGAAAAGAGCAGCCTCAACGCTGTGCGAGCGCCTCTCAGCAACCGCCAGAACGCTGCTGTCGTACCGACACTGCTTTAGTCACAAACCCCAAATGTGGCACCTTATGGGCTGCTCTGAAGCAAATGATCTCCATCCCAGCCAGACCCAGTACGTTGCTGAACATACAAAGCTCAACTTCTATAGCTTGCGTTCGAGAAGGGTCCCACTAATGACAGTAAGACTGGCAAGGTAAGAATGGGGATATAATCTAGCTTCCAAACTTCTGCTGATGAGCAAGATGGGGAATTCAACTTGTCTCTGACAGCAGCAGCAGCTCAAACAACAAAGCATTAAACAGAGCCACAGTAATTACTGAGATGAATGCTCAGTATCTCATTAGTGTTTTTCAACATAGAACTACGTTCCATTTTCCTTCTGTATTGACAACTGTTCTTGGACTCAGCAGATAATTTTTTTAATTAGGTGAAGAAATACTTTCTGAAGATCCTATCCCAATGCTTTGAATATGTTTCAGAATTACTGGCTGGCCCCTGGAAGAGGTGGTGGGCAGATGCCATTAACTATGTCACCCTCTTCTACAGCAGCATTATAGCATTTTAAAACTTCCAAAATCATCTGTAGAGCTTTCCAGTGAGCAAGGATCAATAAAATACTCTTGGAGAGTGAATTTGGCAGCTCTTGCTCTCCAAAAGCCTGGAGAAGCAAAAGGAAGTTGCTTAGCCACTGCCCATGGCTCCGTTGTTCTTTGATCCAGTATTAGCAATCCTGAGAAAAGCTGCTTTTTTGACTACAAGTTTAGGAAAGACAAAGATTTATTTGTACTCTTTTGCTCGATTGTTTTACATAAACTCCCAACCTAATGCGAACCCAGAGAATAACGCTTTTATGCTGAAGTACTAACTGCCCCTTCTCAAAGAATGAAACAGATACACATACAATGCTGATAAACACAGATTAAAAAAATAGTTTGTGTTTTGACTAAGGACAGCATTTTCAATGTGATTAAATTGGTAATAGCTCCTCAAGCTATTCTGAAGTCTTCTTAAGTGTGAGTTGTAAATAAGAGCATAAAAATGGGGGCAAACCAGTGAAAATCATATTTGAAATTTGACAAACTTGGAAATAAGAAAATGCTGCGTAAAAACTCACTTGCTGTCATTTCAAACTGATGTACAGCATTCATTGAAGTGCTGAAGGTGCTTTCAGTGTCTGACAAAACACAGATAATCCCTATACAACGTACAGTCCAACACAGATGCAGAATTCACAGGCTTCAAGTGGAAGAAGAGGAAAGAACACTGAGGGAGCTTGCCACAAAGAACTGAAGTTTAGGAGAGATTTGAAGAGCTCAAAGTTACTCTGACCTTTTGGAAGGTCAGAGTGGTACTTACTACAAATAATCTCTAATACTAAAAAACTTCACACGCTACAATTTTTGTAAAAATAATTTAATAAATTCTGTTCCATTTACTCTAATGGGAGCCTGTTGCAAAAAAAGTTGGCTATTGAAAAGTTTAAATTCCTGTTTCATCTGTAGATGCTGATCTAACTTCCACGTAACAGACGAGGCAGCAGAATTTTGTAAAACTTGCAAATTAGTAGCCAAACTGAGTCACGTGCATTAGATATGATGCATTTGTGACTACACAGGCTTCAGGAATAGTTTTTTTTTATTCTGGAGTGTTCCAGTGGACAAGCTGACCAACTGTATTATCTATTACATTTCGTTTGAAATAATGGCTGTTGCTGGAAGCGGGAGCCTGAGTTTGTCAACCTGTGTGCTGACCCACTTTGGCAGCTTGGTGTGTATAATCATTGCACGGGCATGTAGACGTTTCAGTCACTCTTTAAAGAATGCTCATCTAAAGCTGGCAGGTAGGAAATTTGGTCCTATAATTGTTTAAAAAAATCCATCCCTCTATAATATTTTTTTATAATAATCCTTGGTTTTATTCAAAATACCATGACAGGGCAAGCTTTTTTTTAGTTGCTTACAAAGTGGGTAAGACCATTTCATTAAGGCTTACTCTGCTTCTGTCTGTTTTGATCAGAGATGTGCTTAAAGCCCTTGTAGATGTACTCAAGTGATATTTAAACCAACCAGCAGCAGGAGAGAGTGCAGCAGAGGCCATGTAAGCATCTAATGCTAGCTACTTACATGGCAGTGTAAGCCTAGATTCCTGACATTTAACCATTGGAGCCAGCCTTAATTTAGGACTAGCAAGTTTACACGAGCTGGACTTGCATCTTAGGGTGCTCAGGCTACACACTGCCTCAGCTGTGTGCCTTTTAATGTACTATTTGTACAATGTCTAGTAAGGTATTATTCTTCCTGATATTACCATCCTGTTAGTCAGCTGGCGACACTAGAACCACCTGATACTGCTTCCTGCGAGCTATGAACTAATGCTACACCAGAACTGACTGGATTTCAGAATTGTTAGAATTAAACAAACCGCATTCCATAGATTCATTTGAAATTAAAATGTATGTCCAGGCTTTATCTAACAGGAGCTGAAATCCACTGAGGTGTGCTCACATCATTTTGGCAAGAAATGCGTTTCCAAAAAACAAAGCATGTTAAATGTGTTAAGATCACAAATTATGTGTCTTGTTTGCAGCTGCAAGACATAGATTTGTTTAGGAAGAAGGACTGGATTTGAAAACTAAGGGAGCACACACCAGCAGTGCCTGGTGCAGCACATATTGCCCAGTTTCCAACCTGTTAAAATTACGTGGTGATTAAACCTCACCTTTTGTTTCTCCCTCCGTGCTCTACCTGCATCTGGCTCCCCCGTCTCCCAGATATACATATTTCAGCACATTTGTTTCTTCCTTGTTTTCTATTTTCATTGTCTCTTCACTAGGAAAAAGAGGCAGAAGGATAATAAAAATCCCTATTTTTATTTGCTCAGTCAAAAGGCTTATTTTGATGCAAATGCCTATTGGATGAAAATGTCAAAACAAAAAACCATTCTTTTAGGCTTTTCACAAAAAACATTCTTTTATATTAATAGAATAAAATAATCTACCACTTTGATTGAGTTCATAATTTATATTAGGTTTCAATGTCCTTTTGAGGCAAAAGAATATTCTATTTTAAAGACCCATCAAATAGTGTAGGTAATACCACATAAAAGCTTTTATTTGCACTAGTAAAAAACAGAATTTTGTATTCCTAATTATACAGTTTTCTTGGTGGAGACTATTGTAAATACAGCTCCTGATTATTTTTAATAGCATTACTACGACCATTGTATAAAACCAATCCTTTCTTTTTTTAAACATAGAAAAAGTTCCCCAAGAAGAACCATGAAGGAAATCGTTATCGCTCATCTTTCAGTCCCATTTTTAACCAGCAGATCATTTTTTCTCCCAGTTCAGAGAACTCACAACCGTGCTTTGAAATCACAGCTCTGCCTCAACTAAGTGAGGTATGGGACTGCACCGCTACACTTTTATTTATGCATTTGGCACTACAGGAACTCTACTCTCCCCCTGTTGTAATAACATTGCTACGTTTTGGTGAAAGAAGAGAAAGAGCCTTTTTCTTACCCCCCACAAATGCACAGTGTCCTAATACACAGTTTCAGTTGTCTTTCACTTCTTTATGTTGAGGCACCCTACTTTCTACGAAGAGATATTAGCTGAATTCACCAAGGCGGCTGCAGAGTTTTGTGATCTGCTAGGGTATGACACAGCATTAGATGAACAGAATAGGTAAAAATGGTGTGATATAGAGAGGAAAAAGAACAAGAGACACAGAAGGTTTGGAGAAGATATGATGATAAGAATAGACTATTAAATACTAGGACTAGTGCAGCTCTCCAAAACACATGCAAGATGCAATTAATTTAGGAACCATCAAATATCCTGGCTGTGATATTTCCGTAAATCCAGGACTTTTCATATACTTCATGAAAGTCAAGGTAATTTCCATTTATTCAGTTTCCCCATGTGAAAATAACCTAAACTTTTGCTATAACCCAGGCTCTCTTTTTTCTTTGAAGTATATGAATTCCCATAAAAGTTTTCAGTTCCATGCTTTACAAATCAAAATCCCACACACAGTGAGTATTTCTCAACCTGCAAGAATCAGTGCTGAATGGTAGCTAGTTAGTAATTTATACTTTCAGTAACCTCTAGTAGTAAGCCAGCGGAGTTATTTGAAGAACTGTGGTATACTTGGTAGTGGTTAATAATAATGAAAGGTCAATCCAATGGCAGCATGACGGATTAGTTCATCATTTGTGATTTATGTCCAAATCTCTACCATTTTTACAAAAATACTTTTTATCCTTCTGGCCTATTTTCTTTCCTGCTCATGTCCCAGTAAGTAGCTGAGTCAAAATTCTGTAATGAAAACCTCTTTCAAGATGGTATCCAGATATGTTTTTCCAAATGGAACCATGCAGCAGAATTTATTAGATGACAAAGCCTTATTCTAGTAAAGTGATGATCACGTCATCATCTTTTCCTTGCCAAAGCATTTCACCTTCAAAATGAACCAGACCATGCTTTCTGGCTCTTAACAGGATCCCCACTACTTTATTGGAAATAGTCACATACGTTTCGAACAGCTGCCCAAATGTCACACTCACGTGTCCATCTTCTCCCACCTCTCCAGTGCTCCTAATGATCAAGCACAGCTCTTCCACTTCCTTTCCCACATGTGAGTGAGCATCTTTCCCTCTCTGCTCAGTCTGGGAGCCTTCAGGGGGTCTCCCATAGGTAGGGTCTCCTCTGTGAGTATGCACCGGTTTAGCTGCAAGCCGGTTGTCATTGCTGAACGGGTTCTTTCTCTGATACTCAGTGTGATCTTCTGCCCAGGTTTGCCAACTTTTCCTCAAGTCACCTACCACACTGGTAGCTTTAGCACTCTGCCCTTTTTCTTCTTCCATTTCTTGAGAATGTTTTACAGCACTCTAGCAGGAAACAAATCAATGACTGGTTGTGGCTGTGGTTCTTGGGTGCACTGTCAGCTGTGAAGGAAAAACAATAAAAAAACAGCCTGATAATTTTTGGGAGAGTTTTGCCCGAGTAAGAGGCAGGGCTGCTGAAATAGATGTTAAATATCTGAAAATTTTGTCAAGTCTACCCATAACTCTACAGCAACGAAGAAAGTACAAGTGATTCAGCTGAAATTCAGAAGTCGCTTTGTAACACAGGGCAGCAAGTTACGCTTCCGAGGTTACAAGACGTAGCAGTGCCGCAGTTCTCGGACACAGGTTTACCGTACATACCCTGCAGCCCCCATGCAACACAAACACAAAGCAGTACTTACTCTTCGTGCAATGACTCCTTTTACAGAACTCTATCCTTATACTCGGCAGCCCTGGAGACTTCCCAAAGACTGGGATGCGGAGCTGGCTGACCTGTCCAGCACAAGCTTACTGACATTCCCCAAGATCCAGCCAGCCTTTTTCCTGCCTGCACGCTGATTAAAGGTGGACAAACGCGTGCTGTGCCGACGAGGTGCCCACAGACTGTGGAAGTTATTATGCACAGAAAACATTCTCTGGAGCTGAAATGCCGATACGTGGTGGGAGCAGGGGGATTTTCCTCATCAGGCACTGAAAAGAGAAGCAGAAATCCAGCTTGTGAGTGCGGCACTGCTTGCAATGCCCTATTTAGCGAAGAAGACAAAACCAGAATAGATAGTTCTCCCTTAAAAGGCTGTGCTGCACAGCCATGTCTGCCTGCTAAAACCTCCAGGCAGGCTGCAGGCAAGGGAACTTGCACTCACTGCCCAGCTCCCCTGGGCACACAGGCTGCCTGCCACCTATAAAATTACATGTACTTAGATTATGGACTAGCTGCGCAGCATGTAATTACTTCGATGAATTAGGGACAGAGTTTTTATACATATAGAAATCTGTGTTATAACCATGTCTTTGGATCATATCCTTCACCTGTGGGAATATACAAACTAGACTTTCCATGTAGCACATTAATAGAGCTGATACTTTTCTTACAGACATTTGGAGATAAAACAGAGGATTAGTGCTAGCTTTTCTATGGGGAAATAGATAGAAATGCAAATTCTGAACAATTTAATAACTGAATTATAGATTAGGCATTTCTGTATTTCAAAAGCATTGTTGTTGTTCTTCAAAGTAAGGTTTCATGAGTATGTGCCCAAACACATACGTTGATGCTCTTGCATGTGAACCCCATGAGCACTGACAGAGCTCCCTGAATGCCCCAGCAGAATGTGCAAGTCATGGTCAAAAAAGCTTGCGTTGCATTTGGGTCTGTAAGAGTGCACGGGGCAAGCAGAGGATGGCAACCCCACAGCTGCGAAAGAGAACTGAGAAAAAAAACCAGCAGCACACACTGAAGAATGGCTTTTCTTTTACAGTCTTTCATTTTTAAATTGAAACTCATGATTGTCAGATGATCCTGTTGTTATATTTTTTTGTGAGAGGAGGGTGGTTAATTCTAGCTTCCTGGATAAATTTCAATTTGAGTAATTATATTTTGCGTACTTAAAATTCCCCTGAAAGCTAAAAAGGATAATTGTTCTTCCTTTCCCTCCTTAAAACAGTTATGTAATGTTGTCGACGTAAGAGGACTCCCCAAATCCACGCTAACAAACTGCTTGATTCTTCTCAAGGGCAGTATAGGAATGTATGCTAAGTTTACAAACACAGTATCAGCAAAGCACTTTGTTTTTATGCCAGGATCAATTGCTTTGTAACTCTTAATAATATACATACGCTTTCAAACTATGCTGAGCAGCATATAGAGACTGCCAGAGACTTTGCATGGATCCTCAAGTCAAAAGCAGGAAAAAAACCAGGGCTTTAGTTAAATTCTTCTGTAGAAAACAGTATCACTGGAAAAATGAGGTATTCACCTTCTGAGAAAAGACAGCAATGCTCTGCAGATAAAGTAAGAGAAAGCCAGTCTCAAAGAGATGAAGCTTAAACAATAATACTAATAACCCCTCCTAAGGAGTTTCTAAAATGGAAGCTATACAGCTACAAAATTTAAAGTGAGACAGATTGGAAAAATAAAAGCAGACTTCTTCAACTAAATCTTTCAGCAATCCCAGGATTTTATAAGCAATCTCAGACCTGCAGGGCTTGTCAGCAGTTCAGCAATGTGTTTATTGCCAGGTGTCAGCACTCAACTGCTGAGGTGAACAAGCCCAATCCACTTCTACGTCTTTTCTTTCTTTTTTCGGAAAGTTCACGTTTAGATGTCAGTTCACATTGAGACTGGTTTTTGTCCATCATCAGGGCTAAAGCTTCATAGCTAGCCTCAGTTTTGATTACTGCAGGAAGAGATAACTGGAGAAGCTGCAGGATGAGATTCTGGAGATGCATAAAGGACACGGCCCGTGCAGTGCTCACGGGTCATGAGCAAAATCTTAGCCATCTACAAAACAAGCTGTCCAAAAATCAGCACAGAAAATACAGAACATGAATTCCAGTGCTGAGCTGGCCCAGTCCTCACAAAAAGCTTACTGAAATCTGGATAAGCTGAAACTTTCAGCTCAACATAACAAGGAGATCAGTGGGTACGGGATTATAATTACCAAGTCTGGATGTTAAAATAAAACAAAATACAACCTGCAATACAAAAAACCTTCCTCTCTGTTGGGTAGTCACAGCTCTGCCCCTTTCCTGGGAATCTGTTTCTCATCTCTATCTGCTCCTACACCCATGCCGCCGGTGCTGACCTCCTTCCCATGGAAAAACGAACGCGACTCCTTTGGCGTCTGTTAATTGTTAATGTTATTTAATGAACTGCTCCCCCGATGCCAGCGAGGGAAGGTTACTGCCGGGGGCAGGAGAGGTTGCAGCTGTGCAGCCTTACGGGCACGGCCCAAACCAGCCAGCCAGCCAAACACCGCCGTGTGCGGGCCCCCCAGTATACATATAGTTATTTACATATCGCATACAGCTACTACTGTACAATGCACATGGCGCGCATTATAGAGCGTACACAAAATACAAATTAAAAAAAGGAAGAGACTTAGATGAAATAAACACTCCTGAAGAGGGCGAGCAGCACTCGGTTCCCCCAGGTGGCAGCCGCTGCGCCGGGCCCCCTCAGCCAGCAGCGCCGCCGGCACCTCAGCGCTACGGAGAGGCGCGGGAGGGCACACGGGGGTACGGGGCTCTTTCTGTCGCACACCCCTTACCGGTGGCCGTGGCCGGGCCCGCAGCAGCACCTCC
>VXBL01004751.1:1164767-1349783 GCA_013400195.1 Aramus guarauna | reverse complement strand
CCCCCGCCGCCCCCGCCTCTCCCGCTCCCGCCGCGGCGCTAGGCCCGCCCGGCAGCGCATGCGGCCCGGGGAGGCGGGGGATGGCCGGACATGGCGCTGGCGGTCCCGGCGCTCCGGCGGTACCTGCTGCTGCTGGCGCAGGAGCACCTCGAGTTCCGCCTGCCGGTAAGCGGCCCGCGGGGCCGGGGTCAGGTCTGGGGGCCCGGCTGGGTCGGCTCACTGAGGCGGGGGTCCGGGCGAGGCGCTGCCGTCGGGAGTGCCCCTGGGCAGCGCGGCCTCGGGTGTGCCCGGGAGGCGGCCTGGCTCCGGTGGGGCCTCGCCTGCTGCTCGGAGAGAGCCCGCGGCTGCTGGGGCCGAGGGGCGGGCCGTGCCCCTTGGCTCGCCGCTCTCCGCCGCCTGTGGCAAGCGGCCCCCCGACGCGGGGCTGACTCTTCCCCGCGGCCCTGCAGCGGGCGTAGGCTTCCTCCTCCCGCCCCCAGGCTCCACGGAGAGCCTCTTCGTGGTGGCTTTAAGGCAACACTTTCCTTGCGGCTTTCAAGAGCCCTCGGAGCTAGGAGAGGGTTGCCAGCAAAGTACCTGGGGCTCCGGATAAGAAGTCGAAACTCGGAGGAAAAAATGGGTTTACAAAAATGTTTTTAAGGTCTTGTTTTGGTGACTTTTTAGTTTGTTTAAACTACATAGCTGCTCCCGCCGGTGTGGTGTGGGTACGTAAATGCCCAGGTGAGCTGCGAGGCCCTCCCTGTCCCGGTGCTCTGGAGCCGGGTGAGGCAGGAGGGTGCGGATATCCTCCTTGTCTGGAGGAAGACCTGGGGAGCAGCGAGGACGGGGCTTCTCTGAAGCCCTGGGGCCTGCAGCATGCCGGCGTCGAACGGGGGTCTCCAAGGCCTTGGTTGGTGTCCTGTTCGCGAGCATCCCTCCTCTGCGTCGCACGGGTGGCACCAAGGACCGCTCGATTTTTTTGGCTTTTGATTCTGAACCTTTTGTTTCTTTGGGGTCAGAAGAGTTTGTGCTGTGCTGGCCGATGCGGGATCAGAGAGAGCAGACCCGCTTCTGCGGTAGGATCGCAGCGCGTCAGGTGTGGGAGCTAGCAAGTCCTGCCTCGAGAACTGCAATCTGTCGTCATTGTCACGTTTATGCCAGTTGGTTGCAAAATTTGGGGTGCAGAGTTTGTTCCATGTCACTAAATTGGTTTTATCTTATCAGGTGGCATTCACAGAAATCATTAAAAAAAATAATTGTGACTGATCTGAAGCTTCCTGATATTTTTTTATGAGTCCCTAGTGGGTTTTATGGGCCCTTGGTCAATGTCTAGTTTAGCATACACTCACTTTCTGTTGTGTATAAGAAAACCCTCTTGTTTGTAAATTTAACTTGTGATTATTTTTTTTTCCATGATGACTTACAGAGTTGCTACACACTGTAACAAATTCTGATACCTTAGGTGCTCTTCTAAGCACCATCTTAAAGAGCTAGTAATATGACATCCAGGGTAATATGTTATTGTTTAAAATTATGCTGAAATGCAGAGTTATTTTGTTAGAATTGGTAGGTCACCATTACATGTCTTAAAATATTTAAGGTGTATTGCATAATTTATTTTCCTTGCTTTCATTAAGGCTTTCTTTTGTGCATTGTTTTTTACTGTCTGCTTTGTGAGACTGGAACGTGAATGTATTTACTTATGATCAACCCAGTTTTTCTTTAGGCAAGATCACAACAGCTGAAGGTGTTTGTTGAAGTTGACATTTGTTGTGTAGAATAAAGTGTAGAATAAAGTTCTGTATTTCATATTTATTAGTAGATAAGAAACTGTATTCCATAGTCAGATCTCTCTTTGGTTGGCTGAGATACTGAGGGGTAACATCAGGGATCCAATTTTCCAGCATAGGCTGTCTCTAATGGACCGATAGATGCATGTCAAATATTTTCTTATCAATATCTTCAGGCAGATCTGTTCCAATGCTTCACTGTCTTCACTCTTAGAAGGATCTTCCCAACCTCTCATCTAGACCGCTGCTGTGATCTGGACCCGATGCTCTTGTCTCATCTGGAGGAAATGTCAAAAACAGATTATTACCTTGCTTTATCACAACACCCTTTAGCATGTGTAGAGGTCATGATCACATTTCTCTCCAAGCTTTTCTTCACAGGCTGTGTTTTCTCTGCTTCTCATTCCTGTCACTTCCCTCTAGATAATGTTACCGGTAGTGTGGGGAGATGCTGTTGCTTCATGTGTAAAATAGAATAGAAATATGAAATAGAAAAATAGACTAGAAATAGGAATAGAAAAATGCAAAACGGTGGGATTTGATTACTGAAATTTGCCTAACTTGATCTTATTGCATTGTATACTGTACAACTTATAACCTAACCATAGCTTGTTCCTTTGCAGCTGAACTCTGAGAAAGCTAATCAGCTGCTTTTATAGCAGGAGAGTCTAATTTTTTTCAGTTCATGAATGCTACATACAAGCTGAATTTAATTGTGAACCTCTATCCTATCCACACAACTACTCTAAGAGTGTTTGACTGTTGGTTCCCACAGTAAGTCCATAATAAACACTATTCTTTCTGTTGCTATCTCTAACTCTTTGTTCATAATTGCTATGGAGGTCATCGTCTGCATTAGAATTTATGGTATGATGCTTTTTTTTTTTTTTTCTTTGTTTTAAAACATTAGTTAATGCTCCGAAAGCCTGACCCTTTGTATTTTCACTTTAGGAAATAACAGCTTTGCTTTCCCTCTATGGTGGACAATTCAGCGGTGAGCAGGAAATTCATGTAAATGTAAGTGAGGACCAAATATTTTACTTAAGCGCATGTGTGGTATACAAGTATGTTCTTTAGAGTATTTTTATTAAACGTAGCTAGCTGAATAAATTTTGAAGTTCCTTATGAAAATAAAGAATGTTCCAAACCTGAGCAATTCTTAATTTCAGTAAAGACTGGGTACTGGGTAAAAGACGCACAAAGCGCACCTCAGGATGTCTTCATTTGACAGTGTGAAAAGAAACAGTGCCATCTGCTGGGAGGCTCTCCTTGCTTTTCAGAATAGCTGAACCACGAAAATGTTCAGCAGTGGTTGGAATTTGGTGTTCGCTTCTAAATCAATGAGACAGCGTGTCTGGAAGAGTGAAGCTAGGAAGCTGTATGGTTCTGGTCTCAATGCTTAGTCAGAGAGCGTTACTGGGTTTTAGGTACTGCTTGTGTGTAATGAGGTGTTCTGAGTCTCTAGAGGATGAATAATCTTGAGGAGCATAAACAAACCAAGTCAGATATGGTGGGAAAATGAAATAACTAGTAAAATTTCTCAGACATTCAAGCTGACTATACAGTTTTACCTCAAATTAAATGTTTTACCCTCATGTTCTCTGTACAGTTAACATTTATTTTTTTAGAAATCTTCAGTGTGCATGTGTTGTTTTTATAGAACAGAATTGTGTAGTTGTGCAATTCATGTAACATCCTCCAGCTAGGTATTTGCATCGCTTATCTTCTCTTTATTTTAGTCTCCATTTTGGATTCTCAATATTCTTTCAGAAGAGATGGCAAGGGGACTAATGAAACGGACAGTATGTGCAAAGTAAGACACGAAAAATCTTGTAAATGATAACATGGGCTGTGGAAAATTGTTCTGCTATATTGTGGATAATACTAATTTTGTATGGAGTCTTAAAATAAGCAGTCTCTGATTACCTCTAGAATTGAGGAGGCATTTCTGGAGCCTGTAGGAGTGATTGTATGGTATGCCCATCCTCTTTATTTAGTCTATGATCAACGCAGGGTCTTGAAACAGTGTTCTTCACTGCAGAGCCAGTACTTGTCCTGTAGTATCACTGATGTTTTAGCCACCTTAAATAATGTTTACTTAACGACTTGCTTTAAAATGTGTATGGAATTAAAAGATAAAAACAGTGATACATAAAAACTGAAAATCAGGTTTGGAAGGGAGAGGTAGTGATTCCTTGTGTCCCCCTTCCCAGTGCTGGTATCTGAACCCTCAGCCCAGATGGCTGCAGCAGAGGTCCTTCTAGAAAATTTATTTTTGCTTGAGTGAGCTAAACCTTTGAACATCTTGAAGATTTTCTTTCAGGAGTCATCTTTGAAAAGGTACTACATGGCACTGCTAATCCTTAAAGGCTGTGTTTATGGTGTGTTGCAAATGCACATAAGAGTGTCTTACAATATTTGCAGTGGCACTAGGATTCCTGTACTAAAAGATTTTTTTCTTTGTTACGGAAAGTTCACTCAGTTTGGCTATTTGAATGCTGAGGAAAAGGTCTATGATGTGGTGGTGTGCCTTTGTTACAGTAGCATCAGTTATATCATCTTCCAAGGCAATGCTTTTCTTAAAGCTAGCAATATGGAAACAAAACAAAAAAAAGTGTAAGACAGCATAATGTTTAAATATCTGAAAATATCAGGCATCATAACCATATCTTAAAATAGGATAGAACCTCTGATGAAGTTACTGTACATCAAATGTTACAGTTTCACGATTTGTTTTACTCCAGGGTAGCATAACACTTTGAAAGTCTGTTCTTGACCTTTTTTAGCCTTTGCTTACCCCATAAAATTGACAGGTACAAATCAATTTTGTCTCATTTCCTAATATGACTGTATGCCAGAGAAAGGTCTGGTGATATCCAAGGGTACTCAGACTGAAATTTACCTTTTAGTATGTATTACCAAACAAAAAGCTTCATTGAAATACCATTTAGGATTAAAAATAAGCATGTCCCTGTTAAGAACAAATCCTAAGCATATGCTAATAGTTAAATAACGCACTTCAATACTGCATAAAAGCAAAGTCTAAATACATTGGCCAAGAAGGTTAAAATGAGTATCTGTAAGGCATTTTTTCTCCTCCTATATGACTGCACTCTAAAAAAAATTGTAATTTCAGGTCTATATTTGAACTGTGGGGTCATGGAAGATCTGCGGAAGAGCTCTATGCATCTTTGAAGAAATATCCAGTGGACAAGATGGTATGCACATACAGAATCTGGAAATACTATTACTTAATCACACTGAATAGCACTACAGCTGTACTAATGAACATGTCTTTGCGTTTTTTTCAGCTTCCATATCTACAGTCAGACTCTACTTATAAAGTACATATTCATACATTTAATAAAACGCTGACCCAAGCACAGAAAATAAAAAAGATAGATGTAAGTACATGTTTAAGAAAACTTTGACATTTAATTTAATCTATTCCTGTTGTTCTTATTCCATGCTATCAATCTAGAGTGTATTTAAGTTTGGGTTTCCTGAAGATCTTAAAGCAGTTTACAACTTATGCCTTATCAGGCCTACATGAGATCTTTGTGTCTGAATTAACATTCTCCTCACAATTCATGACTTTTTCTTTTCCTTTTCTAAACATACCATGTAAGGCATGTACAAAGACAAACAAATATCACTGCTGATTTCAGCCCAGTGTTGTGGGGAAGCTGAAACATGTTGCCTAGAACTATAAGATTCAAATGGCTAGAGTTAAGTGCTAGATTTTTAGAAAGTCTATTGCTTGATCTCCACGTTAGGCCTTTGTTGTTGCAGAATGTGGAACAAGCCAGTCCAGTGACTTCAGCTGCAAGCTGTGGATTGTGTGCTGATTTCCTGTTCCGTCCTTATGCTCTTGTCTGCACTTGTGCTCTCCTCTGAACTGTATCAGTATTTTAATTTGGAATTTTTTCTAAATTACTATTAATTTTTGCTCTTCCACATTCTATTTTTAGCAGCTATTTACCCTATTTACTTCTTTTAGAGAGACTAAAATTATCTGTATTAAAATAGCTCCCCGTTCCTGTTGTTCAGTTTTTGTGCACATGAAACAATGCTGAGTATGTAAAGTGATGTAGCTGCACATCACTGAAATCATAAATCCTATTGTTCATCATCAGCGTTGTTTTTATAACTTGAAAATTGCATTATTAATATGCACAGGTCATTTCCTCTAAAGTTGGGCTCTCTTCAGTTAATAAAAAATGTTATGGCTCCTGATTTCTAATCCTTACTCATTTGAGCTATCTTTATTCACAAAAAATGCATTTCAGAAATCCAGAGAAAATTGAGAATGTACTTTTAGTACTAATCTATCATTTCTCACAAGTGGTACTGGGGTTTGTTTTATAGTTTGTTTGGTGTTTTTAATTATTTTTTTGTGGGATGCTTATTTCAAAATTTGACCCTCTTATTTTTGACTCTGTTTTTCTTTATTTTATAGGCCCTTGAATTTTTACCATTCAAAGGAAAAGTAAATTTAAAGAATCCAGAACACATCTTCTGGATTTTGGAAGATTATGGAATGGATCCTAATAATGTTCCAGAAGAGCCCTTTCATCTTTATTTTGGTAGATGGGTACGTGAGTAGGCTTGCTTCAATTCTTATGAGCTTGTATTTTCAGGAAAGTGTTCTTCAATTTATATGTAAAAAATTGTGTTGAGTTTTAATGCATGCAGACAATAAAATTATGGCTGAGTCTGTCACTGCATAATACACTGATGCAAGTCTTTAAAATCCGTATTGTGACTAAGAAAAAGCAGGTTAACTGAGCAATTTAGAGGTGGAAAAAATTGAAGTTGTATCTGGGAACACGCCTTACCTTGCCCTCCACTGAGTCATCTCAATGCAGCAGTGTGACTGCACAGCTGTGGTGGTGCATTATATTATTGTGGGCCCAGGTGGAGCTAAAAGGACCAGCAGCTTGTTTCAAGCACGAAGAAAGGTTTACAGGAACTGTAGATGGCTTGTGGCGATGCTGAGTTGCATCTGCCCTGCTGGAGCATTCTCTAAGTGCCTCAAGTGGTCCTGACAGAAAGGTGCAGACTGATCCCTGAGGCTTTGGACATCAGCGAGCCCCAGCCCGCAGATGGATGCTCGCCCAGGGGGACGCTGACAGCGCTGTACTGTAGGAACCATGTTCAGAAACTTGCTGTCTGAGGTCTTTACTACAAATGTTCTTGCCCGTTAGGTGTATGCATTCCAAACCTGCTGCATTATTAGGATATCGTGAGGAAAAAGTGGTTCCCCAAAGGGCATCTTCCAGAATGACACCAGCTGCTGATGGGAATATGCCCTTGCAGTGTCCTGGGTCAAGGGCAGCTGGAAGGAGGGAGAACCACTGTTGAGGTTGTACAGCTATGGTCAGGAGCCGTGTACAGAGAAGTTAGAGATCTGAGTGATCTGTTAGCACCTGTGAATGTTCTCCGTGCCTGTGATTAATGTGGAAGCACCCTGGGTTATGGCAATTACTGCAAAACATTGCAGCTGTTGTCCCATCTGTGCTGGATTCCTGAAGTGTTTAAAAATGAGTAAACCAACCTGAAAAAAAACAGGCAAGTGTATTTTGTTTACCCAGTAAGACTGATGTTGACCGGAGCTGGGGGATATTATTGGAAGAGCTTTTCAATGTGTTTTCTTCCAGACTGCTTTGGTCGTCTTCAACATATTTGGGAAATCTGATGTAAAAATGTTAGCATTTGGTCTTTGTTTTTCCAGTAAATCCTGCTGTGTCAACACTATCCTAAATTTAGATTTTGAGCATGACAGAAATACTGGTGAAGCTGGAAATTCTGTGTGACCTTAAGCATTTGTGTGTGTATGTGCATGCACGTGTTAGCATGCATTTCTACTCTTCATAATTTTGAAATTCTTTTAACTCTGAATTGCCAGGAATTGTCTTCCTGATACCTAGAATAATAGCAAAGTTGCTCTAATTGTTATTTCTTCAGAAGAATTATTCCTTTAAATTGTTTATATATTTTTGACCTCTGTCTTGAAGAATTTATCTAGGTGTTGAACCAAGATACTTGTTGCTTGGAAAGAAGTCTGTCATATTTTCAGATGGCAGAAAGCAAGGTGGTATGTTATGAAATGAAGACTTAGCTGTTTGTTGGATGGTGTCACTTAAGCAAGTCTGTTAGCCTGCCTGCTTATGTCTTGTATCTAAGACCTGACAGTGATTTTCAAATGTTTCAACAGATTGCAGATGGCCAAAGAGAGCTTATCGAGTCCTACAGTGTAAAAAGGAGACACTTTATTGGAAATACGAGCATGGATGCCTGCCTGTCTTTCATTATGGCAAACCATGGGAGAGTAAAACCCAATGATGTTGTCTATGATCCATTTGTTGGAACAGGTATATTTCTTTTTTTCCTACTAGCAGGAATAACTGGGAGATTGTGTTACTGTTTGCACCACAGTTTTACCTGGCGCAGCGACTGCTGGTGCTCTAATGATATTTGAAATGATACCAGAAGTAAAATGGTGGTTATAAAATGAATGTTTTGTTAATTTGAAAGGGATCTGGGGGGAAGGAGACCAACTTCAGAAGATGTAAACAGCTTATTTTACACTTCTGACAAGTCTATCTTCACTGTATTATTTTATGTAACATGGCTTAAACACTAGTTCACGTGTGTCATGGAGTGCTTAAGAACCGAAGTGACTCAGAACTAAAATTTGACTAGAGCACTCCCTGCAGCCACTTTCAGAATGTTACAAGGAGCAGCATCTTTGGAGGTGGCTATTGAGAGGAGTGCTGAGGGCACTTCAGGGCGTATAACACAATGTAGCAATAGTTAGGTCATAGCATTCAATTGTGATCAGTTCCTTGTACCATCCATGACATCTTGTTTTCAGGATAATATTGTTCATGCCATTTATTAGCCCCCAGCTGAATTTTTCTTAGTTAAGCCAGGAGGGGGAGCTTTTATTCCATGTATTTCTGTGTATGGCATAGAAGTACTTTACATTTAAGGGAAACTCAGCTGTTTTGTTGGTGAAATAGAAGATGTATTGTGTCAGATCGTGCCATTTAATCATACAAGAGTATATTGTGCTAAGCTACCTAAAGTAGTTTCTTCAAAAGCATAACAAAGGCTGTGTTTCTGACCTGGATTTTGCTAAACTTTGATCATGAAGACCACATGTGACATGCATACAATTAAAAATACATTAATGGGAGGATGAAGAGGATTCACTGCAGAAATCACTGCAGAGAAGTTGGGGAGAGAGAGGACAACACTACAAGGTCATTAGTAGGACAAATTCTTATTAGCATGTGGCTTCTCTGTACCATAGAAAACAGACCAGGGATATAGTATTTTCAGAAACACAAGGCTTCAGTGAACTGTATGTTTTTGTCTTAAACTTTTGTTCATATATGACCTGATTTTTTGCATGCATAATAACGTCTTATGAAATTTCCACCTACTCCTACTTGTGCTTGTGTTCCTTGCAGATGGGTAGTACTCTTTGAAAGGTTGAGGAAATTCCTCTACTTCATCCCTAAGCAGTTTGTTTCATATCAGTGTCTATGGTTTTGTGTCTTTTTACAAAAATCTACTAAACCTAAATCGTAAAAAAATCTCTGAGAGCATTCATTATCTTGGGAGCGAAGAAGAAAAAGGAAGGGTAAACTTAGAAGAAGAAAAGTCACATATAAGTGGCGAAGCTATAGAAGTTCAAGATAAATGTTAAGTCGTGTTACTGTTCAAAAGATAACATGTACAAAATTGTCCCCAAATTGCCTAATGATATGAATTGCAATTTTTGTAGTTTTATTGCACTAGACATCTGTAACGTACAGACTTGAGATTAAAGGTACGTAGGGACACTGGAAATACTGGGTGGCACGCCATTGGTCAGTAAAGTGTCAGTAAATTATGACTAGACAACTAAACAGTGGCTTTTGCACCTACTTTTGGTGAGTAAACCCCAGGAATTTAAATTGTCTCTCGAGGTCTTTTAGAGGATTTTCAAGATTGTCAGTGCTACAGTGCCCTGCCACTGGAATTTTGGGAGGTAGTTAAGAGCTGAGTGACGCAGTGCGTTTGAGCTGATAGGTTTGGAAAGAACATACAGTCAGGATTTGAGGAGTGTTTTGAAGAAACTGCGGTTCAGATTTCTTTACTGGTGCAACTTTAATACCTGGCTTGGTTTCTTCCCTTTTTTTTTTATGGTGAAAAGGTAAATGTTACCATGTTAGAACAGCCTTGCAAAATGATGCTTGCTTGTTGAAAACAAGCTGGTTTTGCTGGATAAGCCAAATCACAAGTCTTCCACGTTAATGTAAGAATGGACAGTTGGAATTTGTCCTTGGAATAAAAAGTGCTTTTGACCAGGCTGGTTTAGGAGACTTGATTCCCTTTTTTGTAAAGCAGAATTGGAATGGCCGGAATTGTTTTTGAGTTGTAAAATGTAACTTCCGTAAACTGTTTAGGTATTCTTCCCTCAGTCTTGGGCAGAAGGAAGACTGGAGGTTTCTGGAAGAATAAATCAAGTCTTTTACCTGAGTCCTCCTAGACGATCTGTTCAGGTTGTCTCAGTAAATTTATTGTTTGTACCTTTGGAAGATATTTGTCCCTACTTTCTCTTTGCCAATTTGTGATACAGCATAATTGCAAATGACAAGAATTTTTTCTTCAGCATCCTAGAGGATAGTGGTATGACCAGACCCTCATCTGTGTTGGAGAGACAGGGGAAATAGTGTACGATAGAAAGGCATGAAGTTCTGTGCCATCATCATTCTGATGATAGTCATCAGGGGGGACAGTGATTCTCTGATTAACCCTCTGTATATATCTGTTCAATAAAGTAGGTCAAAGGGCTGGCCATATTAGAGTATTTAAGCATTCATGCACCTTCTGTGTGAACACAGTTGAACTAGTACCAGCTGAGATTTATTAAAAGCTATTAAGTTCATGTTTTCCTAACTTTTTTTTTCCCTGTGAATAAAACCATTCTTAGATGGGCAAAGTACTTTCTTCTTACTTTTTTTATAGGACTGGGTGGTATGCCATACTTGGGGTCAGGGCTAGCTAAATTTGTCTTGACCCTCTGGAGGTACTGCCCATCTGTTCTGAGGGATTGCAGCCGAGAAGGGAAATGGGTGACTCCTCTGGGGTGAGTAACCTTGCTTTTCCCTGATCCATTTCACAAAAAAAAGCAGAGGATTTTTTTTTTCTTTCTCCCTCACCATCAGTTTTAGTGGAGTTCATTAGCATATGATGTAGGAGTTTTCTAGTGCCCTGAGACAGGATCTTTAGTCTGTGCACACAGTGCATGTTAGCGGGTTGTTGGTGCTGAGTGGGTGGCATGGGGCAGTGCCGTCACCTGAGATGCTCCTCTCCACACTGCTGGTGAATGGGAGAACTGGTGTCATCTGCATAGCCAGCTTGCGCGTTGTTCCCCAGGCTGGACAACTCTGCATCCTGCAGCAATCCTTCCCTTTATTTTAGCAGAACTGTATGTATAAGCAGTTGGCGTCAATAGTGTGTGTGGGGTTCACAGACTTGTTCTCAGTCACTGTTCTGTTTTAAACCATTCTGTTAGCTACATAACTCCTTATTAACTCAACAACACAGCTCTTTGGTAATCTTCTGCTGGCTGTCCTTTTTTTTTTTTTTTTTTTTTTAAATGGAAGCTGTTAAAGATATAATGTCATTTGTTTTTTTCTGTGGGCTATTCAACCATTGCCCAGTTTCAAGGGGAAATCACACATGCTTTTTTTGTAGGTTGTTTTTTTAAATTAGGAAAGCAGATGACACAGATAGTGATAAAAAAAAAAGTTTTATTGTAGGATGAGTTCACTAACAAATGTACTAGCAAAATAAGCAGCACACAAAGAAAAAGCATCTGTATATAGCTTGCACACTTGCAAAACAATTACAGAAACTTTTTTGATATTGATGTTTACGTTGGAGATATTTATATTTGCAAGGTTCTTGACCATTGCTTCTTAGTCAGGGAATGGCCATATTATATAACAAGTTTGAAATCAGACATAGTTAAGGGGACAGACTTTGAGAACAGACACAGTAGAATTGCCATTCGTTTGGTGATGACTTTTCAAATTGTTTGCCAACAACTTGAAATTCTGCTGCTTGCAAAGTAGAACTAAATGTTTTGGTTCATATAATGATTAAAGGATCTTATTGCCTTGAAATGTAGAAAACCATAAACAAACTCCTAAGAACAGTCTCCAGAGATAAGGAGTGACATAGGGCATAGCAAGTTAAGGGAGATCAGGTATAGCAGAGAAGGGCTTAGTGTTATTATCTCTGATTATAGTTGCATAGTGATTCTAACTGGTCAGTAGTGTTAATTCTTTTTTTTCTTTTTTTTTTTTTTTTTTTTCCCTTGGGTCTAGTGTGCTACTGGTGTAAACTCCTGAAGTTCCTGAGCAAAAAATCCTAACACAGATAACATCTAGGACAGCAGTTTATACTTTTCCCCTTTTCTCCCCCTTATAGGTGGCCTTCTAATCTCCTCAGCACACTTTGGAGCATATGTGTGCGGTACTGATATAGATTACAACACAATCCATGGATTAGGTATGTTACACATTTCTAAGTCACTGAAATCTTAACTCTCTGGAATTTAAGAATACTGATGGTAGTGGATGATACTTAGTGGATTTTAAAGCAACATTAATCTTCATGGGATTTATTTTGGTCATGCTTTATTGACCATTTTACATGTATCTTAGCTAACCTATTCTCTTATTTTTTTTTAAGCAGGAAATAGTTAATAAAAAGAATAATGAAAACCAAAACAACGTTCCAAATAATAATTACAACAGCTGTGTGCTGTTCTTTCTGTTTCTTTTTTAGCTTCTCATAACCTAACCCAGGAAGTCTAATTTCATTCTTACGTCTCTGAAATACTGCAGTGCAAATTATATCTGACTTACTGGACAGGATTATGACTGATGGATAGTGAGAACATCTTACAAACCAACATTTTTACAGATGTGTTCTGTGACACCCTGTGCAGATGGTGCAGCGGAATTTTTCTCATGTATTTTCATTATTCCTTGCTACTTGTGAAGTTTATTGCAAATACTTGTGACAATGAGTAGAATAAGGCAGCAGATAAACTCTAATTTTGTATGTGACATTTAATTCTTTTCCTTTTAAATAAATGGTAGAGCTTATGAAAGCTTTTCCTATAAAATAGATTGTTGTTGAGTACATTCTTTTTTCCCATTCCATGCCCCACTCCCTGCCCAGGCAAGGCAAGCAGAAAGAACCAGAAATGGAGAGGGCCAGACGAAAATATCAGAGCTAATCTCCGACAGTATGGTTTAGAGAGATATTACCTTGATGCACTAGTTTCTGATTCTTCAAGACCAATATGGCGAAAAGGGATGCTGTTTGATGCAATCATTACAGATCGTAAGTTTGTTAGTGCTTTTTGTTGCTAATGACAATGTCTAAAAGATTATTGTCTGTGCCTGTGTACATTGATTTAGCCTTGATGAGTGCTCAGATTGTGGTTTCCATATTACAGAAGATAACTGTTGAGAGCAGCACTGTGGAAATTGGATCTGCATTTGACATCTCTGCATTTATTTTAAGGATAGTTATAAATGTGGAACAAAGCTGGCCATGATACTTTCTTCCATGGAGAGAATATTATGCTTTCCAGTAGAAATCAATATGGCTGAAAAAATCATCCTTCAAAGAAGTCTCATTCGGTAAAGGCATAACTTTATTGATGCACAGAGACAGAATGGTTCGTGCTGCTGTTAGGACTTGATCTGCAACACTCTGTGGAGTCTGCCATACAGCTCTGATGGACTTCTGGAGACCTATGTTAAGTGCTTCTTGGAATGCTTCCAAAGAGAAATTTTAATGCATTTCTGATACACGTAACTACTAGAAGCACTAGCTGTTTGAAAGGATCCTCTGCTTTTTTACAGACCTATGTATTTAACACCATTTGTCATGCATGAGAAGGAGTAGAGGCTAAGGGAATAAATAAAAGACCTTGATACAGCAATTTCTAATCTCTAGTGCTGGCTCTTATGATGACACATTCATATTAATTAGGAATAAGGAGTATGACTTTTTTTTTTGTGGATTACCTGCTAATTTTTATTTGGCCTGTTTGGCAATAAGACAATGTGGAATATTAATATGACTTAGAACTGAGTTTGCAAATTGTCACAACTTTTGTGTTTACAAAATGGTGATATCAGTGCTTCCATGATGCTGAAACAAGTCTCACAAAACCAAATGTGTTGAACATGAAGTAAGTATGTTATGCTATCAGAAATGTGCAAAAATGTATGAGAAAAAGCCATCTCCAGCTCTTCTTGTCTGTCTGTGTGAGAATTACCGTTTGTGTAATACGTTGGCAAGAAATTTCAGTAGATACAATTTCATTTTGAAAAAGCTTAGCTAAGCGCTATAGAGGAGATGTTTATGTCTGTCAAACAAAAGAGGATGGGATTATTTGTCACATGTTGGAAACGTAAGGAATATCTTCTAATGAACAAAACAGAAAAGCATTGTCCTTTATAGTGTAGCAAACATCTGGGCTGCCAGAGGCCTTTTACAGCTGAAGGGCTTTCTTTGAAACAGTTTTAAAGTAACCTTTTGGAGCAAGAAACTTTTAAAAAATCTTGAAGAAAATATCTTTACTGATTTTACTTTGCAAAAGCTTTTCCTTTTTTTTAAACTTTGTATAAGCCACAGCTTGTGCACTGTTCTGTATGTGTAATATTACTGTATGTTATTTGGTCAAAGGGTGAGGTTCTCATCTCTGCTTTATGCATTTGTTTTGTAGCACCATATGGTATCAGAGAAGCTACTCGCAGAATGGGTTCACAAAAGGAAGGAGTTAAGTCAGCTGAAAGAAGGTAGGTAAACTGTCTTGTCTGTTGTAGAATATAAATGTCTTAATGGAAACGCAGTCACAGTTTTAGAATCTTTATTATTTCTTGGTTGACTGTCAGCAGTTAAAAAAACAAGATAGTAATAATAATTAAAGAAGAAAAGCCCTTTTTGTTCTGTTTGCAAAACTAGTATGTCACTTCTGAAATGCTCTTGGTTTTGTTCTCTCTGTTTATCGTTTGCATGTGTTCAGCTTTCAGATCCTATTTCTCATACCTGTGAGCCACTGTTACCTTGTGTTTCCTATTCCCAGAAAGTTCTCGTCAGTCCCCGCAAGGTGCCAAATCGGTCTAAAATAGAATACCTGTATTTTACCTTAACCTTCTGTTTCTCTTCGGAGATAACACATGGCTTCTCCACTGCCTGGCCTTCCTTGTCTTCTGCCTTTTCCTCTAAATTGCCCTTAAGAAAGATGCTGTGCAAAATAACTATTCCTGACATGCTTGTGATTCTTTCACTTCCACAAGTACTGAAGATGATAGTCTAAAGAGCCAGTAGGGGAATTTGGGAAGTCATATTCCTCATAGCAGAAATTGTACTCCTGGACTGTCCTAGGTAGTTTTACAAATCTCAGTGCTGTTCTGTAGTTTGGGGGTTTTGGGGGTGGGGTTTTTGTTTGTTTATTTGTTTGTTTTTAATTAAAAATGCAGGTTTTACCTGTGCTTTTATGTTTACACTTCTAAATTTTTTGTTTAGCACAGAAAATCACATCTTCGTTTCATCCAATTATCATCTAAGTGACATCTTTTTTGACCTATTGAAGTTTGCGGCAGAATATCTGGTGATGGGAGGAAGATTAGTTTACTGGCTGCCAATATACAGGCCTGAGTATGTATTCTTGATTTCTGGTATGTAGTATGTCCGAACGGATGCTGCATTCTCACTGTGCTTTCTTTTGAGGCATAGTACAGCTGGAACTTCCATAGTACTAGCACTTAAGAGTAATGCTCAGACTTCATATTGTAAAAGTTCATATGAGTGAAAGCAGATTTTGAAATAAGGCTTTTGGATACAGATAATTCCTGACTGCTACCAAAAAGAAAACAACTTTCACATGTCCTTGTAAATGCATGTCTAATGGGTTGAGATTTAAGCTTAGAAAATTAGACTTTCAAGGTGCGGATTGATTTCTAAGATAGTAGTAGCAAGGCTCTTTATTAATATGTGTTTCTACTAGAGTAGTTGATAGAGGTGCCTGACAAGGTCCTGTAAAAGAACATTCTTGGTTCTTTGAGGTTTGGCACTACTAATTTAGCTTTCTTCTGAGAAATCGAAAGACCAAGAGATGGCAGTGAGAGGCAGGAAGCATAGGGGAGCAGCCTGGTTAAGGACGAGAGAGGCCAGCAGAGACTGCAGGATGCTGTCTGCTCAGTAGTGCAGCCTGAGATTAGAACTGAGTTTAAAAGGAAAGATGTCTGTTTGCATACCTTACTTGAGCATCTCTTAGGTAAGGTTTTGAGGGGTTTTTTGTTTGTTTTGTTTTCCAAAACTGTTTCGTAGTAAAGTGGGGAGTTGATGTACAGTAGCTGTTTCTAAGTATCTTCCAGATGTACATGTGCTCTGAAGGTAACTTCTACAATGCTGTATGTTTCTACGTACGCTCAAACTATACTGATACGTGAAGTGGTGTTTGTCCCTGGTTTCACCATGGAAATGGTTTGTGACAGTCCTGCATTTGTTACATGCCTCCATAACACAAGAGTGCACTTAGTAGCTTGCTTTTTTTTTTTTTTTTTTTAAAATGATAGAATTGGTATCATAGGCTTTTTTTCTTGTAAGACTATTCACAAACAAAATAATGAATGCCATCAACGGTATTATAGCTAATTGTTCAAAATGTCTGTCTATACATGCTTAACCCTGATAGTGTGTGATTGTGAATTCTTAGATCTCCATGTCAATAAACTCTGTTTGGAATTACTGAGTTTATTCTGTTTGTCAAGATACCAGAGCTCTTTGCTCATTGAACATTGGTAAGAGCATGCTTCCTCAGTACGGCAGTAGATAACTAGGAACTGCACATTCTGGTTCTACTTTAGTTGCTGGTTTGGGGAGGTCTGCTCCCTCAAGCTCTAGGTGGCTTGCCTCTTAAAAAATATTACTATAAATTGACTTTATACAATGAAGATTGAAATACTGAAGTCATTATGTTAGCACAGAATATTAGTATAGTCACTTTATTTTCAGCTGTAACGATGAACACAGGAACAAATATTAAAGCAAGTACGTGGGGGGGAAGATAAGATACTGTCTACTAATATGTCATGCTATCAGATATCCCTTGGCAACACCTGCCATCAGGTCCTTGTGTTATTTGAGATTTTTATGTATTTCCTTAAATTAAAATCAAAACTGGATTAAAATGGATGTCTGTTCAAACCACTGCTACTATATTTCTTATTTGATAGCTTCCTGAGTTTTACCTGAAAGAATGTAGAAATATATGCATTAATGCTAACAGACAAGGCTTTTTAACAAAGTGATAATGATCTCTCCCTCTGCAAGATAACATCTCATTCCAAAGTTTACTCTTTCAATCTGACATTGAAATCATTGTTGAGCCTGAATTCTTTTAATTCCTTTGCAGTCAGGCTTTTATATGGTTATGAAGAGAAACTTTTAAGATGTTGTGGCAGAGTGCCTACCTTTGTAAGAGAGAGAGGTGGTTTGGTGGTACTAGAAGTATCAAGAGTCTTGTGTAATAGAAAAGACAATTAAGAATTAATTTGATTCTCCTTTGTCAAAAGCATGTTCTGACTTCACCTAGCAGAAGTGGTGACTTGATTTCACACATGAGAAGTGACTGAAATGTTTTGCGATCTGGAAGTTTTGGAACGATGCAAAGAGGCAGTTCTGTTTTTCTATTTACAAGTCTGTATTTGGTATTATATTATTTGTTTAACAGATCACTATTATCTTTAAGAAATGTCAAGATTTCCATGGATGGATCCTATTCAGAGTTGTGTTGGATTCGACTTCTCTTTCTCCCAGAATATACATTTACTTTGTAAAGTGCATTCAGAAAATCTGCTTCTTTACAGGAAAAATATGAAGCTCCTCCTTTGTATCTTTTAAGTTCAAGTGATAGGTGTGAAAGTTGTTTAGCTCTGCTTTTAAATGTCTGACTTCTCTTGATCCCCAAGCATTGGGAAATCATGAGAGCAAGCATTTTATATGAAATAGTAGTCACTGACAATACTGTATACCATTTTCTGTATTATGTTGTAGTAACTATTACAGAAAAGCTTATTACAAAAACTGAGACTGAACTTAATTGTTTACAAGGGCAGGTAGTGATAGGACAAGGGGTAATGGCCTTAGGCTGAAAGAGGGTAGATTTAGATTAGATGTTAGGAAGAAGCTCTTCGCTATGAGGGTGGTGAGGCACTGGAACAGATTGCCCAGAGAGATTGTAGATGCTCCATCCCCGGAAGTGTTCAAGGCCAGGTTGGATGGGGCTTTGGGCAACCTGGTCTAGTGGAGGGTGTCCCTGCCCATGGCAGGGGGGTTGGAACTAGGTGGTCTTTGAGGTCCTTTCCAACCCAAACCATTCTATCATTCTGTATTTCTCAGTATATAGGAAGGATGTCTGATCTCACATTTATCTTACTAGCTAGGTCAATACTACTTGCTCCTCTAGTCGCATGCAAGGCTCTTAAATCCTTAAATTCCTCTTTCAGCATTTGAAGAAATAAAAAGATTGAAAGCAATCTAGAGAAAGCTGTTTCTGTAGAAAATAGTATGCTTATGACATGGGGGCACTTAAAACACTGTAACTGCTTGCTTCTATAGACAAGATTTAATTGCAAGCCAGTGTTGCCACCATCTGATGTTAAAAGATAATAGTTTTTTTTCTTCCCTTTAGAAAAAGTAATTATAATGTGATACATTTGTAACACCAAATTCTGAAGTCCGGGAATGTCACTGTCTAATAAGAGCTGGTCTAATACAATTTCGAATTGAAATGTAATGGTCTCCTTTTAGGGAGCCAGAGTTAAGTTCCTTGTTCCTGCAATTTTATGTATATAGATTGTGGAATACATTTTTAAAATCACAGCTCCTCTTTGGATAAGTTATTACTCCTGATTGACTGATATATTTTCTACTTGAAATGATACAAGCAGGCTTGTGTGCATACATTAACATGATGTAAATATATGTAGAAAATGTGTGTGTGTCCCTCTACTGTGAGGTTTTAATTTATTCTAGACATTTTATGTCACAAGCACCAATACTTGAATTTCTTTAATCATATTAAAATGCATGGCAACTTTCTAGTGTAAGCCATTTTGTGAAGAATCTGTATGAATTTGGTTCAGATGCAAGTGTTCCAGTTCATGAGCTTACAGCTCTATGAATGTTTATTTCTTCCAGATACACAGAAGAGATCATTCCCCGCCACCCGTGCCTGAAACTTATTAGCAACTGTGAGCAGATGCTTTCCAGCCACACATCAAGGCGCCTGATAACCATGGAAAAGGTGAAAGAATTCAAGGTAAGCTTGAATTCTTGATTATATTGTGTAAAATAGTAGCTATTGAATTAATGAAAAGTTTGTGCTAGTCAGCATTTGATCCTTGTTTCTATCACACTTGAGTTTTTTATAATGAGAGTTAGAACTTTCGTAAAATTGCCACACATGTCTCTATTATAAATTGGGTAGTGATTTAAGGGACTGTTCTAGTTTTGATCTTTATCAAAAACTGAGGAAAAAAAGGTAAACTTTTCATCTTGAGCAAGCCTCTTAATAGTGTAAAAGAGATCTTTGAACTTACAGTTACTTGTGAAAGTTGAATATGCTTTTCTTGGAAAACTGAACCCTGTGAATCCCATCTAACGAGATGCCTAAATACCCATTTATTGCAAAGTGTAATTTGGTGCCCAAGTAAATACTAAATGCCTTTGCGGGTCTGACAGTACAGATAAACCACATTCAATTATTACTTAATTTTTAGAGTGGTACTTCTTTAACTTTTGGAAATAGTACGTAGCTGCAACATAAGTACAGGGAAGCACATTTTTTTGTTTGTTTTGGGACATGCTAAGTGCCTGTCTTGAGGCATTGAGACCAGGGAATATTACATTCAGGTCTCCTTTCTGTTCTTGCTGCTTCTCTCACCTGTTAAAAGAGATGCTGAACAAAGTTGAAGCAAATTCTTAATGAAACTACACGCAAACAGTGAGCGAGTGTTTTTAGTACATTCCTTGTCAATTGGAGGAGCTATTTTAAATGTCAGGAGATACAGTCAGACTGCTGTGTCTGCAGGGTGCTTGCACTAATAACACAGCAGGGTTGCAGTACTGCATTCATAATACTAATGATGACTGAGATTCTCAAGCCACACCTGAATTTTTTAAAAACACTGTATGTGGAGTTCAGAGCCAGAGCTGCCAACTTTACTAGTAGTGATCCAAGAGGGTAAATCATGAAAGTTTTTGACAAGTACGTCTTGGGGTTTCCATGGAGGTTTTCTGCAGGAGTTTTGTTATTGCCAGTGCTGTAGGATAACATGTTCTAATTTAAGAAATGTATCCACCCTTCTGCAAATAGATTTTTATAAATTGTTATTCTTGTTTTGTACATCACCTGTTCTTCAGTACATGCTTTGACAGGTTCACGTCTGGAAATGCTTAGCTCTGAGCACCTGAGTCTAGTTGGCAGGCTTACAGCTTAGATAAAACTGTGCAGGTGCTTACACTCAGAACTCCAGATGTCTTTCAGATAATTTAAAGATACCAGAACCCATGTACTGTTTCTGATGATGCAAAACTTGTCCAAGTAACAAAATACATACCGAGTCCTTAGCTAGTGCCTGCTTTAATGTCTTGTTGTTTGGTGTCTAACTATCTAAGATTTCTCCACGCCACTGTCCCTTACCTGGGACATGGGTTTTTTTTTTTCCTGTCTTAATATCTTGAACAATCTTTGAATTGGATACTTCTAACACACCAGATATGATCATAAAATTGAATAGCTGGAGCTGTGGCTATTTTTCCCAAATGAAAGAGTGAATTTTTATGAATATCCAAGCATTTATGTTTCCAAACAGTTCCTGTCTGCTTTACTAACTAGTTTGTAACAGACATTCATAAATGCCTTTTAATTCAGCCTAGTGTAGTACTTGCAAGTGGCTAAGAAGTTTTAGAAGTCATGTAGTATCATTATGCAGTCCTTCGTTTTCCCCAGTGTTTACCGTCAATAGTGAATTGCAGATTTCACAGCAAATTCGATTTCAGTATTAACACTCTAAACTCTTAACTGGAGATGAATTCAGTTACTGAACGTGAAGTTGGTGGTGCAATTTGATTGTGCTTATAATATAAAGGAGACCAAAGTGAATGTAAAAAAGAATATGTCTATTTGAGGTATGGATCCATCATAATTAATCATAAACATGAAGATCATAAATGTTGGATTAAAAACATCACATAAAGTGGTATATAACTCATTGTCTTGTAAGCATCCAGTCTCCTCTATTTAAGTTTACGATGAAATCATGCCAACTAGAGAAGATTTCTTACTGAACTCTGTGTTGATACGAAAAGACTTTTCCAGCATATTTTCTGCACAATATGAGCAGAAGAGTTGTTTGTTTTTTAACATTTAAGGCTTTTTTTGGACAGCCACGGTGGTCATTAGTAGCTCCCCTCCTCCCCAGTCTTAAATTATAGTGATAATAATAAAAGTGAGTGAAGGCAGTTGTTGTAGAGGGCAGCTAGCAATAGCCAGCTAGCGAATTGTAGTCTTCTAAAACCCTGAATGCAGAAGAATTGGAGAAGTGAAGAACAGGAGTGCGGAATGGGAGAGGAGCAAAACAGAAGTGATACGAGGTGAGAGCTTACTAGCCTTATGTATTACTTTTTTCTATCGACATTAGTGTCCCCTGTGGTATTAAATGAATATGGATCTCCTCAATATCTCTCTCAACCTGAAATAGAACTTTCTAATTGATATTATAGCAGGCAGGTCTGTATGTGAATCTACCCTCATTGAACTGTGAAGGGAGGCTTTTTTTAATTAATAAAAACACAAGTCCAGCTCTCTAAGGCTGTAGGCATTCATATGTAAGAAGTGAACACAGTGGCCGTGGAAGAATGAGAAGTTGTTGGCGGAGTAGATTTGTGTTGTAATGTCTATTGCGTGTGATCTAATAGGAGTCCAGTCTTCTGCTTTACATCAGAGGAGGTTTGAACCAATGGTTCCAGCCCTAATCAAGTGAAAACATACCTTCCATTGCACCAGTTTATTTTTTCAAAGGCCTTAAAAAATAGTTATGTAAGACCGAAAGGTTTCAATCTGACACACCTATTTCTGAATCTGAATTGTCATCGTTATTTTTTATGTTAAATGTTTATATATTTAAATGTCAAATAACTGGTAAGTTGTTAATCAGTAGGAAAACTGGAGTATAAAAATGTACAGCATGATTACCACAAGGATTCTTGGGAATCTGTATCTAGTGATCAACCATTTTCAGAAGAGGTGGATTTACTAACAGTGTTTAACTGTAGGGTTGTTTGGTGTTTCCTTTCTTTGCAACAGTATGTCTAGCCTTCTGTTTTTTGAGGCTTGTTGATTTCTCCATGTTGAATTATTTCAGAATAATTCAAGAATTACTTGTTTCATTCCTCTGATGGCTGTCTTACAGAAATATATGGTATCTATTTGGCTGGTAAATGCTACCTAGTTCTGAATTTTCTAATCAGGACTTCTTAAAAAAAAGTATTGGAGTAAAGGTCTGCAATTGACAAGGGCTAAGAGACACACCTAGAAATTATGTAGCAAGATGAAACAGAAAACTTGACTGAAGGACCAACTCTGAGCAAATGACTTGTCATGAAAGGACTCTGGAGCATCAGGCATACAAATCTACCACACTGAATGGGTCCAGCATTTCCACATCACACGGTCACTACAGAGTCGTTACTGGTGTAGAATTTTTCCTACTGAATTTAGCAGTGTCTGTTCCTGCATATGACCCTGTTGTCCCTGATTTGGAAACTGCTGGGTGTTGTTTATAGCTGTATAACATTAGTACAAGTGGTTTCTATAGCTACTGTCCAGCACCAGATGTAGAGTGGTAGGAAGCTGTGATAAGGCTAGGAAGATTTTTTTTAAACAAAAACTGAATGTGGCTAATTACCCTGAGGCTGAACTGAAGCATGCTAGATTCATAAAAACCTTTAGAATTTCACTTAATATTTGCCAAGATTTAAAGAAAAACAAAGCTTTCTTGTTATCTTTAAGCTTCCTCCTCTTTCTTCCACCTCTTTCATTATTTATTGGTGATCTGTAACACCTTTTTTTGTGTTGTCTTTAGAACAAGTAAGCATTGAGTTGAAAACGCAAATTAGCTAAAAGCAATTTGGTAGTATGCACTTTGACAAGAGCTTTGTTGGTTTTCAGTTGTCACAGAAGTCATCATAAAACATTTCAGAGTAGAAGCTTTATGTAATAACTGTTGTTTGCAATTGGTCTGCTGTTTTGAGAACTTAAATTATTCAAAGTGAGAACCAAGGACGATAATAAAAAATGGCCAGGGATTAACAAGCATCTTCCTTTTTTTGTAAAAGTCAGAACTGAAGTCTGTGTTGTCTTGGTAGTGGTGGCATACTGGGGAAATAGCTGACTTAGTGCCAAGTAGGCTGATCGTTGCTGGTCAGTCTTGGAAGTGATTTCTTGGGAAGTCTCACTGTTTTATGTTGAATAACCAACTACAAACTTTTATACCTTAAATACTATGTGCAGTTGTTTCAAAGGAAGTAAGTTGAAAAAAGCTCCTCACCCCTAGATGCAGCTGTGTATCAGAAGCAGTACTCCTTACTCCTCTGCTAGTGTGTCCTGTTACGAGGAGGAAAGAGACTCTCTCCCTTAAAACACTGTGGTTCAGCTTCATTCCCTGAATTTAAACTAAAAAAAAAAAAAAAAAAAAAAAAAGAAAAAAAAAAAAAAAANAAAAAAAAAAAAGGCAAAAGAAAGGAAAAAACATCCCTATTAACTGCACTGGACAGTTAATGCACTTGAGGCAGAGTTGGCACTGCCACTGAGGGTCTCCGTAAGAGATCTTCTGTTACTGCAAAACATTCCTGCCAGATATTTGGAGTGCATATTCTACCAATTTATGCTACTCAAGATAGAGCTTAACTGAGGATGTTTGACTGGCTTCTTTACTGAAACAAGCTGGTGCCTGAAGCCCAGGCAAATTCTAGTGCAAATAGTAAAAACAAATTGTTTCATCAAGATGATTTTTGACAAGGTCTTATCTCTGTAGAGTTACAGGACTTCTTTCCCTAGTGTTCGGGTTGTACCCATTCAGCTCCCTGTGTAGATATAAAATACCCTAAGTTAGAATTTGTTCAGCAATCACTAGTCTCTGAAATCCAAGAATTCCTTTTACTTCGATCAGTACTCATGTTGCCCATAAAACTGGTTTGATTAGTAAATGTCAACAGTGAGTGGCATCTCCAGGTAGTTCAGAGTTTCTTATTTTCTTTACCTCTTTTTTAAGAAGAAATTCGCAATCTGTTATTTTTCTTTAAAGCAATTACCATCTTTATTGGGCAGTCATGTCTGTACAGGGTAGAGGTAGGGAATGGAAGCTCTTAAGCTGGAATTTTTGTCATGTGGTCCAGGACCTTCCTTTGTAAGCTCTCCCAAGAAATCTGTGCCTGTAGATCTCATCTCATTTAGTGAGCAATGATTTGCATCACTTTTGATGAAGTTGGATTTACAAAATGGATTCTGCTGTCGAGTGTTTCATGAAGCCTGTTTCCATTTGATGAATGCAGATACCCCTTACAGCTGTGTTTAACTCAAAGTTTGTTCTCTTATGTATCATATCTTCTCTTTGCCCTAAGAAGCTTGGGCATAGAGGGGGGTAGTTCCCTCCTTCCCTCCTTCCCTCCGAATCAGCATTTTGTTATATTAAGGAATCAAGATGAATGGTGTACAGACGTGTGACCTCTTAGAGGTTGTAGGGATTCATTTTTATGTTAAAATACTATTGACCCATATATCATTATCCTTCAGGGTCAAACATCCCCTCCATTTCTCAAAACAAGCAAATTATGTAGAATTATTGTTGAAACACATCCCAAAGGTACAAAAATATATGTTTAGGTCAAAGAAGGATTAGTGATATGCAAATTCAGGGGAAGAATAAGTGCTCTCTTCCTCAGTGTGGTCCTGTATAAGAGCACTGGAGAAGTGGGTACAGGCTGGCTGTGAGAGGAGCGTGTCTTAAATCCTCCTTGTTTCCTGTCTGCCAATAGTAATTTTTTCCTTTCTTTCCCCCCCTGCCCCGTGAACATGGTAAATACCTGTTGATTGTCAGCCTGAGAATGGTCTCAGAGATGGCAGCCTCTCACAGGTGACCAAAAGACAATAGCTAGTACTGTGTCTGCAGTGGGTTTACTGAGGACATTTTCTCCTGCTGTTTTCAACGTTGCAGTATTTAAATAGAACTAATTTGCTGCTACTGATTTACATGCTTTACATGTTAGATAGCCACATGGCACTCAACATTTAGCAAGTTAATTTAAGCCAGTGGCATACTGCTGCTATTTGCTAGGGTAGCAGATGAAAACAACTTCATAGGAATATCTCATTGTGTCCAGAAGAGGGCACCTGTATATGCACAGAAACATTTGCTGTGTTGAAAAACCTTTTGTTTCACTCCTTTAGAATGCATATTAGGATATCCAAAGCAAGATGAGGTGTTGATTTTGCTAGGTGAAAGCCTACTTGTCCACTAGGATTCAGTTCATCCTCTCATTGTAATACTTTCATAGTATTACAGTACTTTCATAGTATTACAATGAGACTTAATTGACTTAAATTTACTTCCATGTTTCTAGTACTTATGCGACAGCATTCTACCATAACCTTATTTTCAAATGTGAACACATAACTCTGAACTGTAAAGTTAAGTAACGAACCAATCTGTATGTTGCTTCATTGCTTAAAATATAGCAATGAGGATCCATTGAGAAGAAACATTTAGTGGAATAGAGGTTTGGTTGTTGTATGCTTGTTTTTATTTTCTCTTTGCACAGTTCAGTTCTTTGTGATGCTGGTTATCTCACCTTCATCTTGCTATTGAGCATAATAAACTGAGATCAACCGGAAGTGTAAAACTGTTTTTAAAAGTTGCCATCACTTTTCTTTAGCACTCAAATTAAAGTTTGATGTATTGTTTATCTTACAGTATTGATAACATTAGTTGACAAGTATCTTAATTATATAAAGCCACAGTACACGTTGAACTTAACCTTTGTATATATAATGGGCCGATTTTCTAAACTATGTTGTTGGCTGGTGTCAAATAGATACTATGCATAAGGATTTACTGTGTCAACTTTAACTTTCAGAAGTACGTGACTACTGCACAAGAAAAATTCCTCTGATTGAGCTTCAATAACTGTAGGAACTCATTTTAGTCATTTGTGTTCCCCTTCTGTTTGTATCTGCCTTCCACAAACCTCTGAGCGATTGAATTCTCCAGATGGTATTTTTTCTGGAAACTAACCTTTATATTTTCCTTTATAAAAGACTGTGTGGCATTGTACCTGTACTCTCATTCATTTATTCAGGAGTTGGATTCTGGTGATGTAGCTGAGATATTTCCAGTGATGTAGCACTGTTAAAACTGTCTGGTACTGACAACTTGCATCATTTTGCTGTACACAGTAGAATAATGAAGATTTGAATGAATACATAAAAAACCCAAACAAAAAACCCAACAAAACCCCCTTGTCTGCTTATAGCTTGTATTTGTTCAAGGCCAAATGAGAATCCGTTGCATATGTATTTTCATTTATGTTAAATGTTAAGACTTTGCAGTANCAAAAACCAACCAACCCCAACAAAATCCCACAAAGCGAAACCAAACCAAAAATCCCAACCAAAACACAACAACTTTTCTCTTGCTGGTAATTGTCTAAAAAAGTTTGGAGGAAAACCAATGGCAATACATGCTCAACGTACTACTGTAAAACCTAATGCTTGCATTTTGATACCATGCAGGATCAAGATCAGAATTCTTACTTGTTGGATGGTCAGTATATGCCATACAGGGGACACAATTCATTCCGTGAGAAGTATTTCAGTGGTGTGACAAAGAGGATTGCCAAGGAAGAAAAAGACAATCAGAAGTAAAATAAAATATAAACAGATTAAAAAATGAGGAAAGAATGAAGATTGTGTTTCTTTGTAAGGACATCTGGATATGAACATTCATTTGGATGCCTCAGAAAAATAAATACTGCTTTTAATTTTAAAACAAGATGAAACCCACAACACAGGTTGAAGGCAGTTCTTTTTAATTAGCTTTGTTTATAGTGGATTTTATTGTACAAGTTTTTTGAGTCTTATTTAATTTATATTTGTACTTTCAAGTACTAATGATGATTGACTAAAACCATTATTATTGTTCTTTCACCGTTAACGTTTACAAAAAAGTAGTAGTATTATTTGGCTTCTTAAACTGTGAACATCTGGCTGTTTTAGAAACACGTGGTGGTGATCAAGGATTGCTTATTAAGATCATTTTCATTTGTTTTCTTTTTTTGTAAATGGTATACAATAAAACAGAAATGATTGTTGTGAGTTTTTTTTAATTGTTGCATGCAATAACTGCTCGTGTGAATTCCGATGGCTCTGGCTGAGGCCAACAGTATTTAAAACAAACAAAAAGCACGAAGAAACAAATGCGCATGGGCACACATACCCCAAAAGCCTCTGTGACCTGACAAATTCTGGAGAGCCTATTAAACTCTGTGAAGCCTGTCCACATCTGAAGCTCATCTGTACCTTGGATTTGCTTTTGCATTCCTAAACCTTGACTCTTGGTCAAGCCAACTGTCTGCAATTTTTGGTTCAGAAACTGATAGTTAAAGCAGTAACAACAGCATAAAATAAGTAATGGTTCCCTAATGGTATTAAGCCTAATCAAATCTTTGAAATCGAAGCTGTATTTGTTAAAGGGCGAACTTTGCTGAATCCACACCATGTCCATCATGAAAATACCTCATTTGAAAACCACTAAGCCCATTAATTCAGGATGTTAATGGCTCTTCTCATTTTGATGGTCAAATATTCTTCAGCAGGGTCTTGGTGAGTGTATCTACTTGCTTCAGCCAGGGAAAGCCTTGCTTCTCAACTTGCTGCAAGTTACTGGCTGTGGTCATGTTACAGTCTTTGTAGATCGTAATCTTTAAGTGCCTCTCCAAAAAAACCAGTGATACCTAGGAAGGCATGAGTCATTGTGTCTATCTGATCAAGTTCATTAACTGAATTTGCTGTTATGTATGTTGTGGTCCTCAGCTGCAGCAGGGAGAGCTCACATCCTCAGTGACAACTTTGTCTGACCTTCTGGATCTAATCTGTGGTGTGTTACGAAGTTCTGAAATAGTGATTTATTTTCTGTGTTTCCATTATAAATCACTTTGTTTTGAGACCTTTAATGTCAGCCATGTAATAGTTGTTCTGGGCTAAACTTGGGAAAAGATCAAAGCTCCAAAAATTTTTCAAAAGCAGAATTTGAATTGATCACTTTTAAATATTACATCAAAAAATTACTGCTTCTGAAAACCTGTCTTCGTATAACTTCTGACTTCAATTTTAGCATTACACTTTGGCATTCAGCTTTTATTACTTTACAAATTAAAATTACTTTCTGTTCTTCATAGGCAAGGAATTTTTCTAGATGGATTTATTATGCATTTATAACTTCATTTTCATAAAAATTACCCTACATAGACATGATCTAAATGGTTATACAAGATGTAAGGTCATTCAAAGAGAATGATTTAGTTTATTTCTCCTCTGCCTGGTCCAACTTTTAGTCCACTCATCAGCAGTGGTGTGGCCTCTGTTTAGGAGTTCATACATAACAGCTCTATCATTACTGAAGAATACTGTTTTGAACAGAAACTCTAAGTGTATTTGGGGTACTGCATCAACATCCGCTGATGAAAAATAGTTCAGAATTGAAATCAGATGTTCCAGCTCTGCTGATCCCCAACTTTAAAGCTATCATTTGGAAATAGTTCTGATCTCTAAATTTCTCCTCCCTTAATGTGCTTGCTCCAGTCTACTGTATGCGCAGACTTGCAAAGCGGAGGCGTTTATAGCTGTAGAGCCATGACACAGTCCTTGCGCTCGCTCTAGCGCAGGACTGACAGGCGGGTGAGATCCTTTCGGCAGTACTTGGCCATCGATGGTCGCGGTTTCTGGCACTTTCATTCAACCTGGTTCCATTCAGTCTCTTTCCGTGAGGGGTTCTAGTTTCCTGTCCCTGGCAGGGAGTGTCAGTTCATGAGCCCGCGCTGAACTCACGCCGTTGTCATTCTCTCCTTTGGGGTGCTTTGTGCCATTTTCCAGTTTTGAAAAGGAAATGTTATTTTTGGAGTGCTTGGTTGCACTGCAGCAAATTGGATGGAGGGAGGAGCTGAAAAAGGCTGTGACGTTGTATGGGCAGAGGCTGCCTATTGCTGTGGGGAGCGATTTGTTGAGGCAGCAAAGGGAAGGAGCCACGTCTTTTCCACAGAATCCCTTTACCTAGTGGTGGTGTGGAAAAGTAGTGGAAATAGATTTTTTCTGCATTAATTACCTACTATCTCTCTCTTTAATTAAAAACTTTTTTTTAATTAGTGGCCAATTTGAACAGGTTTGACAGAAGGTCAAGGTTTGATGAGGTCTTACAGATAACAGAGAGCTACAAATTGTGTTGAAACAGGCAGAGGTGTTGAAGAAGAAGACCTAGTTAATGTCTTCCAGGGAAAAGGTTGTAATATGAGTTCAACTCTCATTAAACATCAGAAAACCCATGTAGAAACAAGACCTGGAGACAAAAACTAACCAATGTTTTTTGTTGCTGCTGCAACAACCAGTGCTGGTCTTGCTGCTTCTTGATTTTCTCTTTAAAGTGAAAAGACACAAATAAAAGAATACAAAGAGCTTTTTTACAAGGAACATAAAGGTCTCGGCTGAACTTTCCACTTCTACTGTGAGACTCACAAAAACTCAGACTTGGTAGTTTCTCCTTATCACTCTGATGAGCAAAGTCAAGGAGATGCGTCAAGTTGCTGAACATCTCAAGGAGAGTGCAGTCCTCCCTTTACAGCAACCTAAGAAACTGATCTCTGTTATTGGGACAACATCTGACTCTGGATCTTCTCTAGTAGAGCAGGCTTCCACAACACCCATTGCTGGACTTTGTGCTGGCACCATGCCCTGCAGCAATGCCCAGTCACTGGGTACAGGCACTTCAGCAACAGCTCTTCAAGTTTGGTTTTGGTGGATCCTTCTGTCCTCTCTACATGTTCAACGGGGCTGGAAGACTGTGGTGGAAGTCCTTAACTGTTTTGTGTCTCTTCTTTTTCTATTAGACTAGTGTTTTAGCTTGGAGTTGTGACTTACAAGAGGGTAATAGATATCTATACATGCGGCAGTTGGCAGAAGGCAGTCAAATTTTGGTGAGTTCTCAGTCAAGGCTCACCTGTCTGAAAAATGCTGCTAAGAAGATAAAGTATGGGCTTTCTCTCAGGCTGTTTTGATACTAGTTAACTGTAGAGATATGATAGGAAGAAAACACCTTAATAATTCTGGATATTCTCTTCTATCACCGCTTCTTAAAATTTCTTCTTAATTGTTATTTCCACTGTCCCCAGGACAACTCCACAGCCTCAGGGCCATCAGCTAGAGAAGGGTGTCACAGAAAGGGTGACCCTGTGACTTTGCACTGTCCTCTGGCCACAGGTTTTCCAGGGACTTTTTCTACCAGTGGGAATGGGCAAGACTGGGGCAGATGATATGCAGTGGGTATGGGTTTTCTTGTGAGACAACAAGCAGCTCTGGGATTAGCTGACAGGGGGCTGGTGAACTCTCCAAAAGGCAAAGGTGGTTCTCTGCTGGCTTGGCTCCTGTCACCACCATGTTTCTCGTTTCTGACTCTTCTTTCTACCCCTTCACAGAAGCTGAGAAGAAAAATTTAACGTGTTCTTTGCTGTTTAGCTTGGTCTGCAGTTTAAAATGAGGTCCAGAGTTGAACAAGGCTGACTTTTTAGTCTGGAAACTTTGTCCCTACTCCTAAAAAAAATAGAACTATGGGTACCCAGGAGAATAAAAAGGCCGGTATCTCTCTGTCTTTCTCTTCTGTTTGCTATTTGGAAAAAAATGTATTTTAACCTTGTTTTTTTGTGTCATTGATTTTGGTGATCATGTCATTTAAACTGGAGAAATATACGTTACCTGCCTCCATGCAACACTTTCTAATATATTTCTCTGATACTCTCTTCCTGGCTTATTGGACTGGAAAAATTTCTGTTTATGTATGTATTCTCCCAGCTGTTTTCATTATAGTTTTCTATCATGGCTGCTATTTTGTACAGTGCCTCTAACCACTTACAGCTTTCCTGAGCCTATAGATGAAGAGGACACCACTCAAAAGAGACCAGAGAGGTTGTGGAGTTTCCTTCTCTGGAGATAATCAAAACCCGCCTGGACGTGATCCTGTGCAGCCTGCTCTGGGTGATCCTGCTCTAGCAGGGGGCTTGGACTAGATGATCTCCAGAGGTTCCTTCCAACCCCTACCGTTCTCTGATTCTGTGCTTCTGTCATCTCTCTGTTAGCTAAAAGGCCTCATCAGAGCTGAGGTCGTGGAGAAAGGACAATCTATCCGGTTACACTAAGGCTGTCGGACCACAAGACAGGTTTGCCAAGGTTGATTCTTGTAGGTTGTTTGAAATGAGGTGGGCAGCTGGAAGGTAAAATCCATTGATAGGAGGGAGATCTTCCTGTCTTTACTGCCACTGTTGTGATCTTCAGGTGTCTGCATGCTCAGCAAGGTGCCCAGGAGATATATTACAGATTGCTGACAACCGACAGCAGACTGAGGCACAAGAGGCTTCAGACCTGCATGTCAGGTCTGACGAGTATTTTGAGTACAGCTGGGTAGGAACAGGACATTTTGCTTCATTTAAAATTCTCCAAAAGTTAATTTTTTTAAATTCAATTTTCAGGTGCGGGAAAGGGACTGTTTGTACAAAGATGTGATGATTGCTAATGATCATCTGAGATTCTAATCCAAAATTTCTGTTGCTTTACATAAAAATGGTTAAAATAGAAAAAATCTTACCTTCTAAGATGTCAAAACAGCATAGAATTATCACTATTTTAATTATCTCCAAAACTAAAGTTTATTTTAAAATTACTTTTCAATTTTTTTTCCACTGAAAATGCTACTTGCTCTATAAAATTCTAATTTAAAACTTTGTGGATTCATTCTCATTAATTTTTCACTGAAAAAGTGCAAAATACCAGGTCACTTGACTGTATGTGATGGAATAAGTAGTTAATTCTAATCAAATACGTAACTTAACAAAACAATCTCATCTCCATAAGGAGATACCATTGGCAAAAGAGTCATGTAGCAATTAATCATAATACTTTCTCCTATAGGAGTCTGTCCCAAAAGATGTGATGTCCCTGAGTGATGACTAAGGGTGGATGTTTAGTGCCACGACTGGACAGCCCAGATTGTCGTTGCTTTATCCTGAGACTGATATAAGAGATTTCTGCTGAACACTGGGGATTATGCTGGTGATTGCATTTTGGAGGCAAGACTAATCCTTGATCTGTTTTGGTTTTTTTTCCCTGTTGAATGTAACACTAGGAGAAACGCAAGTGGGTAATTTCAGTACAGGACAAATTCAGCCATAGAAGTTCTTAATAAGTAATAGGGAAGGTTCATAAAATACTGTGATTTTTGGCTAGAGATGAAACATAGCTTTTGTTTACATGGACAAAATCTTGCGAGTAGTTGGATCTATTCAACTGGAAGGACAGGCAGTCTTCTCCACTGACTTGTGGTACTGTTCTGCTTGTGAATGTATGTGATGGGTGGAATGATGCTTCTCTGGCCACAGTTCATGCCTTTACAAATTGTTCTGCTCTATAGGTTTGTTGTGAGGCTGTTTGCATAAAGCTGTGAGATCCTGAGATCAGAAGTACGAGGCAGGTGCAATGTGTTTTTTGCAGTAACAGTAGTGGCAGAGAGCAGGATAACCAGAGTCATGAGCAGCACCACAGGACACTCACTCCTGTCTTCGAGAGAACCTTTTGGCTTTCTAATAAACAAACCCCTAGCAATTTAGGAAAGGTTTGGGAAGTTTCCACTCTCTCTTCAAAACGTGTACGTGGCAGGTAGTACTTGTTGGCCTCTGCTTGAATCTCGCTCCTTTACACAACGCTCCCTGGAGAAAGGTCATGAAATTATATGAGAAAAGGGGCTGGTTCGCTTAATGAGTAAATATTTGTCAAAGTTGGCATTTGCAAAATGTCATGTTTTAGTCTCCACAGCTTGCAACAGGAGCTGTCACAGAGCTGCGTGGACACCTATGAGTGTCAGACTTCCACTAACAGCAATTAGTGGAAAGCAGCTTCTTCAGTAGCGCGACGTGTCTGCTCAGTCCTGTAATTGCAAAGCAGCTGGTACGGACAGCGGTGAATATCGGGCGCATACGCACAAGCACCCAAGCAGTGCCTGTGCTTGTTCTGCCTCCCCGTTCTGGTGTTCCCCGGAGTGACCTGACGAGCTGAACTTGATGAACTGCTGCTGTTTGCTGTGGGGAATGACCTGCCAAAAACCCGCACGGGCCCCGCGCCGCTGGGGCCAGGGAAACGGGACGTCCCCTCTCCTCCCCAGCTGCCCTGCCTCTTTATAAAGCAAAGAAAATTTCTACCCGAGTAAGAAATTAATTTTCTAATAACTATAGGATAGCATTTTTAGCCTTACGTAAAGATGTCAAAGAAGACAAAGATATGGACTATTTCTTAATTAAATATAGATTTTCTTTTGCTTTGTGCTTTTACTCTAAAAGCAAACCAAAATGTGTTTGTGCCAAGAACTGTTATATCCCACCCCCCTTTCCCTCTTTTTTTTAATTGCATTTTTATATGCTTGGCAGAATTAACGATGAAAATCTTTCCAGCTGTGACTTTGCCAGAATCCCTTTCTGAAGCTCCTACTAATTTGGATTAAAACTGGATGGATGAAAGCCTCAAACAGCAAATCCTGGCAGTCGATTTGCTGAGGCCCCACAGCATATACTTCTCCAACTGTTCTTATCTTCTGAGGCAAAAGAAGCAAAAAAAAAAAAAAAAAAAAAAGAAAAAAGGAAAAAAGAAAAAAAGAAAAAGAATAAGCAAACATAATTTTGGAATGACACAGTTGTTCGCGCTCTCCCTGCCTTTCCCCTCCCTGGGCCGGGGCAGCGGGAATCTGCGTGCAGGGCACGGAGCAGGCAGCCGGCGGCTCCCACTCGCCCCAGTAGCCTGCTGGGGCTCCCCTTTGCGGGAGGGACCTCCGGCTTTTGCAGGGCGAGGTTTTGATTGCAGGGTGGTGGGGTTTTTAAGCGCTATCTCATAGCAGCTAACAGGCAGCGTGGATTTTAGAAAGAGAGTTGCCGTGCTGGGAAGTAACTGTTCAAGATGGCCAAGGTGAGCGTGCCTGTCATTGCAGGGACGTGAAACCACCAAGCTTCCCGAGTCCCGGCTGCTGGATGCTCACCTCGCTTAATTCTAGCAGCGTTGGCGCCGTGTTTTCTTATTGTCCAGGCTTCCTGGAGCCAGCAGCTGCAAGCTCTCCTGCTGCCACAAACAATTAAATTAATTTCTTTAAATTGGACAGATCGATCTCTGGCAAGTGGCCCGTGTTCCTTCCCTTCCTCCCTCTCACCAGGAGAGTCTTCTGGATGCTTGTGACCTTACTAAGGCCTTGCTTGGTGTGTTCCTGTCTTCATGACCAAGCTGAGACAGAGCAAAGGCAGTGCTCCGACCGCAGGCAATGCCATGGGATCCTGACAGCTGCTTCCTGTGGCCTTGCCAGAGGGGGCCCTCTCCACCAGCGCAGCTCCTCCAGGTGTGAGACTGCAGCTCACGAGGGCATCCGAAAGCTGTTTGTGAGCACATTGGCCAGAGGGGTGGCAGGAGCTCCTCGCTGCAAATGCTCTGAGCGCCTTGGTGACCTGCCTGGAGCACCTCCTGCATGGGAAAGGAACACGGATACTGCCAGTTGTATTTATGGCATATTCTGTTAATTGTTATGAACAGCAACAGCAGCTTTCCCAGATGGACCACTTAAAATTTCTAGCGAATCTGAAGATTGTGAAGGAGGTGGCTGCTGCTAACGCTTTATGGGGGGTGGTGTAGGCAGTAGCATCTACTGGCATGGAAAGCCGTGCAGCCCCTCTGATCTCCTGTGGGAAACCTACCCCTTCCACTCATTTCCACTGGGCTGAGGGCTTTGTTTTTAAAGGGTGTGCTCCTCGTCACCATTCGCTGCTGGTTTTCCCCATCGACGGTTCAGCAGGTGTGAGCAGATGCTTGAGAGGCTGCCTCAACTTACCTCCCAGCTGCTTTGAAGGAACAGGGGAAATGCAGTGACTGAGTTCTTCTTTCCTTCTCAGGATGCCTTGAGGTAGGGATGAATGTCGTCTCGAGGAGGCAGAAGGAGGAAAGTGAAATGTCTCAGCTGAAGTCCAGCCTATCTTTCAGTCAGGACTAGGGTGTATTTTCAGCCATCATCTTGCATATTTCCCTACCAAATGTGCACAGTCTGTGAGCAAGAAGTACTTCTTCCCTGACTGCCACCTTTGCAAATGCATTTTGAGTTCCGTAATAGCAAGTGGATTTTTTTTATAGTCATCCCATTATGAGCAGAAAGAGTTATTCAGGATCATGTATTCTCTCTGCAAGTTCTTTATAAAGCTATTGTTTTCAGATTTTGCCCTTGAAAATATCTGCCACAATCCACCTGTTTATAGTATTGGTGCAAAAAATAGGCATGAATTTGGACATGCTTGTTTTTAAAGATACATGGTTTAATCAACTTCTAATTATTAACAATCAACAGGTCTTGAATCTCGCTTTTGAAATAATACAAAAATATTTTAATGGGTTGCTTTGCTTTTCCATCAACTTGTAACTCTTAGGCTGGCATGTCAGAATGTAAAAGTTGATAACCTAAGCCACAAGGAGCATTCCTTTTTGCGTAAGCAATTCCTGCTGTATTCAGTGGTAATAATGCATGCTATTCAGAGAAGAGAATTGAGGTTAAAGATAATAAAGGAAGTTCTTTGTTGACAGTAGGGCTTCTGTGATCCTTACGATGGTAGTGGATTGAAATGAACTCCCTGAAAAAGCTAAAGCTTTTAACAAAGTAACCTAGTAAATTATGAATATTGTACAATTTTAGTTTAATATGAAAAAAGTTTTTAACTCATTCAACTGTACAAGAATAACAAGATATGGAAGATTTTTGAATCCTTCCTCTGATTTTTCATCTCACTAAGAACCATTTATACTTCAGAAATGTATACCTAATTAACAAGAGCTAATTCTATCTAACTCACTACTGATGAATGGGACAAAATAGTTCATTGTTTCCCATGATACTTCATTCTCTCTTCATTTATGGAAATCAGGCATGGTTTGGGAATGACATTGCTAAACTTTGGGTTGTTTAATCCATAAAATACTCTGATTTTTTAGAATTTCAAATAGCAGGATTTCAGGAATTGCTACAAGTTTAGGAAAGCCTGCTTTCCAGATACCCATTTTGAGTGGTTTTGATTGCTTTAATCTCCTTTAAATTTTTTTATTATCTGGGTATATCAACTGCTGATCAAATTGGCAGGCCAGTTCTTTGTCTTTTACCAAACTGGCACAACATTCACTTTATTCCAGATACCCTAAGGTTCTGCAACACACAGACAATCAATATTTAGACTGAGGTATGACTCACCTAATCTTTCATGTCAATATCTGTATCTAAAGCAGTGATGTTGGCCACCTTCTAGTCAATGGAGACGAGTAAGTCCAGAGCACTCGTCAGTCTTCTCTTCTAGAGCCCTTGGATGTGGAGGACTCAGACTTGCTCATTTAAGAAATACTCTAGTTGGTAATGCCTAATTTTTTACTGACTCTTTGTTTACAGTGAAGCCAGTTAATTCTCCTTCATTTCATGTATGTGTATCAGCTGCTGCTTCTGTAGTGCTGGATAAGAATATTTATGAAATAGTTCTGCCTCTTCATTTTCATCTACTTTGTCCATCCAAAAGTGAACCAATTTGGTTTTGATATACAGCAGAAAACAAGAATTCAACAAACATACAGGAAAGTAAACACCCAGACATCATAATCTCCTTTCTTAGTGCCTTTTGGCAGTCACAGAATTTATTTCCCTCTGTCCTTTTGGCCACCTTACCAGTTTTCTGGCTTATGATTTCTGTGAGTTGCTGCCTACTTCTCCTTTTTTCATGAGTTATCTAAATATTTATAGGGCTAATTTTACTTCCCCTTTCACTAGATTGTTACTTTATATGTATGATGCTTTGGGGAGTTGATGGGTGAGATACGAGTCCTGCTTGGGAGTAGCGGATTACATTTCATGAGAGGTTCTGCAGATGAGTTACTGCTCCGCAGCAAGCCCTCAGCCTGCGGTTTCGCAGGCGAGGAAGCTCGTGTGACAGGGCAGTGCTGCTGAAAGGAGATGGCGTTGGTGCCTGTTCCCTGGTCCTGGCTGTGCTCACGCTGTGCTCAGCTGCCTTGCCCACCCTTGCACTGACGCTGGTTCTTACTGGAGCCTTTCTTGTGCCAGTTCAACTTACTAAGCCAGCAGAAAACTATTCTTGTTGCTGAAGAAGATTGCTGCAAGGGAGTGAATTTCCTTCTGTCGGAGGTGAGCTGTCGGATCAGATCGCTGTGGTCATCAAACTGTGGTCTGTCACATTGCCCCGAGAGCTCAGGCTGACTGTGCAGACTGGGCAGCTCCTCGCTGGATCAGCCAAGAGCCTCCTGGCAGGAGCAGGAAAGCAGCTGATGGTCTTTTGTGTCACAGTGGCCTTTGTTAAACATAAAACTGTGGAAGGTTGAAGAAGAAAAATCATTAGCTGCCTTTCTAAACACAGATTGACCACGTCTTTGAGAAAAGGAAAGATAAACTAAAGTGAGAAGGCTGCCTTTGAGGGTTATTCTGTATTGTTTTTTTCTTTTAAATGAAAAGCTATGTTGTTGTGGCTGCTGAAAGCTTTCTTTTCTTGTTGTGAACCAGGGACAGGGTGCGGCAAAGTTAACCAAGAGGAACCATGAGGATCAGTAGTGGAGCCGCAACCGGGCTTTTGGTCCATGGGATTTAGCACCTTGGAGGGGCGTGATGAGATTTGCAGCCCAGAGGCACTTGCAGCCTCCCTTCAGGTTCTGGAGGGTTTTAAGAGGTAGAAAAGTCCTGCCACAGTGTGTGCCACACCAGCGGAAACTTCCTTTTTTTTGTGTGTGACTGTGGATCTTTAGGTATTCAGTGCTCTCTTTTTAAATACCTGCTAATTATCACTTCTGTTTTCCTTTCAAAAATTCTCTCTCCAAGCTGATTGGGCTCATAATATTTTCCAACCCTCTGAAACTGGCCCTTTTGGAGCATAACGTGTTTCTGATTTGGTCTTTGTCCTATTTGGATTTGCATCTCAGTGGCTACTGATTTTTACTGAGAAATCAGTTGTTCTCTCTCAGTCTGTCAACTGAGGGGTGGCCTGGGATTCCTTCAGTTTGGATACTGCAACTTTTTGACCCGGGCGTTTCAAAGAACATGCCTGGGTAGCTGGTGTGAGGATGTGCTGTGGTTTTTTGCTATCTGAGTGTGGTTTGGTGAGACAGTCCTTGTCTGTGTGGGTAAGGTCTGAATAGCAGGACATAAGCCAGGCTCAGTGTGTGAAACCACTGACTAGTTACTCCCACGCGGAATGGTACAGGGGAGCGGCAGTGTTGTGTAGCAGGTTAAGTAAGTCAGTTATCCAGCGAACAGCAACACGCAGAGGAGCTTTGGGAGGTGTTTGGAACGAGATGCTACGTGTGTACTCATGGGGGTATTTGTACCCTGCATGCTGAGATGATGAAGTGGTACAAGAGTGATAGAGCAGCAGCTGTGACTGCAATAGGTACTCCAGATTTTATATCCTACCTGAAGCCTGAAGGGGTTTTCTGTGTCTGAAAGACAAGTAGGCATTTATCTCCGAGGCTGAGAACATCTTCCCGTGTGGAACATCTGTCTTCAGGAATTCAGAATGAAGACTCCTTTTATATAGTGCTGTGGCCATTCTTTCTACAGATTACATGGGAACTAGGACTCCTTACTCTGCAAAGCTTCCAGCCACAGAGCTTGCATAATTATGTAATGTATTTATACAAACCATTAGCTCTGGGGCCCCCAGTACAAGAAAGACAGGCATGTGCTTGAGCGGGTTCAGAGGAGGGCCACAGAGATGATCAGAGGGCTGGAGCACCTCTCCTATGAAGACAGGCTGAGAGAACTGGGATTGTTCAGCCTGGAGAAAAGAAGGCTCCAGGGAGACCTTGTAGCAGCCTTCCAGTACTTAGAATCATAGAATCATAGAATCATCTAGGTTGGAAAAGATCTTTAAGATCATCAAGTCCAACCGCTAACCTAACCTTGCCATCCCACCACTAAACCATGTCCTCAAGCACCTCATCTGTCCTTCTTTTAAATACCTCCAGGGACGGGGACTCAACCACCTCCCTGGGCAGCCCATTCCAGAGCCTGACAACCCTTTCAGTGAAGAAGTTTTTCCTAATGTCTAACCTAAACCTGCCCTGGCGCAAGTTTAGACCATTCCCCCTAGTCCTATCGCTTGTTACCAGGGAGAAGAGGCCTACCCCCACCTCACTACAGCCTCCTTTCAGGTAGTTGTAGAGGGCGATAAGGTCTCCCCTCAGCCTCCTCTTCTCCAGACTAAACAACCCCAGTTCCCTCAGACGCTCCTCGTAAGACTTGTGCTCCAGACCCCTCACCAGCTTTGTTGCTCTCCTCTGGACATGTTCCAGCAGCGCAACATCCTTCCTGTAGTGAGGGGCCCAAAACTGAACACAGTATTCGAGGTGCGGCCTCACCAGCGCCGAGTACAGGGGCACAATCACTTCCCTACTCCTGCTGGCAATGCTATTCCTGATACAAGCCAGGATGCCATTGGCCTTCTTGGCCACCTGGGCACACTGCTGGCTCGTATTCAGCCGGCTGTCAACCAGTACCCCCAGGTCTTTCTCTGCCATGGAGCTTTCCAGCCACTCTTCCCCAAGTCTGTAGCGTTGCATGGGGTTGTTGTGACCAAAGTGCAGGACCCGGCACTTGGCCTTGTTGAACCTCATACAGTTGGCAAGGGGCCTACAGGAAAGATGGGGACAAACTTTTTAGTAGGGTGATGGGAGAAGGGTTAATGGTTTTAAACTAAAAGAGGGTAGATTCAGACTAGGTATAAGGAAGAATTTTTTTACAGTGAGGATGGTGAAACAATGGAACAGGTTGCCCAGAGAGGTGGTAGATGCCCCATCCCTGGAGGCATTCAAGGTCAGGTTGGGTGTGGCTCTGAGCAACCTGATGTAGTGGAAGATGACCCTGCTCCTTGTAGGTGGGGTTGGACTACTGACCTTTAAAGACCCTTTCCAACCCAAACCATTCTGTGATTCTATGATTCTGTGATTTCAGTGTCTTGCATGCATTTGTCCTCACAAGATCCTTATGAAAAAGATATTATTCCCATGTTAGAAATGTGACTTGCCCAAGGTTGCACATGACATTATGATGGAGCAGGAAAATGAACATCTCCCAAGCCTCAGTCTAGCTCCCCAAACACTCCACCATCTTTTCTTCTAGGGTTGACCACAAATGGCTCACAGTGCTGTATGTCCACTGGGATTTTTTTCTGTGCTAGGAGAACAAAATGTTCTGAATCTCTAAATCTAAATCTGGATCTATGTGTGAAACTAGTAATTTTGTAGGGTTCTGTTGCAGCATTTAATATTTTAGTGCTTCTGGGCAACATTTGCATTCATTTACTTTGTAACTGGAAAGAACTAATGATCCATAAGAGTGTACTGAAAATACATGAAAGACAGACTGATGTTAAAATTAGTGGGGAAATTCATGGTGAACTATAAAGTAATCGTCCACAATATACTGCACTTTCTTTTGAACAAAATACAGGTTATGTAAACTGTTTGGTACCATGAGCAACAATGCAAGCAGATTTGTCAATGATTCTTAAATTTTTCTGGACAATTAGTATGATCTTCAAGTAAAACTTCAAAGGTTGTAATCCGCACAATTGGTTTCATTCACTCCAACTTGTCATTTGTAAGGAAGGTACTCTTTATTTTACACTGAACTACAGCAAACAGATCAAGACCTAGGAAACTAAGAGAATTAATCCTTTATTGTAGCGGTTATCTTCAAAGCTGTCTGAAATTTTTTTTCCACAAAAGACCCAACTGTGTTACAGTTTCCAAAGAAAAAAATGAATGTTTGTGATTGCTAATGTCAAGAAAGACTAATTTATCTACAGAGCATTGCTAGTCTGTGAGCACTGATGGTGCTGGGACTAAAATGTCCTCAAAGAATTTCATTAAAACTGGTAAGTAATTGATGCTTATCACTCCACGTCTAAAATAAGTGCCTGCTTTATTTAACTCAGCGTTGGGCTGAGATACTCAGTATGAAAGACACAAGAATAACTTTTAACTTTTAAGAAAGCTTTATCTTATTAATGGCAGACCTTCACAGGCGTCATATGAGAATGGAGATGTCATTTAAAACTTACTGTTCTTCCATGTCACCTTCAGGCACGTTTTGCCAGATCTGAAATCTAGAGTGGTGTTGACACTATTCGCTCACTCCAGAAAGAATAGACCATTCAGATCCTCCTCCATCACTCAGCAGAGCTGTGACAAGGTGAAGAGAAAAACATCACAACATTTCAGAGAGTCTGTCTTAGCCTTCTTCACAGGATGCAACACATCAGCGCTAAGAGAGAGGACAGGGTGGTGAGATACCTCCAGCACATGCCCAGAAGATTATTTTCAAAGTTTTCTGTTTGTTCTTCTAGAAATGAATTCCCACTCTGTGATGATGGATATTTTCAGTCTTAAAGGTAAGAGGCTAGTCTATCAGATTACTGGCTACCAGATATGGACAGCTGATCATGTTGGCTGTTCCAGCAGCCGGTGTGTTTATGTCTGTGCTTAACTCTGCCTTTCTAGCTTCACTGCTACAGATGGATACCAAACTGCTATTCCTAGATTAAATTAGAATAATAGATGCTAGAGATGGAAAAATACCTAGTGGTCCATTTTTCTCTAGCTGCCAAATAGACTTTATTAAAAAAGTCCAGGCAAATATCTTCCATGGCAATATTTTACCATGAAATATTACATCCTTTTTATAGTCTGGGCAGAGAGCAGGAATCTAACTGCTTTTTGGCTTAAGGTTTTGCCAGTCTGTAAGCTTGGTACCTCAAGACTCTATTTTGGTACCAGTTGCCTTTTGCTTTGTAGATTTGGAGTGTCTGGAACGTTGGATAGGGCAGTTTTTAAAGTGTCTAACTAATCTGTTGTCTTAATACCTATGTTCCAAAAAAGGGGCTAATGAATATCTGTTGAATTGCAAACATTAAGCACCCAGTCCCACAGGTTGCTTTATGGATAACTCAAAGCACAAGTGCTGTAACTTTGCAGTAGCCCCTGCTGTAACTGTAGGATGCCTTTGTAGCTACAACGGCTGCAGGTACTTCACTTTGACTCACTGTCAAAAATACAGCTGTTCTGAGTGGAACAAAAGGGGTGCCTTTCTCCCAAATGATCACTGTCTGCTGTCTATCCTATCAGATACATGACTGCACTGTTGCTTCTGAGTTTCCTCAAAACCGATCACAATATGTGGTTTTACAAACCAGGGTTTTCAGCATTCAAAGGCTTATGTGTGTGTGTGTGGAGTTGGGAATCTGTAGATATAACTTAAATGCCTCATTTAGGTTATTGAACCTGTAATGGAAAAAAGCCCTGCAGACAATGTAACGGTTTAATTGGTATTCAATTGCTTGTACTTTTTCAGGCTTTTAAAGAAAAATATCAAAGAATGAACTATAAAAACAGATGTGTATCTCCAGAGACGTAAATTGTGCAGTTTCCAGTGACATGCTTTAATTCTCCTCCCACTTAGTAATTTTACATTGGCGCAAGTCCTTTGGATAAGAAAGGGCAACTGACCCCTCCAAAATTATTTGTCTTACATTGAGCTGGAAATGATGGGATCTCACAAAATCTATAATCTCGTTAATTATAATTGTATATGTATTTTTTTTAATTCTGAAAGCTCTAATTAATGTCTTGGAGGTGATCCAGAAGAAGACTTCAGTGTGTGCAGTTCTGCACATGCTTAGGTGCTTAGCCAGCTTTAGAAATTATTATAGGTAAGGAATTACTGATGACCAAGTTTTTTCCCTCTCCTTTTCCCATTCCTTCCCCTCTCCCTTCCCCACATCAGTACTTAGATTTCAGTTAGTTCAGGTGCTCCCTGTTACACCAATGTCTGCCTGAAAGGAAACAAAACCGAAAATCTCAGCCCCAAAAAACCCCCACCAAAGCCTGGGTTTGTGCTCTGAAGATCCTGTCTGTGGTTCAGCTGGTCCTTGTGAGAAAGGGGGTCCTGCTGCAGCTGACCTCGAGGTGACATACCAGCAGCTTGGAAGGGGTGATGGATCCCCTCTCAGCACCTGCCTAGACAGGTGGTTAGAGGGGAATGGCATCTACACCTGGGTGTCACAGGCCGAGAGACACCCATTCTCCCCTTCTCCCCAATGTGTTGATTTGCTTTATTTTGTGCTGTCAGTACCTTTTCTGTGGTCCTGAGGTGCAGGGCTTGGAAGGACCAAATGTGGCTTCAAACGTGGCCAACTGGACTTCACACCAGTAAAACCACCCACCCTTCTGCAGGTGGTAGAGCAGCCAATCTCATGGGATGGCCACTGATGGCTTCAGTTCTCCTGGTGACTGGAGTTCTTCTGGGAACATACTGTGGTAATTCAGTCAGGCAACTGGTTGGGACCTCGACTTATAATGTGCAACAGAGCAATAAGGTGGAGTAGAGATTTAAACCAAAAGGAAATAGCCTGTTTATATGAATTGGAAGAGAATTTGAAATCCCAAGGTCTCATCTTGTTCTGTTTTTTTTTGTGGGTTCACCTTCCTCTTTCCTACTCATTACTTATGACAGAATGAAGTTTACTGAGACCTTTCATTTTCCTGACTCCTGTCCCAGAAGCAGAAACTCAGGATGAGGTAGGATCTATGCCAGTCTCAGCTTCTTTTCTATTCTCTATTGGTTGTCATCTGAGCATTAACTTCATCAATATGCATACAATAACATATATATTGGAGAAACAGATACAAAGTATGGTTTCTACTAAAAATGATCACTTTATTTATTATGGAAACCATGATCTTGCCTGTTATCATTGGTTTAAAATATGACTAATTGTTTGGACAGACCAGCAGTTTAGATGGATGGTTGGCTAAAGACTGTAAGTTGTTTAAGAGTGAAGTAGTTGATTTTGATGATAAAATATGCTCAAATATTATTACAGTTGTGTGTTTGCCTGAAAATTGAGGGGAAAGGGGGTTTTTTGTCTTTTTTTGGCTGAATTCTTGGTTTTCTTGGCCAAGGAAATTGTTCTGTGTCAATCTGATTTGCAAAGAAATTATTCAGTGGAGACCTGTAACTGTTTATTAGAGCTGTTGGGGCAATGCTGAGATTTGGGACCTTTTGTTAGAGATGGAGGACAGAAATTGCTTTTGTTAAAGGGTGTGAGGAATAAAATGAACCTAAACTTATTATTAATTCTACTTGCAAGAGAAGAAATTGGAAAACTGCAAAACAAAGGGTCACTTACAGACTTCCAGATCCGTTTCTATTGCAGCTAAGATTTTGGGAGAGGTTGATCTGCCTGTTTGAAGGTTGTATTTTTCCCTTCTTAATGTAGCTTTGAAAGTCATATGGCAGAGAGCAAGGGGATTTTTAACATCTTTGAATAAGGGTAGTATTTCTCAACCTTTCTTAACTGAAGAATGATGTAGTCTTATAAAAGTCTATGAACCTTTCTGTATCCCAGTCATTGTTGGATAAGAGGGTCAGTATAAGTAAAAAAAAAATCTTTGGCAATTGAGCTAATCACTTTTCAAAATCCTGGCTTAATCTTGTAATCAAACAATTTGATTAGAATTGTTGATAATAAAAATGTCTTTATGCCTGCCAATAGGTCCTACCAACCCATAAAAAACTGATGGCTGGGTGACTCCCACTGTTTTCTCCAGCAGGCAGTGATGCTTCCCAGCAAACCCCCTTGGAAGCTGTGGATATGCTTGAAGCAAGGTGTAGTCATTTTACCAGCCACCTCCTGATGCTGTAGAAACCCCAGTGCTCTGTGGACCTCAAGATGAGTAGCAGAGATGAGAGAGAGCACAGCTGTAGCCCCTCACAAGCACTTTTCCTTCTTTTCTCTCTTTTATAAGATTTCTGCATTTGAGCTTCAGCTGGACAAAGTGGGGATGCATTAGAGTTGCTTCTTTACCAAGAACTGGGAAGAAAATCCAGTTTTTCCCAAAGGAAGGAAGGAGAGCAGTTCTAGAGCAGGAGAACAGTCTCCTTTCCTGTATTTTGCCTGGTAGGCTGATGGGCCTGAGCTTGGGGAAAAGGATGGAGAATCTTTCCATGGTTGAAGGAGAGAGAGTGTTGAGAAGCACTTAGCATGCTGTTGTCCATAGGCCGTGGCTTGCCTAATGTGGTTGGCTGCAGGATGTGCACAAAGTGTTAACAAATCAGCAGAAATGGAAGCAATGAATATTAAATTGTTCTACAAACCAAAGATTTTCAGGCTGATTATAGTAGAAATCCAAGGCATTTTTTTTCAGCTAATGGCAGCACTACTGTTGGCGTATCCTCTAGTATAAACTCTGGGAAATCAGTTTATAGAGCTGTATTCAGATGTGATGTGTCAGTTATACCACCTTCCACACACGCAGGTTTTATCCGGCCTTCAGCTGCCTCGAATGAGATGAGGTACTTTCTGTGACTCTTCCAGTTGTACCATGAAGTCTAGGTGGTTGTCTCTAATGTGCCATAGACCTAGAAGTAAAATCAGAGCTTTAAATGTGCATTTCTACCTACATCCTGAACATGAGGAGATCCAAGTGCTGCAAAGGAAATATACTGCTGGCTAAGTGACAGTGCGGGGTTAAAAAGGAGGGATTACAATAACCTACTATTTGGAGTCTGGCATTCTGAGTATACTCATCATTTCTTAATCTGTCCTTGGGTCTGGTTATAATTTGCATCTTGAGCAATTGTATTGCATTCTGCATTTGCATTTGTGTTTTCTTTTTCTATTGTTAAACCTATTTTCATCTTACACATTTTTCATTCTTCTGCAGCCCGTAGCCAGTGATAGATGACAAGGTTCAAACACAGAAGGTCAATTAGATCATCCAGCATCCACCTCTGCCAGCACAGGATTATTGCTTTCATGGTCTATTTGCTATTGTTTTGTCCAGCCGATTGCTAAATAGGTCCTGTTTATTCGACCAAGTTTTGCCACCAATAACACCACACATAACCTTAATTATAACAAGGGAGTAGTCTAGGGTATTGTTGAGAGGTGGGAGATGGTCTCGTATGGTCAGAAAAATTATCTGTTTTTTGACTCTTCTTACTCAGATCAGATTCAGTACGTTTTTATGAGGCACATTTCATTAACTGGTCAAATCAAACCCCTACATCAATAGCACTGTTTGAGTCCTGCTTATCTCAGTCCTTTCAGTCTAGAATATTCTCTTAGCAGAAAACAAGATGGCTATTGGCAAGTGTTGTCGTTAACTCAAGGGCTCTGTCATTTATCGAGAGCTTGTTTGCTTGTATGTTTGCAGTCATTCTGGACAAAGAGATTTGCAGTTTGCTTTCCCGGTTTATCTAGTAAGGAAGCCTGTCTTAAAGAGCTAGATAAGACACTACCGAAAATTACTTGCATAGAGAAAGAAGTAGAGTTTCACTGGCAGCCACAGAGACAGAAATCCTCTGAATCTAAGACTGGGAGTGGTACCGTATTGTAAACATCATCCTGAAAATGACTTAGTACATATTTATCTTAAATTTCAAACAATCCATAATACAAGTCTGAAGCATATATAATTCACGTCGACTTCAAAATTATTTTCTAAAGCTAGATCTTCAAGATTATTCTAAATTTGACAATGACCAACGTACTGAAATCAGTAGAGAGGTTGCCTGCAAGCAATATACAGCTGTCCATATTATAATATTACTTAAAGAGATTCTGCTCATGCAGAAGCATTTTACTGTTAGCTGGATAAAATCACATAAATATTCTTTGGGATAGTTTGTTTTTTGGCTGTAGCTCTCAGCTGATTTCACATAAATATTACTTTTGTACACTTAATAAGGAAGCTTAAGGAGGAGGTAAATTGCTGGCAGGGTTCAACAGATATTGCATCCAATATAAAAGAAATACACAGCTGCGCTTCACTTCCTCAGGGAGAGCAGAGCCTTCTTTCACAAGGTGGCAAGCACGAGGGAAGACAACAAGAGTCTGTCCATCAGTTTTCCGTGCCTAATACAGGAGTGGGAAAATGCTGACAAAGAGCTGGCTGTGAAACTCCCACATTAAGCTTCTGCAGTTCATCTGCATCTTCACCTTACTGTGAGTAATATAGGCAGCTATGGGATTGTTGCATTAGGATCAGATGGATAGATTTCTCAGGGCACCTAAATCCTGATTTCTAGGCACAGCTGGAAGGCTGTAACCGCTGTCTGTTGTCACGCCTACTGCAGCATCAGTCTTGGTATGGACAGTCTTTTCAGAGTCCCGCTTACCTCCAAGTTCTTGCAGAGCAGCTTCTCAATGGAACTTGTCTTCCCCCATCACAGCTGTAGGTCGGCCTGCATGCTTATCCTCAAACTGGGTCTCGCTTTTGCAAGCAGCCATAAATTAGGCTTTTCAGGCTGTACTGGACAGACCTTACCCAGTAGACAGAAGGCTGACCTGGGAAGTGGATTATTTTTGCAAGCTTGCACAAACTAGCTGATTTGGAACAAAAATTTGAATGCCATACTCTGACACCCTCTGTTGGCATTCAGCTTACTGCTTCACCTGGTGTTTTCAGGTGACCCTTTCTCAGTTTCTCCTGTTGAAGCTGTTTCACTTTGCATAGTTGAGGGAGAGGAAGCAGGTGAACCTGATTTGATGTGGGTGCTCACGTGTGGTGGGCAGGAGTCAGGACCAAATCCTTGCCGCGGATCCGGCAGCATGGAGGTTTGAAGCAGGTTTCCCTTCTTTGCAGCGAGTGATCTAGCTACAGAGATACGGCGTGCAATGGGAGGCGAAGGAAAGAACGAAGTGTCTTTTTGTGACAAAGGGTTAACTGGGCTTGACAACTACCTTCAGGAGAGATTCAGGACTGAGCAGAGAGAGAGATTTTTGCTGTCTCTGACTGTGGTCCTATTCTGTTCTTCTGTGGTTTCTCCAGGCCAGTGTAAATAGCTTCATGCTCAGTGTGCTGGTTTCTAGGAATACTATTCTAAGGCACCTAATTCTCCCCGGGAATCGTATCTTGACTGTCTAATTCCTGGCGGAGGAGTCTGCTAGGCAACAGGAAATCTGCAAATTAAAACATTGCAACATCTAAGTCCCTGGCTGTACCCCAGCTTTGCTGGAGGACCAGTTTTCATCTGTTTGCCTATGAAAAATATACTCAGATGTATATCCTTTCTCTTGCATCATTTAAATGATTCCTCATGTTTCCCACCGGCTATTATTTTTATTACCCATATGCAGTCACTTTGCTGCTCATTTTGTTCATTGTAATGCAGCCAGTAGCACTCTTGTTTCTTGATCCCCAAAATGTGTGGTTTAAGGTCCCACATTAGCAAAAGTTGGTTAGAGTTAAGTGGGCTTAGCCCTCCAGCTTCTGCTATTTTGTGGTAGGAGCTGGAACGGCTCATTTACCCATTGCAGAGATGGACTGTCCATCCTGATTCACTGGGCTGGATGGCTGCTTCTCTTCCTCAGTTCTAGTCTTTTGTCTTTCTTATAAAGAGGTTGGAAGGGACCGTGCCCTGAGTTGCAGCAATTGGTATGACACTAGTCATCTTCACTTCTCCCATTTACTGACTGCTCCAGGGTCCTCTCTTTACAAACCCCAGAATTACTTTCTCTTCATTTGCCACAGCATGAGCCCACAGCTCACTAACAGCAATGCTAACCTTGTGTCAAGAGGAAGCTTCACTGCTAGCAGCATCCTCTTAGAGAAGACAGAGTAATCCATGGTTCCGTGGCCAAAACACTCAGAAGTACATAGGTGGGAGTGTCAAGTATTCCAGTGCGTGCATGGGTGCACAGGGAGCCCACAAATTACTCTTGGAAATCAAGGGTAAATCTAGTCAACATTTTTTGTTCACTGAAGAAGTCATCTGAATGTTCCACCAGGTTTGTGGACATTGATGCTTGGAAGATCCTGAAGCTCGTGGAGACTCCCAAGTTTTAATTGGCAGGTAGACTGCATCTACTCCCTTCCAGGCCTTTCTTGGGATAGAGATTTTTGATTTTTTGCCCAGAAGGAGAAAAAGATGTCTTGCCTCTAAGTGACGCTCAAAGGCAACCTTTGGAAGAAACAAAGGAAAACAACAAAAATAATTTGCAGCATTTATCCCTAGGGATATTTTTAGTGTGGCCAGAAGTGTGTGTGCCCTCTCCTATGATTTAATTTCTCTGTCCTTCTGTAATAGTATGATGCTCAGCACCAAACGAGCTTTTCTTTCAGATGACATGCCTGATATGAGTGAATCACTGATACTCTCTCTAGATTTCTGATGTTGACACCATAACACACATTGATCTGGGGATTTTTCATCAGCCTTCTACACTGTTGCAGGGTTAAAAACCGATGAAAATCTTATCAGAAAATCAATGCCGATATTCAAGATTTCCTGATAAGAGACTATTGAAACCCTGGAGTGGGGAGCAGAGCACATCTGCCTGGAGATGTTGAGTTATCTGCTGCACAGGGACTCAGTATTCGAAGACTGTCTTGCTGCTTACCTCTGATGGTAAAGCAAGGCAGACCCCGAAGGACTTAGAAGGGATTTAGGCACTTTCAGCTCTACCTGCTTACGCAGTCTGTGGGACACTCCTCCTTTGGCAGGAGGAACCAGGGCTGTTTAACCCACCTTCTAGGAGAGAAGGCTTGGAAAGCTTTGTGGTGGGAGAGTTAGTCTCCCCATTGAAGCTGAAACATTTGGGTTCAAGGATTTAATTGTTATGTTCAGAGAAAGCACCAGAAGAGGCAAGGCCGTCTCTCCAGGCTGCAAGACCTCTCCAGACACTGTCCCACTGCACTAAATCTTGTAGGCAGAGACAGGAACCCACTTCTCACCCTCCCGGGTGACTGTCACAGGTATTTCTTTAGTTCACGTAAAGCAAAAGAGCTTATATGCGAGGCAATGCCCTGCAGAATGGAGGGCAGACCCTATTTCAGAGAGGTAGGATGTGAGAAGGGGAGGAGAATTTGAACCGAGAGGCCCAACATCTTGCAAGAGGAAGGTGAATCATACCTATTTATGCTAAAAAATATATGCAACCAGTGCGGTGCTCAGTGTCGCAGTGTTTCGGTTCTGCCGGCAAAGCTGGACCTCTGGTCTGTGTAGCTGGGAGACAGATAAATTCTGGATTTGGAAGGACTTGTCCTCAGCCATAGGAATAAAAACTTGTTTACAGCACACAAGGTAAGATTTACTGAGCACTGTCACTATTAATAGTATGAACCTATGTAACGACTTACTCCTTTCTAGCTGACAGTTCCCTGGCCCAGGCTGAGAGCCCTGGACTGTCATCAAGGGCGTTGTTATGCATAACATATTAACAGCATTGCTTCAGATTATTTCTGATTACAGCTCTCTCTTTGTTCCTTCCCAGTTTCTTTTTCCCAGGTCTGCTCTTTCCCGCTCTACTTCTTCCCCCTCTCTTCTGGCTGCTCAGCTGCCAAATTTCTAGTCTGTTTGTGTGCTGCCTCGTAATCGCTGCACCCGGGGCCAGCCACAGCATCCCGGAGAAAGGCGAGCGTCAGGTCCCCACTGACCCGGGGACATGGTCAGTCCCCAGGAGCGTCCCCAGGAAGAAGAGGAGCCACTGGCTGTCCGGGCCAAGAGAACAGAGTCTGGCACCGTATTCATATGCCAGAGCTCCAGGCTCTTGGCTACTGTAAGTTAGCGTTCAAACCAGGGGAGCTTTCTAGTGTACATTTGCTGAGCATCTGCTTCAGAAAATGTGTCAGATTTAAGGGTATGGAAATTCTTTAATTATCAGAATTCCCCAAACTTTAGCAGTCAGCAGATTTCATATGCGAATAATTGTAACAACAGGGAACCTACGTGGGGATTAAAATAAGGCTGGAGGTAGAATTAACCCAATTTCCTGACTTCTGTCAGTTACAAATAGTGCTGCACTATTGAAATTTTCCCCTTACATGTTTTAAGAATCACTGCACTAGAGCCAAAGGTTCTGGGATCAGTCTTGCATTGCCCTATAAACTCAGCTGCATGAACTAGGAGGTCTAGCTGCATGATCAGATTTAATCTCACCTATTATTCCCAGAGTGGCGTGTAAAGTGCATTAGAAGAAATGGATTTCTTTAAGATGCCATCTAAAGCAACTGATTTTAATAATTGGACAAGTACTGAACCAAAGGCCTAGATTTTCTGTTTATCAGCAACTTTTGCTGCTTCACATGCAAATTTGGTAATATAATGAGTGTTGGGGCCTGGTTTGTCCTTGAGCGTACGTGCAGAACTGGCTGACCCCGAGGACAGGAACAGGATATATGCCTCCAAAGGCACAAGGGGGCTTCTTCATTTGCTCTACATAAATCTCAGTCTTTAATGACTTGAGGGAGAACGTTTGAATACTTAAATGAACATTATTCTTGAACATGAAGTTTTAATGGTGCACATTTTAAGTTTGTCATCAACCTGTATAAATTTACAGCAGAGGAGAGCGTGTGCATGATGCATTACCTGCTTTGAAGCGAAAGCGTATTTCACAGCTGAGGTGAATCCACCCTCTGTGCACTAGATCCCAAAAAAATCAGCTCCCAAGCCTACAACTTGCTGGGAGAAACTAATGATGAGCAGGATGGATAAAAGGATTTCTACTACAACTATCTATATACAATTTAGCAGCAGCACTGCAGCTTCCATGGTAATTTTGCTTTTAGTTTTCTGTCTGTATAATGAGGAAAGAAAAGCTGGAGGACTGTTTCATAATCACAGCATTCATTTTTTAGGCTAGATGTTAGTTGCGTGTGAAAACTGAAATCTTTGTAGGTGGAAACGATATATTTACTGGACACATTTGAAAGCCTTACAATTCAAAACAATACCAAAATGGTTTAAATATGTGTTTTGTCAAATATACTTTCAATAGCGTGAAATGTGTAATAGAGCCACTTCTGTTTTGATTTCAAAACAGCTAGCTTTTGTTTTCTGTCTGAAACCGCACACCGTTGTAGTTGGGTAACTTCCTCACAGGGCAGGATGGAAAGGAGCCATGGAAGTGTGAAAAACCCTTTGCAATTTCCTATGAAACAGCCGATAAAGAAAACCCAGGTGATTTTAGGTGCTCCTGCCATCAAGGGTGGCAGGAGTGACCCCTGCGGGGCCGGCCGAGCCCGGGAGCCGGGGACGCGTCCCTGGAAGCGCCTGTCTCTGAGTCACTGCAGCAGCTGAGCCGGGGTAAATTGGAAACAGAAATACCGATTGTCATGTCACCCGGATGCTCTGCCTCCAGCCAAATGGTAGATGGAAAAAAAATGCTACCAGATGTTCTTATGTTATTAATATTGTTATTATTGTTATTATAAATAATATTCCGTATTGGCTGGCTTTCACTCCTGGCACATCTGGAGCGCACATGGTTGGGAGGAGAGCCCCGGCGGCCCGTCGCTCCCCCGTTTCCCTGCACACCTGTAAAAGAGGCCGGGCAGACCCCGCTCCCTGCGCTGGAGAGAGGCGAGGGGGGCTGCCCTGCGGTGGGGCACCCCCGGCCCCGCTCCCCTCCCCGGCCGCAAGTACTAGCCAGAGCTCTGCTGGCATCCCGGTGATGCTGGCCCAGCCCAGGCCTTCCTTCCACTTCCCTCTTTCCAGCGGGGCGAGATCCTCCCACCCACAGCCCTGTTTTGAGAGCTTTGCATCTGTCCGCAGCCCTGAGATTATACAATGAGAGCGAGCTCTGCTGGCGCTCCTCTCGCGGGACGTTTTGCTGTTGGAGATGCCGACGCAACATTCCCGTGGTCTGAAGCACCTCTGGCCAAGTAGGCAGGATGCTAGGCATCACCTTGGTGGAAGTTTGCTGGCTAAACCTCCCTATCTAACGTTAGACCAGAAACTCTCTAAAAATGTTTCTATGTAATTGCTCCCGCTCCATGTCACCAAAAAAATGGACGGGTTTTGGAGGTGAAAGTGGAGAGTAGGGCATCACTCCAGTGTGGGTCTCATCATAAACATCAGCAAACTGCATCTTAAGGGTGCGCCAGCTCCCAGGCACTGTTTAACATAAGCGCCAAACCATTGCTGGAGTGGAAATTATCCCATTATACCCACTTAGGCCAACTGTCTAGGAATACAGGAACAAGAAAAAAGAACACTGGAGGAGGTGATGACAGTGGTTCATTAAAAAATAATAAAATGCTAGGATACTATTAAACATGGCATACCAGTATTTGTATATCTCTAAGCTGAGGAAACACAGCTCCAGTATAAATAGATGGAGCTTTATAAATGGACTTTTGTGGTCACACTAAATGTGTAATAAGACAGTGTATTTTTAATTATGACATTGTGGTGACATACAGAATGGGTAAAGCACTTTCCATGGACACAAGAAGATGCTGTGCTTGCCGCTAGACATTTAAGACCGACAAAAATGAAGTACAGCCCTCTGAACGTCACGCCTGCCTGGGATGGCTGTATGCACAGCACGTCTCCCTCCACGTGGCTCTGTGCCGCAGGAAGTGCTGCTGCCCAGGCAGCGGAGGGCCCTGTGTGGGGCTCACGAGTCCCAACTGAGAGAGCACAGACCCACCTGCGGTCCTTGGGTTCCTGCCTAGAAATGGGAGAGGTGCCCAGTGGAGATGCCGAAAAAGGGCAATGCCTGCTGTGGCTAAAGAGCCTCTTCTCAAAGGCAACCTTGGGCGAGGGACAGCCTGGCCAAAGCAGCCGGCTGTTTTCTGGGTGAAATCTCAGCTGTGCTGTGCACAGGAGCTAGATGCAATCGCAACAAAACCAGTCATCACATCTGACTTCGGTTGCTGTCGGTCTGCGTTGGAGCAATTCCTTTGCCAATGGCGTCAGGAACAATCACCTTTTATCTACGCTTTGAGGAAGGCTCGTCCTATGCAATGAGATTTCCGTGCAGCGAAGTTTTCTGGAGGATGTTTCTTTTTTTTCTGGCTGAAAGGTTCCTCCAGGCAGAACTGAAGAGTTTTACACACTGGCCAGTGGGTTTCCAGTCCACGACTACATGAGGATCTTTGGGCTTCGGGAAATGCAGAAGACATAGGGAAAGGGCTGGGGTGACACACAAAGCCCTTCCGTGCACACCGGGAACTTCCCAGGCAGGTCACGCAGGCGCTGCTGGCCAGAAGCCCTCCCGGGAGCAGCGGGGGCCCTCGCGGGTCTACGGTTGCAGACTAAGCTCTTCATTCCTCTACGGACTAGCTTGGTATTTCTTCTTTCCTCTCCTCCCTCTTTTTCCTTTTGCACCTCTGGGCAACAGAATCAACCAAGTATATATTGGTGGAAGTGGCTTTTTAAGACTTCTCACATTCCCCCAACACGCTGCTGGAAAACAAAGCCGGTGCTAGTCTGAAGCCATAAAGAAACAGCAGGAAACCTTTTCTCTATTAAATCAACGAGGTATTGCCATCGATGTGAATAAGTCACAGACTTCATGCTTGCCACCTGAGAGATATCCACTCATCCTACAGAAAAGAGAGAAGCAATTAGGCTAAATCATAGCCAAATGAAGAGATAAGAGCATTTGTTCCTCTCTCCCTTTCCCTGCTATTTTAGAACCCAGTACTTTTCTGCTCCAAGTGGAAAATAAGGATCATTACTGTATTCAGCCTTGTTTTTTGTTAGATGCTTATAAATCTTGCTAATTAGCTGTAGAAATCATAAAAGCTCAGCATCATGTTTTAATCATAAGCTCCTCGGGCCACTGATGTTCATGTTGTTCCCTGGATCCTCATTTCCATGTACAAATTACTGAGCCCATAACACTTTGGCAGCTCATCTCTCATGCCAATGATATTTCCAACAGAATTATTATTTCAGTAACTAAGCCACAAGCCTACACCTGCAAAAAATAAAAATAAGAGAAAAACACAGCAGTGGAAGGTCCTCCCTCCTTATACTGGTGGAATATTAAAGCTTCTTCAAAGTAATTAAATGCAGGTTTCAAGTATAAAGTCTGGCTGACAGATCAGTAAAACCATTTTCTCTTTCCCAAGAAGCTAAAGAAAAGTTCCCTAGTCAGCAGCCAGGGAGGACAGGAGTCCGTAAGCACTGCACTTAGACACCAGTGCTAACGTGCTGGGAATTTCTGGGGCAGGACAACAGGTCCAAGGCGTCGTGGACACAGCTGTGAAATCAAACCTCGGTTGAATTCTTATCCAAATCACCATAAACGAGGTCAGCATCTGCTGAGACACTGGATAATAATAGCTTGCTTAATTATACATTTTGCCTGTAATTTAGTCCAGACCAACTTTCCTAGTGGCAGAGGAGGAGGGTATTTTCCAGTTCTTTTATGTTCCTGTGATTAGTGGATAATGCCCTCGGTGTATGTGCATGCATCTAATTTTCACTTTTAACTTTAATGCAATTTAACATTGTCAAAATAAATATTATTCTTCACTTTTCCAAATTTTGTTTTAGCACTTGTAAAGTAAATATTTTGCTTAAGAATGTGGAAAGCCTGTGCCTGCTTACTGACGCTCTCTCTGAGGGGAAGAAGGAGCCCGTCCCTCTATCGCGGCAGCTCAGGATCGCCTGGGAGCCGATGGTGCTTCTTTCAGGGAGGATGAGGCCTTCCTAACCTGCGGCACAGGAGCAGGGTGGACAGCCAGGGATGCTCTGGCCACTTCTGTCAAGTTTGGCTTAGGTACAGCCCAAATAATAAAGGAGGAATGGGATGATGGGATAAAAGCTTCTTTTTTTTGTTCCTTTACATGAATTGCCGTACTAAACTCATCTTTGAACTGAGGACCATCACATTCATTTACCGTCAGCAAGATGATGTCAGTCAGATCTCTGAGCAGCTCAGAGCTCCAGTGCTGGGCACGGGCATGAGAAGCACGGACAATCGAGCTGAGCCAAGCTTGACCATTTGGATTCCCCCACCTCTGCAGTGGCATGGCTGAGGTGTCACAGGCCTCTGGTGGTTATCCCTGATGCACCTAAAACCAGTTGCTGGCAGTGAAGATCGCCATTGAACAGAACATCTTGGTTTGCAGCTGCAGGGGAAAAGCACACAGGACCTGGCCTGCCCCAAGTGTCCATCTCCAGTCCACGCTGGGGTGGCTTAGGTGGGTCAAGGGAAGCTCTCTGTAACCGTTCCCCTGGTCAAACAAAAGCACCCCTCAAGAGAGATAAGTTACATTTGCTAAAAAATTGGATTAAAAAGTCACCGATCATGAGTTTCTGGTTAAGTTTTATTTTCTGAGTTGTTTTCAAGCAAAGTGAAAATTGAAAACTGGCAATCTTACAAGATCAATAGGGTTTACTTAAATGACTCACCAATTAGCATGTCTGTGGCTTTTAGTAACATTGTATTCTTGCCAATCACACTGGTTTAAACTTTCCCTCATATATAAATTACACACCCAGAGTTGTGTCTCCTCTTTTCCTCTTTTCTTTCTTTTCTTTTTTCTTTTCTTTTTTCTTTTCTTTCTTCTCTTTTCTTCTCNGTGCCGCAGGCAGAATTGTGACTCGGGGGCAGATGCCCTGTGGCATCGGTAGGAGAAGGACTGAAGCAGAGATTGAGGAGACATCGCAAGGATCCCTATGAGATGTGTAACCAACACCTCTAATTTCAAGTTCAAAGGCCTGCAAGGACTAGAAGGTCTTAATAAATGCACTTTTTAGAGGGTCACATGAGAGGTGTGGTCAGCATTTGTCTTCTCTCTCCGAGTCTGGCCAGCAGACCATGGCTGTTACTGTTTTGGAAGCAGCACTAGCTACTGTCATCCATGCCTGGTCCCCTTGCGCCTGCGCTGCGGCAGTGGCAGCAGCCTTCCTGCTGGGAGGCTGGGTGGAGAAGGTGCCGACTCCGGCCGGCCTTGCCATGTGGGTGGCTGGGCTGGGACCGGCCTGTGGACAGATTTAGCTTGCACAGAGTCTTGAATTGAGTGCAAATTCCCAGTTTTAGCTAAAACATCTGCAAATAGCTAGGAGCTTGCATGCTCAAGAGACCTGTCCCTGTTCTTGACTCTGTGTGCATTCATCCATTTGGGTTGACTTTTCTATCGAGGAGGAAGAGCTGTGAGCCCAGCGTCCTCCATGCAGCTCTCTTTGCTTTGACATTCGCATGCGAGACACGCAGCCACGTTACCCTGGCTTGGTGAGCAGGGACGCGGCTGCCGAACTGCAGCGACCCTCTGTACACGTCCTCCCAGCCCCTCAGGCTAGTGATGCAGGAGCCCAGGGATGCAAACCTCAGTGAGGTCAGCCGAAGCCGTGCTGTTTCACTTTGCACTCACTATGTACGAAGCGTGCTCGCACAGACACTCGCCGCACGGCAGCTCATTCATTAAGCAAGGAGGACCTTGTGTCTGAGCCCTTGTTCAGCCTGAAACAGGCCAGATTTGTTGACCTTAAAGGCACACTGAAAACCACATTATTCTTCATAGGCATTTGCAGAGGTTATGAGCCTGGGGAACATGTGGTTAAAAGGGAACTAGGCCATGTATTTACATGGTTTCATTTTATTCTTTTCCTTTCCTGGTGCAGCACATTATTTTATTTGCTATGAAAATGCCTAGAGCAATTGGATAGGCACTTTTCCGCATGCAAGAAATCTGAAGAAATTTAAAGTCTTTGAGGGGCTTAAACATCATCTTGTGTTTAGCTAAGATGAAGCTTAACAACAACCCGGACTACGATGAGTTTATACACAGGCACATAAAGCTCCAGGGTGGTCTTAGCGGGTCTGCTGAATCCGCCCTTCATCTGCAGCGCTCCAGCCGTGTTTCCTGCTGTGAGTTTGCACAGGTGTCTGCGTAATTTGGCTTCCAACGTACTCATTTCTTGCGATGAGACACATTACACCAGTTTAGCCTGAGATCAGTTTGCTGGGCTGGCAGTCAGGGGAAAACCTCTGGTGAACTGTGCACGTCTGACATGAAGAGTAGGGAGACCGTCAGGCTCTGGACCCCTCAAGACCATTTTTAGCGATGTGCTTTCCAGGACTGACCTGCCCTGAGCATGACATAAGGGAGCCCACACAGTGAGTCAGTGCTGGAACCAAGTTCCTGGCGCTTGGTCCTCTGCTCGCTCTGCTAAACCACACCAAGATTAAACCAACAGAGGCAAAGAGGGAGCCTGGATATGAGGGAATTTAGCAGGGAACCTGCCTTGACTCATTAATGGAAACTTTTGAAAACAGGCAGCAGCAGTAATTTTATTATACTTTTTTCCCCATGCTGAAACAATTTGTGTGCAATAGAGTCATTCCTTGGAAAAACATTTCTTTAATTTATCCTCTTTAATTATCACTCATCTTTAGCAGCATCTGGTTCTGATATTTTATTAGAAAGTTTGCATGTTTGAATCAGGCCTGGGTGGTATTTCATTTTTTTTTGTTTCCATTTTCTACTGTGATGGTACTTCCCGTGGTGGGAAGGCATGGGCTTTGCTTTATTTCACAAGGCATAATAAATCATACAGCCATTCTACTTTAACATCATTATTACCATGTAAGCATGCTCAGAGACATATCCTGCAGATTACTTGGTGTATTTACTTGAGGTTAGAATGCCAAGCATTACAAACAGCAGACTGGGTTCCTGTTGTGAAGATGTGCATACTGCTTATGGGAAGATGTACTTTCCAGCCAAGATCTTAGCATCTGACTGGTGATGCTGAATAGCTTATGATGTCTAAAACAAAGCCTGATTTTTGAGAGAACTCCTTAAAATTGGGACCCTGTAATATTTCTTGAGTTGTGCATCCAAAGTATGAGGTACTCAGCATCCAGATCCTACTGAGATTTTGAGCTGTAGTTTCTATGAACAATTGTGGACAGAAGCGAAAAGATTGCTGCTCTTATGGACCACTTCTTCCCTTGCTAGTATTGCTTTTCAAGACTAGCTCCCTGCTAAGGGACAAGGTGCTGCTTAGGTTATCTAACGTTGACAAACCTTTTGGTTTTGCTGCTGATTCTTTCTTCAGCTAAATGTCATTTTCTTTATGATCATATATGACCTTCTCTAAAGTAACCCACCAGTGTTGGTCAGAGATAGTCTATCAGATGAACATTAATTCACCTGTAACAAGAAGATACGTGATCTTCTGAACAGGAGAAAGATGTCTTTCAGAGAATTGGAGATATAAACTATCACCATTTTACATCTGAAAGAATAAAAATAAGATCATGAAGCTAGCTATTAAAGGAGACCTTTAGATAGAAATAAAGAAATGCGGATGTCAGTTGAAGGTTTTCAGTACCTACAGTATTGTACTTTCCTTCCAGTGGCATCTGCTTACTCAACATGCTGTACTGGATTTTGTGGTGTATACTTAGTTCGTGGTCTGCCTGTTTTCCCTATCATGCAATGTTTTCTTCTGGTTAGACAGAATTATGGTCAGTGTGGTAAGGGTAAATTAAATATGACCTAGCAGTCACTTGTCCTCACATACATAAGCCAATGAGTGTTCGCTGTTGTCCAGCAAGGGCTGTGTCCTTTCTTACTGATGCACATCTATAATACCCACAGAAGTCTCAATGAAATTTCATCTAAATAAGCAGTTTGGTTTTGGAAGAGGAGAACTGCTAGTCCTGAAATGCAGCATGGAAAAGCAATGCTGTGAGGATACACTCAAATGATCACAAGGAGGACATGCGTTAGCACTTCTTGTTACTGCCCTGGAGCTGGAAAGCAGTAACTGAACAGGCCTGGTACAGACCTCATTGCAAATGTAATGCAAATTTATTAATATGCTAATAGAGTAAATATTATTTCAGATGACTTAAACTAGCCTAGCTTACTTATTTGCAGTAGAGCAGAAGATACAAGGTCCTAGCAAGAGGTGTTACCTTCTTCAGCACCAATAGGCAATGCTTTCTCCTGATGGTATAACCTTGCCCTGTGCACACTCTGTCCCACTCAGGCTGACTGCAGGACTAGCAACATGTCTGCCCGTCTGGTGTTGGGACTCCAATGGGCTGCAAAGCCCACAGAAGGAGAAGAAAACAGCCTGGTTCAGACATCAGGCGCTGTCCGATGCTCTTCTTGGCAGGAGAGATGTGGAGGAGCCAGCTGCCAGTGTTTGACCAGGATGATCCAGGACCAGCTGGGCTGGGGGGCTCACAGGGCGGCCTCTACATCCATAGTCCCACCAGAGTTTTTTACTGGAAACTGGGTCTTGACCTTACCTTGGGCATTCAGCCTTGGTCAGCTGGGGCAGATTTCAAGAGTTTGGGTCTCATGTCTCCTTGAGTTGCCAGGGGCTGCAGTACAGGGAGGAAAGGTTTCACCAAAATGTCCAGCCATGGTTGCATGCCTGTGGACTTTCCCTCAAGGATAGTGTGACAAATGATGCCCACAAAACGTCAAAACCACTTTCTCAAAACTATAGTATTGTTTCCTTTTCCAAAAAGCATTTATAAAATGAGCAATTCTTCCCCATCCTCCAAGTTATCCAAAGCTCTGCCTCTTTGGCAACTGAGGCAGGTCTCGCTTCTGCAGACACTACAGCGAGTGCCTGAGTCTCGGTCTGGTGCCCCTGAACAGCTCCCCAAGATCTCTCTGGCTCTGAAAAGAGAGTCCTGCTGATGCAGCCAGAGTTCATTTGTGCTTCTTGGTTGTCAGACTTCTGGCTCTGTTTTTCCCAACCAGTTCAGCAGGCCCTGCAGGAAGCTGAACCAGACTTCTGCGAGCCCATGACTTTCCCATTGTCCTGCTTTAACTGCAGGGCTGTCTGAGTTCAAGCCTTTTTTCTTCCTTTCTGATTGTTTGCCTTACAATCTGCTCTTAAACTTAACCAAAATATTTGTGCAATAAACAGTTATTAGGCCAAAGCACACTGTTAAAATCATTGTGGAGTAGCTCTATGTCCATCACACCAAGCCAAATATCCAATAGGCTGCTCCTTGTCCCTCACATATACAGATGTCCCTAGGACACCGTCTTTACAGTCACACAGCATGATGAACGTAGCAAGACGCCTGCCCTGACACCTGTGCTCTTCTGATCAGACTAAGCAATCTGCAGGTTCAGGGATGTTTCCGAAAAGGTTTTGTTAAGATTTGAACTGAGCCCATGTGGCAATGTTAAGGTTTGGTCTTAGATGGTGAAGAGATCACCCACCTCTGAGGTGAAGTACAAATAGGTAGCAGCTCAGTTTAATCAAGGACATTACATGAAGGTCATGGAAGGTTGTTCTCATTTGTTCAACAGACTGCATTAAATGCATGATGTCAGAGTGTCATTGCAGTGGCTAGAGAGCATAAGTTTTTTATCCAGATAACAAGAAAAACACATCTCCAGGGTCTGCTGGATCTTAACTGGTAACCCAAAAAGAAGATAAGCATGGACACTAATGTACTTTTTAATCTCTAGTTGAGTCCCATCCCAGCTCCCCTCTGTGAAGGAAGTTATTTTTTGGTAGAGTTAGTTTTATGGGGAGGGTGGAGGCAGGAAGGCATTATGGAGGGGAAGAGACTGGCAATTCTACTCATACTGAAAACAGCCTGGCCTCCCACCCACATGGGACAGAAACTGCTCCAAGACACTCCTCCTGTCCCAGCTACCCCATCTTGGAGAACAGCAAGAGATTTCATCTTCCTAGGGTACCAAACAAATCATCTTTTGCCTGGACAAAGCCACTGAAATAGAAGGAAACAAAAGCCTCCCTCAGAAAGGTGGAAAATGGTCATGTAATTAGCAAGCTGGATCTCTTTTTCTCTGTGATGTGTTTTTCAGCTGTCATGGATGTAAACTTGGCCTTGTGGTTGAAATGGCAACAGCTGTAAACTTCAAAGAATAAATTCCTCCACACTTTTTTAATAAGCATCTACCCTCATCAGTAGACAATCTGCATGGTTCAGATGAGCTTCTAATTCTCCAGTACTTTCATGCACGAAGTACAAGCTATGGTTTCCCAGTCATGTTTTAGAACACAGCACTCACCCATTAGAAAGAAATTTTTCCATATTGCTCACTGACAGGATATGGAAGGAGTAAATATTTTTCTGGAAAGACCTGGGGTTATTCCCTAACAAATTGAGTGTGGTATCTGTGGCTTGGCATGAACATCAACACTGATTTGTCTCACTGTAACCCAGAATCACCAGGAGATAAATGATTGCCCCAGCGGGCACGTAGGCAGGTTAGTGCCTTCCAGGTGTTTTTTCTCTTGCTTTCTATTGATTCACTTCCACAGGCATCCTAGAATTGACCCCTGATAAAGCACACAGTCTCCTCTTGGTCTGTCTTCCTTTTCAGCCATTTTCACCCTTCTTATGACTAAAATTAAATGGAGAAAGGAATAATTACACTGTGATATTTAGCCCAGATGTCCCCTGGCTCATTTATGGCTTACTTAGTAAGCACTTGTTTTTACTGTTGAGCATTTCTTTCCTTTCCTTTCCCTTTAATATTTTCCCGTCATAAATCTTCGTGCTTGGGTGCTGCTGAATATTGATTATATAGTGTTTGGGTCTTGGATCATACCTTCAGAAAATCTGGAAAGAGCCTCCTATGCCTTCAGATCTCAGAAACAATCACAAAAATAACCTTTACATTAAATTTAAATGAATGATGTGGGGAGATCTTGACCTTGCTGAAGCTGACTTCAAGATTATAACTCATGACTTGTGACTGGTCAGTGCCATGACCTGTGACTCTAGGAAGTTCCCAGATACGCAGAAGAGCCATCAGGATCCAGTTGCCAACTCATTGTACTGAGATATTTCTCTTGTGTCAATAACAATAGACTTCTCTTTCAAAGGGGCCATTTCCCCCTTCTTCCTTATCGTCTCTTGTTTTTTCTGGAGAAAAGAAGAACATCCAGCTTTAGCACTGGCAATCTGATCCCAACATCCACTACTTCTGGTTGTAACTGACAATAAAGATGTAGCTTATTGTTTCAATAAAGCAACTTTACAGATAACACATAGGTCAACTTGGGGAATCTGGCCATTTGCAAGGCAGGTAGTGTGTTTTGAATTCAGTTCCTTCCCTTACTCTCCACATATATCCATGGCTTGGCCTTTATTAGAGATTTTTAAAGAGCAGATTGAACATATCATGCTCAGCTGTATTTAGCTTGTCTCACATTAAAAGAATGGAGTAAATGTCTTCTTGAGATTCCTTCCAGCCTTGTTTCTAGGATGTTTCTCACTCTGAGTTTACTAGAACAAACACACTATGCAAAAATATTACCCTGCATTTTATGTATGCTGCCTGTGGGGCTGTTCATTCAAGCTGGACCCCTCCCTGGGTGGTATTTCTCTGGCCGTTTTCGGTTTCTATAGGCAGACTGTTCGCCAACTCAAGATGCTTCTTTTATGCCTATTGTACAATTGACTTTTAGTTGGTTTGTCTCCTCTTGGATGTCATCTTATGCATTTCAGTTTGAGGAATTGGCTTCTTATTTGCTTGGTTTGTTTTTTTTAGTGTCTGCAAGATCTCTACTGTAGGTCAGTTAGAATCAGAATCATAGAAATAGAATAGAATCATAGAATCATAGAATCATAGAATCATAGAAAGGTTTGAGTTGGAAGGGAGCTTAAAGATCATCTAGTTCCAACCCCCCTGCCATGGGCAAGGACACCCNTTGACCCACTGGCCACACTCTTTTTGATGCAGCCCATGACACGGTTGGCTTTCTGGGCTCCTAGTGCACACTGCTGGCTCTTGTGGAGCTTTTCATCAATCAATACCCTGAAGTTCTCCTCAGGGCTGCTCTTAATCCATTCTCTGCCCAGCCTGTAGTTGTGCTTGGGATTGCACCGACCCACATGCAGGACCTTGCACTTGGCCTTGTTGAACTTCATTCAGTTCGCATGGGCCCACTTCTCAAGCCTTTCAAAGCCCCTCTAGATGGCATCCCTTCCCTCCAGCGTGTCAGCACCTCAAATATCATGGAGAGTGGCCTCATCCACAAGTTGCCTCAGGACCCATGGATGCATCTCATCGGGTCCCATGGACTTGTGCACCTTCAGGTTCCTTAGATATTCTTGAATCTGATCTTCTACAGTAGGTGGTTCTTCATTCTCCCAGTCCCTGCCTTCTGTGACCTGGGCAGTGTGGCTAGAGCACTTGATGGTGAAGACTGAGGCAAAGAAGTCGTTGAGTACCTCAGCCTTCTCCATACCCTGGGTAACCAGATTGCCTGCTTCATTCTGGAGGGGACTCACATTTTCCCTAGTCTTCCCTTTATCACTGACATATCTATAGAAACTTTTCTTGTTGTCCTTAACATCCCTGGCCAGATTTCATTCTGTCAGGACTTTAGCTTTCCTAACCTGATCCCTGGCTACTTGGACAGTTTCTCTGTATTCCTCCCAGGCTACCTGCCCTTGCTTCCACCCTCTGTAGGCTTCCGTTTTGTGTTTGACTCTGTCCAGGAGCTCTTTGTTCATCCATGCAGGCCTCTTGGTGTTTTTGCCTGACTTCCTCTTTGCTGAGATGCATCATTCCTGAGCTCAGAGGAGGTGATCCTTGAATCATCACTGTCTTGGGCCCCTCTTCCCTCCAGGGGTTTGTCCCATGGTACTCTACCAAGCAGATCCCTGAAGAAGCCAAAGTCTGCTCTCATGAAGTCCAGGCTAGCAAGCTTGCCGTGCACCCTCCTCACTGCCCTGAGGATCTTGAACTCCACCATTTCATGGTCACTGCAGCCAAGGCTGTCCTTGAGCTTCACATCTCCTACCAGCCCTTCTTTGTTGGTGAGAACAAGGTCCAACATGGCATCTATCCTCGTTGGCTCCTCTATCACTTGGAGGAGGAAGTTATTATCAATGCATTCCAGAAACTTCCTGGATTGCTTGTGCCCCACTGTGTTGTCCCTCCAACAGATATCAGAGTGATTGAAGTCTTCCATAAGGCCCTGGGCTTGTGAACATGAAGCTGCTCCTATCTGCCTATAGAGGGCCTCATCCACTTGTTCTCCCTGGTCAGATGGCCTGTAGCAGACCTCTACTATGATGTCCCCTGCCCCTGTACTCCCTTTAATCCTGACCCATAAGCTTGTGGTTGGCTCCTCATCCATCCCCAGGCAGAGCTCCATGTACTCCAGCTGGTCATTGACATGGAGGGTGACATCCCCTCCTCGTCTCCCCTGTGTGTCCTTCCTAAAAAGCCTGTACCCTTCCATCCCAACACTCCAGTCATAGGAACCATTCCACCATGTCTCCATGATGCCAATAAGATCACAGCCCTGCAGGTGTACACATGTCCCTAGGCCCTCTTGTTTATTCCCCATGCTCCGTGCGTTTGCGTAGAGGCATTTCAGTTGTGCTCCCAATGAGGCAGACTGACTGGCTGGAGTGGCTGGCATTCCTTTGATGTATTCTCCCAGTATTTCCCTGTTGGTTCCCATTGCCTCAGGAGCCCCTGGCTTGTCTCCTCTAGGCTTCAAGCATGCTGCAGTGTGTCCAGCACATCTCTGAGCAATAGGCTGAGGACCCTCACCAGCACCCCATCCCTTGAACCTGGGCATGTGGTCCCACAACATGTCACAGGCAGACCTGATGTTATCCCCCTTCCTCTTCAAGCCTAGTTTAAAGTTCTGCACCCCACTAGTTCCTGGGAAAGACCCTTTTTCCCCTTTGAGAGAGGTGAATCCCATCAGAGTTCATCAAGCCTGGTGCCGTGTAGACCATTGCATTGTCAAAAAACTCAACATTGTGGCAGTGACACCAGCCACGGAGCCATCTGTTCATGGACTGAGTCTGCCTGTTCCTCCAACATCAGTGCTTGCAACTGGAATTACATTGTGCTGAACAAGAATAAGGGAGAGTTTTCAGGCAGGGTTCCTTCGCTTCTCTGAACATAACCTACTGGAGATCCAGCTTTGCTTTTTTAGGCACTAATACTGGGTGAGTTGTTCAAAAATCCTATTTTTATTGTTGCAGATCATTGGGAGCTGATACTAATGCAATAAGGCTTAATAATTCCATGAATAATTAACATGTTTATTGACCTGAGTTTCCATATGGGATCGAGTAAAACTCTGGAGGGTTGGTTTGGATCTATTCTGTGGATAAAGATAAATAACTAAGAGATTGCTTTTCTTCCCCTAGTTGTGTCAAAGTCCTGGACAGATCCACAGAAAGAGTGTTTAAAAGGCCCTTTCAGGAATAGCTGTTCCTAAGCAGAAACAGCTCCTGCCTAGGTCAGCCAGTTGAGGTACTTCAGGGGACACACTAGGACACTGCAGCATCAGTGATAAGTGTCATTTACCGAAATGTTAGAATTATCTCCAAGATATATAAAAAAAGACATTTCATTTTGTCTCTGAAATTTAATCTAGTCAGCTGACGGAATGGATCACAGAGCTCTAGTTTTGAATGCCTTTATTTTGTGGGGAGCTGTTGTTTTGTAGGGATGTTTCTACTTATGTCAAGTAAATGTTATTGCTATTTGGTATGGAAGCCAGATACCACTGTCTGCATAAGAAAATGCTACTTTTTCGTACTCTGGGATGCCAAGCAGTCGTGTTAATATATGGCTACGTGTATACATTGCCTAAAGTCTCTTCTGATATCAATAGTGGATGAAGAGAATATAGATATATTTACTGGAATATCTGTAGATAACTAGAACACTTATACCTGCTAAAAAAAGTCTTATTTTGCATTCTTGATCAATCAGAAATACAGCTGAGATCCTTGGGGAGGGGGGAGGGAAAGCAACTCTATAAGAGCAGTGAATGATCAAGCTGCAGATTTTATTTTTTTTCCTAGGAGAACAATGAATGAGGTGTTGATGAATGCCTTCTCCTGGTCTGCTTCAGCCACAAATGTTGTCTGCAGAGCACAGGGTAAGTTAGCTCCAGGCACATACTCTCTGTCCAGATCAGGGGAACAGCAGGGGCACTTTGGAGTTACCTCCTGGACCATAAGTTGGGGTTTCCACAGCATGGGATGGAGGGGATCAGTCTGTAGCTGGGTCTGTGCCCAACATAGCATTGGATGTAGCTGGCATGAATACCTAGGCAGAGGAGCTAGGAAGTAGTCCCAGGTCCTGCCAGACAGACATGGGCAAAATGCCCAGTGCTTGTAAAGTGTTTTGGAGCAGGGATAGATGATAGATAGCAAATCTTGCATGCTTAATACATACAAATTACCTTTCCAAAGACACACTTCCTTCCTTTCAGCCAGCTGTTCTGCCTCAGCACTCTTAGCTGGTAGTCTTCCAGAGCTGCAATGTGAGTTTAAATTAATTTATTGAAAAATCTTCCTCCATGCTGCAGTTTTCTTACCCCTCTTTCCTGAAGCTCTGTCAACTGAGTCTGCTGTGCTATGTAAGAAAGAGTAAGTTAAACCAAGGTTATTTTCAGCAATTCTTGTTCTATTTCATAATAAAACTTGATGAGAAAAAGACTGGTCAGTCAAATATCTTCACCAACCTTTACTGCCCATTGTTTGCTGTCAAAACAAAATGTTTTTGAGCATTTTTTTATCATTTGTATTACATTGCTTTAGGCAAGGGCTCAATCTAATACTTAGCAAAGGCAATAGAGTAATTTTATTTATAGGCTTGCATGGGCATTTAATCAGCCCCAAACTGCCTGTGTCTGTATTTTTTGCCATGGAAGCTGAAAGCTTGGGGGTCTAGACTGGAGCCCTCACACAGGAGAAATAAACAGGGAAAACACAATGGGTAGAAATGGGAAATCTACTTGAACTGCACCTTCACCCTTTTTCTATTTCTCCAAGCCTGGAAGTCTGGGGGGACAGCAAGAGATTTTGAACGTTGACCCCAGCAATGCAGATACTCAGCAGTAGGTACTTTCACTGGTCCCATTTATCCTGGTGGCTATCCCTGTCCCTGTGTACCAGGATCATGGACTGCATATGGATGACTGACTAGTAGGGTAGAGAGAGAGGACAGTCCTCAATCTGATATGCAGGATAATGCGCTAAGATCCCAGTATTGTCAGTCAGCTTGTCTGATCATTCACATAGGTCTTTACATCTTTATATGCCTCAAATTCTTATCAATAAATTGGGAATAATAACATCATGAGAAACAACCATGGTGTACTACAGCAAATGTCCACCCAGCCCACTATCTCCTTTCTCTTACCACCCAGTAACACGTTCTCAAAGCAGGAGTTCTTGGTCACAGCCTTGATGATTTATGTGGGAGCTTTTAAAAGGTGACTGAATTTTTTTTTTCTATCCCATCCCTATAGCAGTTAAAGAGACATTAAGTTTCCTCCTCAGCTGTCATAATTCACAACCTGGCATGTTAACTTAGATCTTGTTCTCACTTCACCTTAGCGCCCTGGTCTGTGACCTGCGACAGATGCGTGCTCTGATTCTTGGTCCCTGGTGACTGATGGCCCATGAGATCAGTAACCTCTTCAGCCACCGCCACTAAATTTGGCAAGGACTGTGAATCAGAGCCCTGAAATTAGGGGAGTGAGTGAATTTCTCAGTGCATCTAGCTGCAATTACACGTCAGATTTGTGCACAGGTTTCACACACAACCTCCCTCTCTAGGTTATTTATATAATGTAATCATCCTTGTGTGTTTTGGAAATGTGTAACTTTTTCTTTAAAGCAGTCAGATCATTTTATTCTTATTTAAAGGCAATGGCTATGAAGTATCACAGGTGAATTTATTACTAAAAATGCCCTCTCCAACTGTGCAATGCATTTATTTCAAAGCCTAATGGTCTTCCTTTCCTTTCTCACTATGTAATCTTTATTAGGGTCTTCCATGATTAATTTTGGATCAGGAACACGAAAGGGGCAAGTCTCCAAGAATGGCATTGTCTGCATTCACTCTCAGATAGATTTTTTTTTATTTATTTCTTTGTTAAAAGATATTTCATTCAGTGAATCCCTGCTGAGCTTTTTATTGCAGAAAATTAGGGATCATAAATTGTCTCCCAGAAAACTATAAATCCAGGACTATTGAAACATTCCATGGGCAGAGCTTGGCTCTTTGATGAAATCACTCCTTTTTCTTGTATAATTTATGAGCTTTTTTTCAGCATGGGGGGATTTATGCTTTTAAATGGCTCACCAGGGTTTTATTGAATATAATTTGCTAGCAAATTTATATGAGCCAAATATATTGCATTTTATCCACAATTATGAGCAATAAAATTGATGGGGCTTTACTTTTCATTTTCTTCTGGCAAGCAGAGGAAACATGAGTTTATCCTGAACTTGGAGTGAGGTTTCTCAGGGATACACGTGTACAATTAAAAAAGAAAAGAGTATAGTCAGCAAGGCAGGGGTGCCATTTTGGAACCTTTATTTGGTGTATGGGAGAAGGCAAGCTAGATTTCTCTTGCTCCAAAGGGACTGTAAAACACTGAGGAGCTGAGTTAAAGTCACCAAAGCCTATAACACACATCAACTTCTGCAGGGTTTGAATCACACCGTTGGGAGGAAAGGTGTAGATAAGTTAAGAGCTGCTTGTCTTTCAAGGTCCTCTTTGGTGCCATTTTCCTGTGATATTCTGATTTTCGTTTGGTTCATCCTGGTATAGTCAAAGGTACAAACAAAACCCCCTGTATAACCATACCTTCTAGGATTTATTTTATTTACTGTATTTAAATTGTGTTCATTTCTGTATGCCTATTTTCCTTGAGGGCTTTTCTGACTGACAGAAAATAGGAATAAAACTCCACATATCATTAATCTTTCTAAGACATAACAGGCCATAAAAGTGCTCCATGTCCTGAATCTCAACAGGCCATTATTTCCAAACATTGTTTCCTCAAAATGAGGCTTCATAACACAGATACAAACCTTGCATCTTGCTTTGGACTCAGTGCATGAAATTTGGGGTGCACAAGACCACTTACGTGACAGAGTATGTGATGGGGAGAAAAACCAAAGTGCAAGAACACAGCTGGGCAACACATCCCTCCTAGCAGGGCTTTTGACTCTCACCTGCTTCAGGCCAGCATGGCTGCTGCAACCCTGCCTGCCTGCTTGTCTGTCTGTCTGTCCCTCTCTCTGTTGGCTTCAATAGGCTCTGAACCATAGGATTACCAAACCTTTACAATATGGGCTTGTAGTCTGGGGGAAGAAATGCCTCGACTGATTTAGCTGAATTGGGGCAGGCTGGTTTGCAGACACACATCACAGCGCAGCTGGGGAAAAGGCTGAATGTAGCTGCTCTAAAATGGAAATAAAATGGTGGGAGTTTCAAAAGCAAGAGGGCACCAGCCCCTGGCCTGGACCCTGAGGTTATCCACGGGACGTGAGGCTGACCTACCTCTGTAACATCACTCTTCACGGGAGGGAAACCACCTTCTGTCCCGAGGGCAGCGTTTGGAGGAGACATCCTAAGGAGGATCCTCATAACTTTCCCCTCCTTTTTTGGCCTTTTCCTTCAGGTTTTACAGCAGGAGGGCTCAATTTGGCACAGAGCACGTACCTTGAGGTTTTCTTTGCACTGAAGGAAATTAAAGCTGCAATTTGAAATGGGCAAATCAAAGGAAATTCAAAGTTTAAGCCTACATACTCTTTCAGCTATTTGTCCCACAAGAGCCCAAGCTGTTGGTATGGCCAGTGTGTTAACAGTGAATATCCTGTTTGGCTCATGCCCATTTTTTGCCATGGCTATATTATTATTTAAACATTCTATAGGTTTTGTACTTAATGTATACAGAGTGATGATCGCTGGGGCCGTAATAATGAAATATGACTTTCTTAATGAAATTTCAGTCCCAGCTCATTTCACTGCTGACATAGAGGTGACTGCAAATAAACACTTTCCAGAAGAGTCAGTTAAATGGCTGCATAAGCAATTTATCAAATACTGTAACATTTAAATAAATAATAATAATAAAAAGAAGTATTCAAGTGTGGTATATTACTGCCTGTGGCTTTGTTCCCAATAACCTCACTCCTTGTCTTTCTAATAGTTAGATTCCCACTGACAGAAAACAAATCTCTCTCCAACTTGGAGAATTTTATCAGATTTATCTCTGAATGTCGGATCAATGTGTAGGAAACAAATGGAGTCAGCAACATGATTTAAATTAGAAGTCTAACAATTTACAGTCTCCACTGGTTTCTCATAAACCTTATTAACATTTGGCATTGGGTACCAAGGAACTATAAATAACATTCCAAAAGAACATTTATATCTGCTTAGACTCTCGTTATATGTCTTCAACACAGCTTAAATAATGTCAGTAATACCTTCATCATGAACAGGAAATGAAAAAGTTACCCCATACATGTTTTGTCTTTTAATCAAATATTATTTTCTCCTTAGAACTGCAGAACTGTTTTTTTTAATATTTATTTTATTTATTCAAAACTTATGGCTACAATTTCCACTTGTTTTTCTAGATCTCAGTAGGGTGCAAACCCCTCCCATCTGGACAGAGCTGAACAGTTTCTTCACATCTCTCCGTGCAGTCCTTCCCTCCAAGCCCTTCACCTTGGCTGCTGTTGGAGGCCAGGCTGTCTCCTCGTGGACGAGGGCAGGGGCAACACCGTGACACCGTGAGCTGCCCATGGGCAGAGACGGCGTGAGGAAGGAGGGCACCGTCAGGCATTTCTAAAATTGGGTCTGACTGTAGCAGAGCAGGAGATGAGAGACATTTATAGACACTCTCCCCAAACTGCCCTCACTCATTTCTTATATTCTTAATCCTTTCTTTCTTTCTTTCTTTCTTTCTTTCTTTCTTTCTTTCTTTCTTTCTTTCTTTCTTTCTTTCTTNCTTAATCCTTTCTTTCTTTCTTTCTTTCTTTCTTTCTTTCTTTCTTTCTTTCTTTCTTTCTTTCTTTCTTTCTTTCATTTTAGTCTTTTCTCCTGTCTATGTGCAACAATTTCATTCCTTCCTTAGAAGAATGGACCCAGATTTTCTTTTCCATCCAACGCATCCAAACACTCCTGTCCAAAATTCAGTTCTGTTCTGAAATCATCTGTTCCCAATCTGCTGCGTGGTCCTTGCTATTTTGATTGCCTCTCTCAGCTGGAAGACTGGTTCTTCAGTAAACGACGCAGAATTACTCTCTGCTTCTAAAACATTGCGCAACTGCCAGGCTCTGCACCTAAGAAGTCTTACCTAGGGTAGGATTCATTGGGCCAAATGTCAACATCTATACCGGAAGATCTACTTTTGCTCAGTCAGTGAATTCAGAGTGAATTTTTTGTGATGAAACTGGCACCTAATCATGTTGCTGGTACCTAGTAAACAAACAAGGCAACAGAGAAGCAACAGACATTGTGCATCATACATATAAGAAAGGTAAAGAGATTAAAAAATGCAAAAGAAGTTAGTGGTTTGGAAAAGAGCAAATAGTAGGAAGAAGTAAAAATCCAACAAACATTGCCCATGTCAACACTGTAAAAAGAGAATTAGTTCTTACAGATTCATTTAAACTAAATTTACAGGCTTAAAGAACCTACTTCCTTTATAGTCAAAGAAAAGAAATAGATATGTTGGGAGAGCAATTCATCTGCTCTGTTTAAGACATCTGCCTTAGGAACAGACACACTTCACATATGTCTGTTTCTCCCCATTAACTATGGAGTGAATTTAGACAATTAGTCCAGGTGTAGATGTCTACCGGCAGTACTGTCTGCTGGTGAGACGAGCCTTGGTGGCCATAGCAGAAAGGATGCTGCAGCACACACTGTGCCAGGAGGGACCTGGCAGCCTTCCACCATGACTCACCATGGGGAGCAAAGAAATAGTCTGCATAGCCAAAGCTTCATGCACATTGGTGCAGCCGGTCCGCTGGGACTGCTGCCAAGTGGTATACGATAACTCAACCCACGCGATGGGAAAGAAACTGTGATAATGTCCTATGTACAGCAGTTCCCTCCAGCAGGTCCTTGTATGAGATAAAATCAGGGAAGAATTACATCTCTGTAATTACCTTTGCTCTTTTTCAAGGTATCCAGACCTCAGGTCACCTCGTCTGCTAGACTTTCTTCATGGCCTCTGGCCTTTCTTGGACAGCCCTACCCACAGCACTCCTAGGGTCCACAGCTAGAGCCTGGAACCCCTCAGCCAGCCAGTTTCCCAGGGTTGCTCTCTCCTTTGTATCCCTTTCGGCAGCCCCTCTCAATACTTGTCTCTCTCCAGTTGTCCACTACATCTATTAGCATGCAGACTGCTGCATCTGTGAAGCAAACTCTCATGGCTGCCTCTCCACCAAGCCACCCAGACTCCCCTTCTCAGCCCAATGGGGCAGGTGAGACCCTTTTATAAAGTGCTGAGAAAGTCAGCACACAGCAGTGAAGCTTCACTTGCAATTTTTGGTTTTAGCCTGGCTTCTAACAAGGCACTTAGTTCAGAAGGGACTTTGGAACCAAAAAAAAAAAAAAATTAAAAAAAAAAATGCCAAAGGCAGAAAAGGAAAGAATACAGACAAAAATTAAAAAGCCACAGAAATGCTCAAAGAAATATTTCAAAGAGGTGGCAATTAGATTTAGCTCCTCAGAATGATGTGACAGTTTCAAGGGAAGAAATATTTGACATTCAGTAGCATAAGAACTGGTGGAAAATTAATTTCAAGAATGTCTAGCCGTGAAGCCAAATGTTTCTTCACCTACAGAACTCAACTGCAAGAAAAACAAAACCTTTAGCTTGACCTTCAAACAACAATTAGTGGATGATTTATTGACACGGTTTTCCAGAAAATGGACAATGCTTATGAAGACATTGAGAAAACTGTATAATAAATTATATTTTCTTTGAGCTTCAAGGGATGTAGCCAATTTTCCACTTTAAACAAGCACTGCCAGGGTGTCCTTTTGTTAGGTCTAAGAATTAAAATCAAACAAAACAACAGCTTTATTATAACATGTGGTTTAGCAATCGACCTGAGGCTACTACTCAATATTAAATCTCCACAATAAAAAAAGAGGAATAATTACACACTTTGTTATGGAAATTACATGATAAGTTCATTAGAAGCCTCTCTGAAAATAAAGCAAAGTACATGGTAATTCAGTTTTCCACTACCAAGTTATCTCCTCACTGTGACTATTTGAGGGATTTTGTTGTGTTCTGCATGGAACTCAGAAATCATTCTAAGTTACAAGGTCCCATAGTCCCTTCAGCTGGGGGTAGGAGAAACTCTGATAGAGTGACTTTTTATTTTTGAAAGCTTTTTTTTTCTTTTCCCCTCAAGTGCTATGATTATTGGTAGCAGTGATTTCTAAAACTGCCTCCAAAGCTACGTGGCACTCACAAAGCTGAGTTTAGGCTGTCAACATACAAGCAAGATTTGTGCAATTTTTTGAAGTGCCTAAATTCCATTTTTGAAAGGGATTTGAGAACCTGAGAGCCCAGAAGAACCACCCAGCTTCTGCAGCAAAACAGGTTACCATGTGTTCGCTAAGCTGCAATACCTGTCTGTGTGTCTGCTTTCAGTCTGTGGCAGCTCTGAACTTACCTCATAATATGAGAGGTTTAAATTAGGTCAAATTACATTGCATTTGTATGCACACAGTTATTTACAGCTATTCAGCTTATGCACAACCTCTGGTAACTCCTGGATGGGCAAGTTTGAGTAACCTGACCGTGTGTTTGATCTCTTAAGTACCACTGAAAGTCAACAGGGCTTGGTAACAAAGGTACGTTTCAAAATTGTACTCAGAAACTGGCAATTGCTTGCAAAGCACCCATGTTTGAATGATTTAAGGAGATCCTTGCAATTTTAGGAATACAACAGTAGGCAGCCTGCAAGCAGACAATACTTGCTAAAGGAACTGCTTGTCATCAGATGATCAATCTGGCATTGGTCCTTATGCCACATTATACAATTGATCATTCTCATATAGAGGTTTACTGCTTAAATTTGCTTTAATATCTTCTCTGTGGAAGGTGTAGAAGTTGTGTGATGACACAGATGAGAAGGATGACTTTCATTCGTCACAGACCCACCAAAAATCCCAGTCAAGGAGCAGAGCCCAGCACAATGACTTGTAAGGAGATGTCAGCCCCAGGGACCTCCCTGTATGCCTCCTAGATGACAATGCTGGAAACACAGCAAAATATTCTTCACCCAAGAACTGACAGGCGAGGGACCAAAGAAGAAAGCCTCAGGGAGTGCCTGAGGTACTTGAGGGCCACCAAGGTTTCCATGTGGCTGGTCACCTGTGAGTTCCTGACTGTTTTTATGACACATTTTTCTGAAATGTTCTCATTCTGGACACTTAACACTTTGCTGTAAGGAAGCTGGGCAGCCCTTTCATAACCCTGCCATTCTCTCCAGAGACAGGAGAGCAACAATGGGTGAAAAAAAAAGCGAATGTCTGTGATTTATGCAAGTTAAAGAAGAAATCACCAGAATGTGGCTTTATTCAAAGACAGCTTATGCTGGAAGAACTTCCTTTTGCAGATACAATCGGGTTATTCTGCCCCTGCTGGCTCTATAAGCTTTGGTGATAGATCACAGATTTTAGCAATTCCCTGCTGCCTTGTCACTTTGTTTGGCTGGAGATTGAGCTCCTAATCTGCCAGCTGTCTGGAAATTCTGTACGAAGGCCACTTGGCATAAGTGGCAACAGTCAACCTGCACATTTGTACAAGGGGTCTTGCAACTGCAGTTGGACTTGCAGTAAACGCTTCAATCAATTGCCATTAGAACTGGGCTGAAATCAGACCATTCTGGATTGCCAGTAAAGGAAGGTGTCCTTATGCTATATAACACGTGTATATCCCAATTCAACCCGACTTTAATTCTGTATTGATATAAGAGAGATTGAATACAAACTGATTCACAGGGAATAACAAAGCTTTGTATAGAGTTTGAATAATTGATTCTCAGTCCATGTTGATGAAGCAGATTACTATTGGCATACCACATTTAGAAATGGGGAGACTGATATAGACATTTATGTCCAGTAACTTTTAGGTGGTTAGGCTGTTAGGTGAACACTTCAGGAGAAAAGAAAACATTTGATTTTTTACGGCAATGTAAGGAGAAGACCTACAGCGTCTCACACCAGCCAGAAACTCGGCAGTCCTGCTCACAGGCTGTTTTTAAAAATTGCTCTAGCCCAGCATCCCAAACCACACAGGGAGTCAGTGAGAAGAGCCAGGTGAGAGCTAAGGAGTTTCTAATCACTGCTTGTGTTTTCCCACTTCTAACCCAAGCTTCTGGACTAAATATAAAGTGAACTGTCAAGTAAATGCACTCACGCCATATGCTAGAAACATCACAAAGCTTTGTTGGCCATATAAAAATCGCTGCACATGGGAACAATAACTCTTTCTTGAAAACCAAATAACTATTCTGATCTAAATCAATCAGGCCCGAGAAAGAGAGAAAATCCACCACTTTCAGGAAATGGTCATTGTGCAAGTGTTAGGAATATAACAGATATTTGAAAAAACACATCCTCTGGTACCTGCCCTTCTCAGAGCTATTGCTTTTAAGTGTGAGCTGTAAGACCTCTTATTGCCAACATTTTAGCCCAGAGGAAATATCCCTGTCAGTGATATAAGCCCTTCAAGGTCAGAGTCCGTAACTGGAAACCAGCCCTTTTGGCTGATGGAGTGATCGCTGCAGAGCATGTAGCAAAGTGTCGGTCAGGTTTTCCCTCGCACTTTTTCTCCTCCATTCTACATTTTTAGTGTATGCTGACTGGAGATTTAAATTCAAAACAAGTCATTCGTAAAGTGCAATGCAAAATTTAAAGGTAACTGTATGTCTCCAAGTTCAGTTTCTAACTGCAAATTTATTTGAAGGCATAAGCACAGTCGTGTCTGAGTAGATCTAATTTGTTGTTTACAATTAAGTGGAGCTTCAGAGACTTTTGAGCATGTTATTGTACAAAAAAACAGCAACGGAAAGGAAGACAGCACATCAGAAAACCTATGCACCTCACAGGGAAGTGACAGAGGCATATATGGGGCAGGAACTTCCACTTTTGTTTTCACACTACCTTGTGTAATGAGCTTACCTAATTTCTGACCAGGACTCTCAAACGCAACAAAATACAAGTCAACAACAATAACAAGGGGGAAGGATCTCAGCTTCTTCTGTCTTGCCAGGGCTTTTTCTGGCAGAGCAGGGGTGCCCGGGGAGTTGGGGCAGGCTTTCCCGTAGCCCTCTTCTCCATTCAGGTCATTCTGGGACATGCTTGTGAACTACATCCCTGTCCCTACTGACACCCCAGATGACCTCGGCCGGGGCCACAGCTGCTCCATGCGGGACCGGGATCTACGTAGTTCCCTTTAAAAATAAGTGGCTACCCATGGGCTGGAATGAATGAGTCTAATTAAGCTACGGTTTGTATCCCATGGCTGAGCAGGCACCAGCCCTGACCAAAACGCCTCCTGGGACTGGGGCATCTCTGGGGCCCTGCTTACGTGTATGCTTGCTGAGCTGTGCTAAGGGCACCCTTCTCTCGGGCAGGGCACGGTCTCCCTAACCAGCCCCGAGGACAACCGGCACGCAGCTACAGAAATGGCTTGAGTGGAATGGAAGGACAGCAGATGAATGTGCACGTGGGTGGGGTGGCCGCAGTGTTTCCAAGGCTGGCAGGCAAACAATTCAGTGTTTACAATTTTAAATATTATAATTGCAAATGCAATGATTTATGTGGGAAAATATGAAGAGGAGAAAAGAGGGCTATGGGATGACCTGGAGGAACACAGGAAACTTAAAGAGGGGGATTTGCAGCCTGGCTCTTCAAGGTCAGCCACCAGTGTGGTTATCCTTAAATGTTGCAAACAAAAGCCAAAATAGAATCATGTGACACAAAAATTCAATTTTTAGAAGTGGTTTGGGGTTTGTTTGCTTGTTTGTTTGTTTGTTCAGCTAGCATCCCACTGCTTTATCCTCATCACGCTGTCCAAAATCTACTTTGCATATATAGCAAGTCCTCAACAAAAATCTCGCAGTCTGATCAAAGTCAGTGAAGGGAAAAGGTCAAAGCACAGGTTATAATGTGTACAGCTCCAGGGAGCTCTGTGTCACACGTGCATGTGTGTATATAAACAAAATCCTCTCTGCATGATGCACTGGCAGTAGCTAAGATTCATGGCATGCACAGGTCAGGAAGCAGCACTGTGCTGACCAAACTGCGTGGCAGCTGTCAGATAAGCAGTGCAAAATGACCAGCTGCAGAGCAGAACCTTCCCCGGCAGGCCTGGATACTTGTCCCCATGCTGAGACAGCTGGTTTTTTCACATATGGAAAAAATACTGGGAAATCTTTAAGATTTTTCCTAAATAGGAGCATAAAAGGTGATTGCAATCACCCTACTGCTTGGTTGTTCATGTCTTTGCTCTCCTTGTGTGGCTCTCACTTGGCTCACCATGGAAGTGCTGCTGGAGCCACAGTGTATCTTGCTGGGTATGAGAAAGGGTTGTACTTTTAAATATAAATTCATAAATTCAGAGATTCATAAAGTATAAGGCCAGCAGAGACCATTATGATAATTTGTTCTGACCTTCTCCATCATGTGGGTCATGGAGTAACATAGATATATATTTATATGTATAAGAATCACTGAGTGCCACTTCATGGAGCTTGACTTTATTTTACCTGATTCAAAAATCTGTCTAGCATGCAACTGGTCTTTCCCTCCTCACTGCTTACAATCTTTATTTGGCTTTTGTGGACTTGTCTTTCTCAAAATTTTCTCTATATTCCTGGTAGGTCCCTCTGTGTAGACGTACCTTCAGACCCAAGGTCTTCTTCCTGCCCATCACCATGGAAGGCAGAGTTTTCCAGGGAATCTGCCTAACCATGTTTCATGGCCAAGGCCAGCTGAGCTCGCTCCCCAGTGTGAGCAGCTATGCTGTGCCTGAGCGGTGCCACTGAACAGGGCTGCTTGGGAAACGCCAGGAGTGGGAGTCTGTCTCTAGCTTGGCTTTGCTGTTTCTCTCCCACAAATTCCTCTCCTCCTCTTTCCTCTCCCTCAGATATTTTCCCTGTTCAGCTCCCAATCACCGGCAATATGTCCTCCTTTGCTGCCTTGACTCTATTGCTCGGATGTGTTAGTGCTCAGCTACCTGATTACTTTTAATCCTGTCTTCGTTCTATTGATTTTGCCATAACTGAATCCATCTGCTGTTTCTGACCGATGGGAGGATGGGAAGGCTGTTTTTCAAATTGCTTCTTTCCTCCTTAAAAGGGCGGTATTTTACAGAACTCAGCATGAGAGTTTTGGTGCTGTCTAGAAATTTCCACAGAACATGTTCTGTATCATTTCATTACTGCTCAGCTATTTGCTGGTTATTATTAACAAATTTGATTATGGTGAGTCAAATTGTATGTGAAATATACAGTGTTCCCTTTCCCTTGTTCCTCCAAACAGCTATTTGTGCCAGTCATGTACCGTGCTCTGAGCCAACGACAGTCCCACAACTGCCAAAAATGCAGTTTAAGCAGGAGTCTCCCATATTTTCATCTTTCCGCTTGCTCCCTGGCCAACATCCTCAGCTTCCCTTCAAACTACCAGCTCCCTCATCACCATGACCTGCTTGGCCCGTGCACTGATCTCCTCCCTGTCCACAGCTCCCTTCCCCGGTGGCAGGCCAGAACGAGGAGGTGTGGCGTAAATGGAAGAGACCTCTTTGGTTTGCTTTGCATGTGGCCCTGATTTCCAATGGTTTGCTCATTTTAGCTGGTGAGAACTGGTTTTGGAAGAGTGAGCCCGATGCTCAGCAAAACCCATCTTGGGAGCAGTACTGGATGGAGCAGAAGAACAAAAGGTAGCAGAGATGTTTCAGAAAGGACGAGCAAAAAAAAAATGGGAACATGACTGCAGGAAAAATAGGCTTCCTGACAGCTGTTCCAGCACCAAGCCTTCCTCCATGGCCAGTTGGGACCTATACTCTGTTCACACTCTTCATTCCTGCAAGTACCTCTCATCTACTCAAGGAAGTTAGTCACCTGAACACGTTACGGGGTTGTTCTGTCTCCAGGTGGCAGATGGTGATACCAAGACAAGCTTTGCAGCGGTTCTGCAGCTGTGGATGCCAGGTGGTGCTTCTTGGACAGACACATAGATAAAGACAATTTTTCCTGACTCAGCTTGGCTTCCACAAGTTCAGCTGCTGTTGCAGAGGTGAAAAACGGTATCACAACGACTCCCTCATTATACACTATACATTTCACAGAAGGTTTATTTGTATTTTTTTTTTAAGGCAGATATACACTGAGCAAGACTTCCTGCTTGATGGCCAAGCATAACCCTGAGGCCATGTGAAAAAAACATCAAAGCTCTCTTTCTACAGTGATTAACTGCTCTGAATGCTAGATTTGTGCATAACAGAGAGAAATTCACCCCATAGCAAGGGGCAAAGCTTTGCTTTTCAAGTAGCAGAATGATCAAACACCTCAAATTTGCAGGTAGGACCAAAGATTTGGCCAACATTACTGATGCCACCTCTGTTTTGGCCTTCTCCTATGTTCCTGTGAAATGGGGTCAATGATGAATCCCGGCGGGTGTGCTACCAGCCTTTTGCATCTTCCCGTGCATGCAACAAACCTGCAGCTATTCTCACCTCATGGCTTATGGTAGTGGACATAGCCAAGGACAGTGTGAAGATGGCAGAAGGTGGAGAAGGTTCGTGGGTGAATGCAGAGAAGGGTCAAGGATGATGCAGATCTTAAGGGAACTTCTCCCAGGAAGCTGAAAGTGTACCTTAATAGTTAAGTGAAACCTGTCCAATGTTACTTCAGCCCTCTGGCTGACATTTGGATACAACAAATGTATGATGTATGATGGAAATCAGCATTTTAATTTCTGCAATAACTGCCACAATACAAAAGTATTGTTCAGAAATTTTCTATTGCTGTCTGGAGTGCTAGTTTTTATGGTGCCATATACATGTGCAGTATGTACAAATTACAGTTGCCGTGGGAATGTTAGTAATGAAATTCTTGAGTTCTCAGTGCTTAAAAATCTCAAATGAGTTATAAAGGATACTTGTTTGCATTTAATTTCCTTAGGTAAAGGCAGAAAAAATAATTCCCACAACCCTCTGTGACAAAATTTGCCAAACTAGCACCCTTCCATCTTAAAGTTGTTTGACTTTTTTTCCGACAAATCTCTCATGTATCCCTCATTACTATGATGACAGCAAAATGCTTTTTGAATAGGTCTGAGGAAATGCAATGTCCTTCCTGCCACTATCATTTTCCCACTGATATTTGTTCAGCATGACTTCTGGAAAACTGAAATTGTGTTCAGGGTGCAGAGTGAGAGCCCTGAAACCTGGGGTTTATTTCTGGTCTTGGGCAATCTTCAGCATCTCCCTTGACTTTTTTTTTTTTTTTTTTTTTTTTTTTAATAATTGCATTTTTATTTTGCTGTCTGTAAAAAGAAGCTTTTGCTACTTATCCATCCTCTTGTTTGTTTTTTGTTGGTTTTGTTTTGTTTTTTTTTTTCCCCCTGGGTCTACTCAATAGTGAGTCTAGAGTGCTATTGGAAGTCTGGATGAAGTAGAGGTAGGGAAATGGAAAAATCCAGGTTAGTATTCATGCTGTGTAAGTTAGTTATGCCAGAATATGTAAACTTCCGGTCTGTTTTGGAAATTACAAAGGACAATTTTCTTCCCAGTAGGTATCACAATTTTCTGTTTTAAAATGCTGATTGCATCCACGTGATCTCCCACTTCTCCATTCCTGCTAGCGTGCATCACTTGGCATTCACCAGCATCCTCTTCTTGTACAGTGAGACGGTCCATTATTATATCCCCTGCATGCACACAACTAAAAGGTTTCATGCTCTTATCTGTGCACTGAGACTGAGCAGTATCTCATGAGAGTTTCTTCAATTCCCACAACATCAAGTAGGAGAGGAGGTTACAGTTATCACAGCCCAATGTGGTTTTTGTTTATCTGAGAAATCCTCTCTTTGAGAACGATTTTTAGAAAATGTCTGATACTTTTGATCCCCCCCTCCCTCGCAATTAACGTTAGCTCTTAACCTCCTTTTGGCAGAAAAGGAATAAGGTCTAGGGCCTGAAGACAACAGGCAACCACATACTGGCAGGAAAACAGGTTATTTCTTTCCTGATAAGAGAATAGCTGCTGGAGCAGCAGCTGACCACAGGACAGCCAGAGCAGCTCTTTCTGAGTTAATCTGCTTCCCCTTCGGACCTCATTCCACAGTGCAGATAACAATAAGGGATTTAACAACAGGCAATGCCCCATTCAGAAAGGCACTGTGAGGCTCCCTGCATATTTGAAGGCAACATCAACAGGAATTGTAGGGTCTCAGGCTAAAGAGTGTAGGGTGCCTAATAACCTGTTACTGTCAAAGCTGTAGTTTAGAGCCTAAATACACATCTGGTAGGAGTGTATTCTTAGTAAAGCCATGGTACTTGTAGAGCTTACAACTGCAACATAAAACGCTGTTTTGCACTCAGGAAAGATGTAAGGTTATGTTTCTGTTTCAGACGTATATCTAGGTGTATGTACAAAATGCAAAATCATACTACTGCTTTCCAGTCTTTGAAAACCACATTCAGGACAGTTTTAAGTGAAATACTTTTCCAGTACACAGCTGAGGATTGTAGGGATTAATGCGGTGTGGGAAACAAGTACAGAAAGCTTGGGAGCCACAATCCTTCATTTGTCTGTGAGGGGGCAAGCAACTCCTTAGAGTACTTTGCTGTCATTTGAGTACAACAGTGTAATGGTGACAAGTCCATGTAAAGGGGGTGAGGCAGTCACTTGATATTAGGGATATAGGTATATGGATGGGAAGAGAGAAAGGATATGTGGGAGCTATGGTAAGAGATGGAGGGGAAAGGCATAGTCTGAAGTTAGCTGAGAAAAAGCAAAAATGAAAGAGGGGAAAGAAAAGACAGAACAGATAAAGATGAAAATGTATAAACAACAGAGACCCAGAGAGGTTGGAAAATGGATAAGACAACTTACAATATTATTGATTAATATATTACATAGTCATTAACAGTGACCAAGAATGAATAACAAGACAATCGGCATAGGTGCCTCCAATCTGCTCTGTCTTCCAGGGTGCTCATTTATGTACCCTGGCATTTTGGAAACCTGGATGTATTGAGGAGGTTGAACATGAAACTGTGGAGAGTAGATGTCTCTGCTGGCCCAGCTCTACCACAGAGTCTGTGCATTAATCATCAGGTCTTGGAATCTGGAGAAGAAGCAGTCATTTTGGGAAAATTAAGAGGCAGGGCTTGAGTGTGAAAGAGTTTGGATGTAGCCATATAGGAGGAGGCATCTAGTGATCAAATGCCAGTAAGAAGATGACAGAAATATTTTATTAACTCTTTCATTAACATCTTCTCACTCATTTATCCAATAGAACTCTACAGACATGCAAATGTTTACTACAGAACCGATCCAACTTTGATTTGAGCAAAGGAGGTATCTTCAATGATGAACTTTGTATTGAGTTTGTTCTATTCGAAATTAAAAGAGTAATTAAATTTAACAGCTTAGGTCTGGTTCTTAATAACACTGACAGTGTCTATATTTGTATAAATATACTTTTATATATATATCTTATTTTTTCATTTGCTGAAAATAGAGCAATCAAAAAGAGGGAGGGAAAATTGTTCTAGTGGGCGCAACTAGGATTGATTTCTGAAAAAATTCAGCAACTTGTTTTCTATATTAATTTGCATTTGAGAAAAATCAACACAGAGCCTGAGGAAGAAGAAGCAATAGTAATACGACATTACCGAATTATGCTATGAATAGCATTGTTTAAATGAGTTGTTTCATAAGTATGAATCAGATGTTCTTTTTCTAATCACTCCCAATGCATGTCCTGTACTGGACAGTGTTAACCTTTCAGCTCAGAGAATACGAATTCTCAGTTTCAAATGTCATCTGAATTCCTAAATCTCAAACCTTTTAAGGTTCCAATTACTTCCATCCAAGTTGACTAACTTCATGAATGGGACTTATATGCTTGATTACAAAGTGAAATTTGGTTCAGTGGAGCAGATCCTTGGCTTTTAAGCTTCAGAGGCATGGTAACAGCTCTGCCAGTCAAGGGCCTGACCTTTAAAGTGCCAGTGGCTTAGTCCTCTGCAAAATATCATGTGCCTTCAACATCTTGTAAAGGTGCTGGCAGCTGCGTTAGTTCAATACCTTGCAGAATTGCTTAGCATTTAAAAAAGTTGAGTCCTAAACTGACTTCATAATCTACTTTGTTTTTGGCTAATTTTCTTTGTCTCCTGAAAAATCACAGGAAAAATCACAACAATGCTGTTAAAGCTGGAGATGGGCATAAATGGAGCCTTTAACCAGCCCCATCCCTATCCCAAATTTAATGATTCAGATAAAATGGAATGACATCCAAACCAACCCCGAGTTGTTTTTGTTTTTGCAAAACCAAAACCTGAGTGATGAGGTTTTGCAAAATTCAAACCCAAACCACTCCAGTTTGTCCATTATAGACATGAGACTGAACTAAAAACCTTTTATCTGGGCCCTCTGTCCCCTCTGGACTTTGGTGGTTTGGCTAAAAATGGAACCTGGATTTAAACCATCCCTGATTTGGGTTGTGCAAATCACAACCTGACTAATGTAGTTCTTCAAAACCAAAACCATAACATGGCCTTCTTGTTCTATCTCTAATTAAATTAAATGCTTTGTGTCCAGAGCATTATGGAGACTGAAATGTACAGAAGAATATTATCAGCATAACCCAACCTTCTATTTTATTCATTCCCAAAGGGCCTGATTCTGAAATCACAAAGCCGTCTCTCGCCTCATCAGACCATCCTTGTGAGCACTTGGCGAGATACTTCTGCTTTGAAGAGGGCTGCTGCTGCTGCTTTCTTTGAAAATAGTGAATTAACTTTCATTGAATTCAAGAGCAATGTACCCTTTCTCACTTGCATTTTCTGGGTACTTTATTATCCCGTGTATGTGCAGGTTATGAAATCTCTTCTGTTTCAGGAGGGGCTGAAGTAGAGTAGAATTGGCCATGCCCCTATCATCAGCAGAGAGCAGGTTTACTACTTGAACAAGTTTTTTCAGCCTCTGACCTCATGTAAGTCTGGTGCCAGAAGAAACAGGTATTGCATCTTCTGGCATTTCTGATAGACTCTGCCATCTTGTTGGTCTTCCTTATAGAGTGTCTCCTGACATAAAAGCAGCTGATGCAGCTCCTAGAACAGTCCTAAACACCTTCCTGGGCAGGGCCGTAGCAAGTTCTCAAAGGACTTTCTGTGAACCTTTGCACATCCTGGATTTTTGCTTGTGATGGCTGTATGCTTTCTCGGCATTGGCACTGTATCTGCCTTCCCTTGCTGCCAACAAGCAAGGGTCCAAGGGCAGTGCTTTTCCACCTCTGGACTGTCTGTGGACTACTTTGAAAAGGCCAGTGAATGGTAATGAAGAAAAACAAGCCTAGCGGCAATAGTATTTAAGGCAGTATCAGGTACTCTGCCTCTCCAGTGTAACGTTTTAGGGGTCTGCAAATAAAGAGATGCCTGAAAACCACCATTGGTGTTCACAGAGAGGTCTCCTGGAGATCTGGGAAGGGAGATGAGAGCTGTGGAGAAGCCAGCTCCACCCCGGGTCCTGAAGGAGGCAGAGCATCCCAACTCCCCCCTGCCCACGACCTGCTGCTTTCCCAGTAGCTATGCTAACAGACCAAAAGTCCCTTTTCTAGGTCTGTAGGACTGTTTCAGGCTCAACTTAAGCTAATGCTTCACTTTATTTATTTAGCTGGATCCCATTTTCTGATGTTTTTGTTGTTTCATACAGGTAAATTGTTACTACTCTGTTAGCATTTTGTTGCTGCTGTCATTCTCTGCTGATTTTTTTCTGTTCCCCCCTCCCCCCCCATGTTTGGATTCCAATAGGTCATTTAGAAGGAATAATGGCAAAGCAGAACTTTTTAAGAGCAGCATAGGCAGATTAAAAACGCCCCACCCTTTAAATACCAAAACTGTGAACTTAACTGTAATAGTTTTCCTTGTCTGCTCCAAGTGCTAAGACTTGTATCCTTTCTGTACGACTACAAGCTACTCTGAGGAGAAACAGTCACAGAACCAGAGCAAGCTGGACATCTAACCAGATAGCTGGCACAATTACAATTATACCACAAGTCAGCTTGGACTAATAAGTTGAATGAAACTCAAAGCCCAGTGTCTTTTCGCCCTAAGCAATGACTTTTATCCAGTATGTTCTCTTAAAAAGAAACAGGCTAAAAGCTAAGGACAAAAATGCAATCCTGTGTGCCTAAAGTTAAAAAATGAATCCCGTGCCAGCAGTGCCTCCTTACCCTGCCCAGGAGCCCCAGGGGAGGGGATGTTGTGGGTTCGTCCTCTCTTTTCATCCACAGTGCAGGGCAGGAGGAAGAGGGAGAGTTTTGTTTCATGAGAAGAACAAGAGAGGGATCTTCTTCCTTTCTCCTTTTCAAAGTCAGAAAGGAGGAGACAGTCAAGATGGGGGTAGGGGAACGGAGGGAGGTCATGGGAGAGGGTTGTACCTTCCTTTTGGCAACATGGGCTGCCTCCAGAGAATCCCACCACTTAGCTGTTAAAACAAATAAAACTTCCTTCCCCTGCCTTGTATGTCTCTGTTGACCCAGAGCATCTCCCTCCTAGTCTTCATGTGGTACCATCAGGACACATGGCTCCTCAGCGCTCCCGCCTGTTGGGCAGTTTGCAGGGCTGGGGTGGAGCAGTAAATGTGCATGCCTTCTGTCTGGGTCTCTCTAGTACTGCACATCTGGGTAAGATTAAACAAAGCCACGGGCGGGAAGTGCCAGTATAACAAATCATACGAGCCATAAGAGCTCAATTTAGGACCTGTGCATATGTTTTCAATGCTAATTTGAAGCAACCCTTTTCAGATTCATGCTTCAGTGTCTTTTTGCAATGTCTAGAAATGATGTAACTCCAATGCCTTTCATCCTTAGGACCATTCTGTTACTTGGCCTGCCCTGCCCAGGCTCTTAACACAAAACCAGATGGTTAGCAACTCAGACACTTCCCTGTCAGAGTAACTGCCCCTGCATAGCTTTTCATCAGGCTACTGCTAGAAATTTGCTCTGGTGTGAAGCCAGGCCCAGCCCTAGAAGTTTATGGAGGGGGAAGAGCCCGAAGCCATTGAGATCCTTTATATGGGCCTTGATATGGTTCCTCTGGAAGGGCTGGGCACAGGCAGGGCTGAGTGTTGTGCTGCTTAAGCCCCCGACCGGTCCCTGGGCTCAGATCCTGCTGAGCACGGTGAGGACTGAGCCCCAGTGACAGCCTCGGCAGCGTGCCTGGAGGGCAAAGTTGCTGCAGAGCTGTCTCTGCCTCCTGCTACCTCACGGCATGCTGCTGCCCTTCATGAGCTAAGAGCAAGTTGGGCAAATGTCAAACCATGTAAAAATATGGGTGTTTCAAAACTTGCTGCTCTGGAGCAAAGGGAACGTAAAAACATTTATGTAGCTGCACTAAATCTGTAGGTTTGTTTTAAAATGGGCTGGATAATATTTTTCCACTTCTGTGCCCTCCACTTTTTAACAAGATCAGACTAAGCTCCAGAAGAGACCCTCTGAATCTGACCTACAAGCTCGTCTCCATGGTTGCTCCACACCCACAGGTATGAGCAGAGAGGAGCTGAAGGAAGCACCACCAGCTGAGGGAAGTGGGGAAGAGCATGACCGTCCAGAGGGACACTGATGTGGCAGGCCAAAGAGGAAAGTTTTAGAGTTTGGGTATTGAGTTTTTCAATGAGAGAGAGAGGGGGAAAAAAAAAAAAAAAAGAGCTAGAAAGAAGATACTTGTGAGAAAAATCCCCTCCAAAGACAGTTGTGGTGGAAATATTTTCAAGATTCTCAGTCTTCAGATCCGCTTACTACATTTGATTGAGTTGCACTGTACAGCTCAGTTCTCAAAAGTTGTTAAAAGCGTTCCTTCTGAGAAGGGCTATCCTTCCTTCCATCCATCTGCCATGAAAAGCAGGTTTCCCACCATCAGATGAAGAACCTTTGAGGAAGAACTGTCTTGAACTGTAAAGTTAATAGCATGTCCATAAATAAGCGAATTATCCTCAGACATTTTGGTGAATCTCTTAAAATATTTACTTTTTAGGGGCAAGTTGGGTAATGGGTTTTCCTCAAACCTTAAAGTTTTAGTGGGCAACAAAGAATGCAGAGTGGAAGCTGCTTACCAGATGTTCCACAGCCTGGAGAGATAAAAGGAGATTGTTTTTACAAGTATAAATGGTGATATAGTAGCCTGCACTGTGTAAAGCACATATTTTTATTAAGTCATTATGCAGTTGGACAAATAATTTTCCATATTTCCCAGTCATAACCTGCCTCATCTATGTTGAATTTTTTGCCAGTTTTGACTGCTTCTTTTTCACTTTACAATGCAAACTTGTTAGTTTGTTTTTTTTTAAAAACCTCCTCGATTTTATTGCTTTAGTAATTTAAAATGACATCATCTTTTGAAACTTTAGATAAATCTAATGAAGCTAATCTCATTAATAGAGTGCAAAAATATCCTAACACTCCAAAGTGATTAAACAGTTTGGGGAAATCACTTACTGCAGAAGACGTACCCAAAGGCAACAGAGGATTCAGATCTGGACTCCTGTATATGAACTTGCCTTGGTTAGCAGTGCTGTAGTATTTTACTAGGTGTTGTAGATCTAGTCCTTAATTTATTCAAACAATCAGAATAATTTGGGTGAAAGTCTTTAAAGTAGCAGAACAGCAAGAAAGTAAAGGTTTATTTTTCCCATAGGATCTACCATCTTTTAAAATTTTCTGAACTACATTCATGAAGTGAAAGCTTTGAAATCTTTTCTCTGTTTTCAGATCATAGCAAATAAAGAAACGTGAAGAAGCAGACAGTGTTCTGTCATCAAAAGCACATGGGAGCTCCCCATTTACTCCTGTCTTAAACAGGATTCCCTAGAAGTTTGTTTTCTTTTTGAATTTGCAGTTTTAGTTTGGTTGTGTGTGCTTCTCTGTGTGCAGTTAGACCCTTTGCAGGTTTTTTGCAGAAAAAGGAAAAAAAAAAAAAAAAAAAGAAAAAGATCTATTTGTTCTCTCACCCTCTCCCCCAGGCCAATTTTGTTTTTACAGTCTTATGTTATCAGGATACCTAAACCTCTCTCTATTCAAATGGGTTCTGTCCTCCAGATGCTTTTCAAAGTTGCAGGTGACCACGGAAAGCAGGAGGATGTGCAATCTTTGCTGTCATCCTGCAGAGGAATGATGAGAAGACCCCAGGCAGGCAGAAAGTGATAAGATTTTGCATTAAGTAAGTCATCTTTAATAATACACATACAATACGTGCTTTTATTAAGCACTGGAATCAGGTGATAAAATCCATAAACAGATGAACTGGTCTGGCATAACTGACTGCCCTCTGCTTCTGTCTGCAAAATATAGGTTATTTGCAGAATTGACGCTGAATAGAGCAGTATGATGCTGAAGCACTTCTAAAATTTCTTTCCTATTCTGGTTGTGATCAGGAGCGAAAGTACAGGTCCTGAGATCCTACTAAAAATCCTGGACTTCATTAATTCCTAGAAAACAGGTGGCAAAGGCCATTTCCAAAAGATTTCTCATCTCATGCTGTGAATTTGGTAGCTTTGGATAGGCCTAGCTTTGACAATTCATCCGACCTGAACTGAAATTAGAAGAGTAGCCTGTTGCTACTGTTGCTGAATTAAAGCACTAATATATGTAGCAGATCCTTGTAGCCTATATGTCATCTTACAGAAATTGCCAAAATGCTCCTGAAAAGACTTATTCTGATTTCATCATTTTGTGACCACACTGTTTGTTTTAGGCAAGAGCAATTGACCCATGGTTTATATTAATTTAAGGTAAAAAATAAAATAAGATAATCCAGTAAAGTGCTAGATTGGACCATCTTATGCGCACCGTCAAATGTAAACCCCATGCATTTGAAAATTAAAGCTCTAGTTCCTGAATTCGAATTTGTGGGATTATACTCCACAGTTCTGACTATATTTGATTTGGGAGATTTAAAGCACTTCTGTGCTTTCTTTCTTTTTCTTTTTAATCTAAATGAGAAATAAAGCCATGGAAATAAATGGAGCATTATTCTTGGCTTTTATTCAGTTTCAGATCCAGACCCTGAGCCCCAGCTGAAATGTACTGTGGATCTTAAATGCCGCTTTCTTGAACTGCCTTTGGTTAGAGTATGTTGCATTTCACATAGATCAATGCAATCACTACCTCTGATTTTTGTGCTTGAACAACAGATGGAGTTTTAAAAATCTAAAGCTGTTTCAGGAGTTGGTGCCTGACTAAAAAATGTCACAGTATATTACTTGAGAATATAATCTATATAAGTTTGAGATCCTGCTAAGAATGAATGGCCAAAACATGAGATGAGTGAAGGGATCCTTCTTTTCTCCCAACCAGTAAAAGAATAAGAAATAATTTAAAGGTTTCAGAAAGAACCAAACAGAAGAAGAAAACTTGCAGAAGAAGACTGGATTTCCTCCCATGAAAACATGAAAATAGGAGGAGAGATTTCATTCAGGAGAAAAAACAATTAATGAAAATTTCTTATTGAAATGTAAATCCACTTGTATTTTCCACAGATGTTTAAATGGGAGCCAAAGAAGCTTTAACAAGCAGTGCAAGATAAAAATAAAAAGATTAGAGACATCCTAAAATAACACTCAGACTTGTATCAGTGTTATATTTCAGCTGGGAAAAAGTCCGAGCAACAAAAGGAATTGTATTTGCAGTTTGAGAGATCTGTAAATAGCATCAGGAAAAATATATCTGCTTTGAAATTGCATATTAAATGACCCATGGATGAGACAGTTTGCGGGTATATGATTCACCAGAAGTACCATGTTTTAGATACTTTTTCTTTTTCAGTTTTCAGTTTCCCTGGAGAAGGGTGTCATCAGCTCTGTGCAATGCCTCGGTCACAGTCTCATATGTACAGCAATAAGTCCCATTGACACAATAGCTGGTATGTGGTGTACTTCATTATTTTTACTGAATATTCCTATGAAATGAGCCTTTTAACTCCGTTTCACTTCAGAAACTCCTGTGAAAGATGGATCCAGCTCTGCATTAGAAAGTGAATGAGGAAAGTCTCAACGTGCAGAACATTCTCTTTAGTACGTGAGCAATACCCAAGACCTTAGAGCTAGCAGTCTGATCTCATTTTGTATGCCCTCCTGCCAAAAATGTTTAATGAGATTGTGTTTGGGTATAAGACCAGCCTGAAGCTTCATTGGAGAGGTGCCTGGCAGCACCTGAAAGACTACAGGGGATATCAAAACTCCAGCAGCAAGATCCTCCTCTGAGATGGTAGGATTTAGATAATATTTTATTTAATATGTTGACTCTATGTCTTGCTCCTCTAGTGGGTACATCATTGATTTGCAAGGCTTACAGTTACTGAAAGACCAACGTGTTGTTTTTCATATTGCTCATTCACTGAACTCTACCAACAGTTTTCCCAGCAGTTAAAATTTCCAGTGTTTTCTGTTGTCTAAGTGCCTTGAAAGGTCCAGCCCCAGCTGGAAACAGGTAGGCATGGTATTTACTGCATAGGAATTATGTAGGAAATTCTATATATTATAAGAAATACTACCTCCTGATTAAATGTAGGTGGAATTTAGGCTTTGTGTACTTAAGCTGTTGCTATGAATGGTGTTTCAGTGCCACAGCATCTTGGGGTTATTTGGCTGCTCTGTACAAAGAGACGAATCTGTTGCCTCCAAAGCCAACACCAAGAGCGCAGACAAAGCAGCTGTCCAGGCTTCCCAGTGCTGTCTGCTTCCACGTACCTCAGGTGCTGCTAAAACTGGCCTCCTCTGTGTAAGCACCAAAGGGTAAATTCAATTACCGTGTCTCCTGCTAGAGTGAGGTAACCAGACATCCCAGACTCCCTGCTTGGCCAGAAGACCCGTGATTTTTAATAGCCATTAAAAATATATTTATTTTTTGCTGTTCTTGGCTGATCTTCTCCTTTCATGCTGATTAACAATGCTCTGATCTTTTACTGCTGCCTTTTAGTAACATAACAGCCTTCCAAGATGGAAGAAGGCCATGCTATTCCTCTAACTAGTGTTTATATACCCTGTAATAATTTTTCTTCCATGGTTGCTGCTTTTGCTAGTTCCTTCGACATCCTATTCCACATGTTTTATTTTAAATGTAGGGGCACTTCTCTTAATTTTCCAGGAGGCCTTTTATTTTCATTTAATTTAGAGATTTGAGCATTGCTTCTTTGTCTGCAATCCTTGCAGACATTTAAGTTACTATTTGTGATTTTATGACATTGCTAGTAATTTCTCCTTTTGTTCTAAATGGAATGTTCTCTGATATGTATTCTTTTCATTAATCTGAGGTTCTTTTCTGTTAACAAGGGACAGCATGGCTCAGGGAGCAGGCAATGGGATATGAAAACATTTGCCACTATCTTGCTATTCCATGTCTAGACCGAGGAAGTTGACAAAATGTTTTTGTATAAGAGTTTCTCTCTCTCTTTTTTTTTTTTTTTCATTTGATTGCTCTAATTTGATCTTCAATAAGTGATTTTAATAGCTGTTACAAGTGTGGCGTTGCTAATGAACAGACTGCTACTTCATTCTACAATAAAAACAAGTGTGTGTAGTGATGTTATGGGAGGAAAAATTCTGCATGTGTAATTGCTGTTTTCCTTTCCTATATTCTGTTTGTTTATAGTGTAACAAAACTGTTTACAGCTAAAAAAATTGTGTGTAGCAAGAAGATTGTTTCACATGAAATAAAATTTGTTCTTCCAAGTGGCACACTGTGAAAACCGTTGAAGATTTAAGTAGCAGACACATATATGAATCCCTTTAATGTGTTTCTTTTTTTAATAAAAACTCCTACATGAATGGAAACTTTTAAAAATGAACTATAATCACAGAAATGCTTCAGCTTTTGCAGGTGGGCAGAGGAAATTCTACTTCACTGTATAAATCACTTAAAAATGTCTTGGCTTGCAAGGCTTCTGAACTCTGCTCCATACAGTATCAAAGGATTATGGGTGTTACGGAAAGACAGCGTGGATTATGGGTATTAAATAGCAAGACTGCCAGGGGACACAAGGCACACACATGAAGAAGACCTTGTGGATAAATTGATTTACAGAGTGGAAGATTTTTAGTCTTTCCTTCATGACTTGATGCCTTCATAGAATAAAAAAACAACAAATATTTCTCTGCCAAAATAGGTTGTTGGCTATTGCTGCACTCAGTGTTTTATCTCACATTCTCTTGGTTCAGCTTTGGATCAGTGGGTTTCACTCAGGTTAAGACTTGCTGTGGCTCTGATGCTTTTGTTCTTACAAGAGGAAGAGTTATCTGAATACCTCTACTAATTTACTATGTAATGACAAGGTCTTAGTGCTACGGAATACGGATGCTAGTGGGAGAAAGAGACAGAGAGTAGCATTTTATCTCTGTAAAAAAACTTCTGAAAAAGGTCTTTGCAGTACCTTTGAGTCAACCCAATTGGCAATGATCCTAGCTACATTTGGAGTCATTTGGTTGTACTTACCAGAAGCTAGTAAGCTACTGCTTCTGAAGGCTTAGGGAAGTTTTATGTCATAGAATCACAGAATGGTTTGGGTTGGAAGGGACCTTTAAAGGTCCTTAGTCCAACACTGTCTACAGAGACATCTTCCACTAGACCAGGTTGCTCAGCCTGACTTTGACTGTTTCCAGGGATGGGGTATCTACAACTTCTCTGGGCAACATGTTCTAGTGTTTCACCACCCTTATTGTAAAAAAAAATTATTCCTTATATCTAGCCTGAATCTACCCTCTTTTAGTTTAAAACCATTACCCCTTGTCCTGTTGCAATAGACCCTGCTAAAAAGTTTGTCACCAGCTTTCTTGTAGGCCCCCTTAGGTACTGGAAGGCTGCTATAAGGTCTCCCTGGAGCCTTCTCTTCATCAGGCTGAACAACCCCAACTCTCTCAGCCTTTCTTCACAGGAGAGGTGTTCAAGGTCAGTGTTGATTTACAATAAAAATATATATTCTGTTTTTACTAATAAGATGTTTGGTTTATGTTTACAAAGCATTTGCACAGGCTGCAGCCTTGCTGTGCTAAACATTGCACATGCACAAAGCAAGGAAGTACTTTAAAGGTCTTACAGATCAAAACAGACAGTAGGGAGCATGGGAAAAGGCAAATATCTGTTTTACAGAGAGGGAATTGGGGTGCAGATCCTCCAAAATGCTTCCTGCTTTATGTGCCTAAATCTCACTGAAATCAGTGTGAGCCAACTGCCTTAAGCATCTGAGATGCTGGTGCTGGGGCTGGCTTGAGCCGGCACCACACAACACGGTGGAGGTGAGCCAGACAGATCCGGTGGGGATGCAGGGTAGGTTAACATGTGGAGTGGCCTCCCTGAGCCCACAGGAATGTCCCTCCACAGACTGATCAGAGAAGCATACCCCCATCCATGCTCACTTATGCTCACCCTCTTCCTCTAGCCTTCTGGTTTTTGGGTTTGGGTTTGGTTGGTTTTTTTTGTTTGTTTGTTGTTGTTGTTGTTGTTGTTGTTTTTTCCAGTTTTGGATGTAGAGTTAATGGAATCAGCAGGGTCATCTGTCTACTGACCTGTGTTGGCACTTTCCTAATGACTCACACTTGGGCGTTTAGGAAACCTGGAGCAGAGCCAAGGCCTTCTGAACATCAGTCTTTATCCACTGGCACTTTCCTGTGTCCTCTCTACACTATCTCAGAAAATACTGCATTTGAAGGCTCTTTGTGTTCCTGCAGTTGTGTTCTCAGGATGGCTTTTTTGTGGAATACACAGTCTATATAATGCAAGCATACACATTCAGTGGGATGTTTCAAACCAGCTGGGGGCTCACAGCACAGAGGCAGTGTGAGGGCAGAGGTCTGTTTCCAATCTGAACAATTAGTTGGCTCCTCTGGCATCACTGAAGCTCACAGAAGTACTTCTGAGAGGCTTTCCTGTGCCCTGTTCGCAAGGGTGTGCCATTAGCCAAAGCTCAAATTAACTGTCAAAATTGAGCTAAGTGAGGACTTGAATGACCCCTGAACAAGACAAGTCTTTCTGTATAGGAATGAGTTTTATCCATGGTGACTAAATCTCACAGGATCAAACCTGTAGATAGTGAAAAGTAAACAAGATGGTAGCAATCCATTTTAATCACACCAGACAGTTATTAGTAACAGAACAAGAGGAAAAAAGGAATAAGTTATGCTATCTTACTTTAAAAAAAAAAAAAAAAAGAAAAATTATTTCCATTTGCTTGAACTGCTCTTTTCCTATCCCGCTGTCTTCATCTCTCAGCTGCCAAGGGCAGAATGATGTGATTCATAGACTTTTTAATTGAAATTGTACACAGCCAAATCATAGGACTGCTGCTCCCTTGGAAGTCAGTGGCAAAATTCCCACTGGCGTCAACGGAAGTAAGCTTGGTCTGTCAATGGATAGGGAAAAATATAATATCAACCTGGGTGATCCGGAAAAGGGTCCCTTACGTTTGTGTGTCCATGCCCTGATTCATGTCCTGTTGTACCTTACTGGTTCTTGCATAGCTGCAGATCTTGTGGTTTCATCTGCCTCTTTTGAGAGTCTGCACTTCTGCCCAACTGATTTTATAGTTAACTTCTGATGTTTAGCCTAAATTTGTCATGTCAGTGTGTTAGGCTGTTCCAGCATGTCCTGTACCTTGTCAAACCAGGACTATTTCCCTTTATTGTGTTCTGTGTAGAGTAAGATCTGTTAAAACATCTGGTTTGAGGGTTTTCTTTGTTTGCTTTAAAGATTACACCAATTCAACTCTCCTTCTGATCGCCTTCCTTCAAATTTTTGTGATTTACCTACTCATCTATGAATATTCATCACCTTGTCCTACCCTAAATGCAACTATGTTGCATGACTGCAGTCTCCAGGGTTGCAGTGCCAGATCCTGGATGGTGCTGAGCGGCTTGGTTTGCTCCAGCAAAGCACTTCAGCACTGCTGAAAAACAAAGCAAGTGAGCAATCCCAGAAGTAGAAGACAGTGTCACTCCTTACATGCTTTATTGCTGAGTGGAATTCAATGGACTTGTCAGCCTCCAGCTAATAAATGGGAATGTCTGCAGAGTAGCTGGCAGTACCAGGGCTGTCAGACCTACAGACACCAGGGAGACCAGGCCTGTCAAGCAGACCCTTTACAATGTTGACAGGAGGAGGACATTTTTGAAAGAGAGATATGCTTTAGTTAGATGTATGTTCAAAATCTGCAGCTGGAGCTAATTATTTTGTCTCATTTAGAATATTACTCAGATGCTTGGCTGATCAATGAGCCTGCTAGACTACTATCAGTGATCTATGGGGAGTATAGATGGGTTATCACCTCTTCTACTACTCAGGAAAGATGTTGGATTGATTAGTGCCAGAGACTGAGGCTCTTTATCACAGTCATTCTCAACCTCTTCCAGACTGCAAACCCAAGTCACAAAAAGAGGAAGCTTCAGGATTCCTCTTCTCTGATCCTGATAAAAGAAGGGTGTTTTCTTGCACATGTATATATACCCTGCAGACTCATCACATCCAGTAGACTGATTTTACTATCATTTACTGATTGAATGGATTAAACATCTGCAGCACGGCAAACATCATCTCTTTTGCATTCACTTGTAGAGGAGTTCTCCAATCTTTGTAAGTCAGTGATCTATAGATCTGCCTTGCTGCATGCTTTTGCACCTCCCAGTCTGAAAGTGGCCTCTTCAGTTATTTGCTTTCTTCTGAGCTACTCTAAATCTCTTCTCTCTTGAATAATTAGATCATCCTTGCTGATTTGGGGGAAGGAGAGAGAGCTGATTCATCTAAAAAAAAGAAAAAAAAACAATGAAAGATTTTGCAATGTTTGTGTGAATAGGTTGTCTGATCATAAAATTAATTGGACTTTCATGAGCTTCACACTCAAATTTCATGTGATAAGAAATGCTTGCAGTGTGGACAGTTATAATTCCTACAAACTTTTTGGTGCTATTGATCAGTTCAAGTGAAAACAATCAAGTCAGTTCTGCCAAATCCTCCACCCATGTACTTCTGGTGAGCTAGGCAGCAGTGTGCCATTGCAGAGCACTGCACTAAACATCTGTGCAAATTTGTAAATGTAGATACATTGCAGAGCAACAGATTTTCTCAATAATAAGTGGAAATGGCAAAAAGAATCCTAGATGAAAAGGTTTTTTATAGGTCATCCATGCGTTCTTTTTTCCCCAAATTTTGTTTGCTTTGTAAGTGCAATTTAAGCTATTTTGATCGAGACCTTGCCATGCCATATAGTCTGGTCTGCTGCCTCTTCCCACAATTTCCACATTTGAAGCAATTTTCCTTCAGGAAAGAAGGTCACTTTTCCCATTTGTGAGCCAAAGACACAGACTGCAGACATCTGGGAGGCAAAGTGAATCGAGGGCAGCTAGTCTGAAGGGGGAGAGTTGGCACAGGAAGGCTCTTTTGGGACTGAGATATTGAAAGGGTAGTGAGGAGCACCACATAATGGTATATAGACCTCAGCCATCCCCTCTAGAGGGGATAGACCTTGGAGACACTTCGTTCTTGCTGACCTCAGCAGCATTGCTGGGGGTATGCCTCCTCCTTCTTACTGGCTCTTGACTCCCATGGAGTAGTTTTGTGTAGACTTTTAGGGGTAGCTTTGCCATGTGGGAGCAAGGAAGCAAGCTAAAATTTTGAAACTTCCCTTTCGTGACCTGCCCTTTCCCAAATTTCATTGTTACATCAGTAGTACTACATTTGTAATGGCATAACTCAAGGCACTTTAGGCTAGTTGTGAAATTATATAGTTGCTCTAGGTGGTGTTAAAATTTCAGATTTTTGTTGTGCACTGTCTCACACAAGTAGAACGGGGCAGATGTTGATCTCTTTTATCCAGGTACACTCTCTCTGAAGTACTTCTCCAAGCACCTGTTCTTCATGCAGTAAATAAATCACAAGGGAGAGGAGGATGATACTGTTCTTTGACTAAAATCCTAAATCAGTTTTCAATGAGCTATACATTAAATTTATCTTACTATGCTGAATAGTGCAAGGTTTTTCTCTGGTCTACTTAAACATATCAATGGATCTATAGTTGACAGTAGCAAACCACTGTATCAGATCAAATGAAGGGTAAAAATGCGGTTTTGCCTGGAAAATTTCACAGTGATTTTCTTTCTCCTCCTCCCTCCAAGTTTTCAAATGATGCTATGTAATTAACATTTCCCACTGGACAATAAATAACCTGTTCAGCTGAGGTAAGTCTGATACGAGAGGAAAGAGTTGTGAGAGCTGTGAGAAAAGATGCCTCTTGTGTTTATTCTAACGTGATGCTCCAAGGAGTTAAGCAAACGCAGAAATTCAGATCTTGCCAACATCTGGTTTGTATCAGCAGAAACCAAAAGCTTATAGCAGTCTGGCTGGATCATTACACTGTGTCTGCCTGTGCGTGTGTCTTAACTTCTCCTGATATTACCTGAGAGATCACTAGACTGGTAGATGCTCATGTTTCTTCGGAAACACACACATATGCACAAACCAGCTTCAGGTGTATTCTTCATCTGCTTAGCCTCCTCATCCCATTCAGTGCCAGTTGTGTGAGCAGTGCCATCTCTTATGGTCAGTCAGGTCACCTAATTTAGGTACCTACCTCTTCCACTAAGAATATAGCAAACCTTTCAGAAATATTGGGTGCTAGTCTCTACTCAACCACCTTGTCTGCATACCTTTCTTCTGAGGACAGTTACCTAATGGGAGAGGGGACCAGAGGGATGCTCCTTTCATACAGCAGTGATCACAGTGCTCTCACAGGCAGCAGGATGCCTTGAATTCTGGGTCTGCTCAGCTGGACAATGAGCAAACTTTTCTCTTCATCTCGCAGAAGTATACTGCATCCCACTTTAGGGTATCTCTTCCTTCTTTTGAAGGTGAACCACAGGAAACAGCAGCAAGAGACATGCTGACTTAGGTGATCACTTGACTATGAAGGGAGGAACCTGGGGGGTTAGACTGTACTTCTTGGGAGGGGTATGCATTTCCCTTCAGTTTGTCAACTAGACTAGTTGTGGGCAAAGGAAAATCCAGAACAGACCTGGGAGAATGGGGTAGGCCTTTCAACCCTCTCCCTCCAAGATGAGTGCCCTAACTATTAGCTTACAGTCATACTCCTTGTTGCCTTTTCTCTGGCTGTCTCTGCAGCTCTTGCATGCCCGGCTGCACTGTGGCTTAGTTTCCAGAGGGAGAATGAGGAATGCTCTTGCCCAGCGTACCCTATGATCTGGTGGTTAGAGCACTTTTTAGGGAGTGAGTGGGCTTAATCCCTCTTAGGCTGATCAGTCCTTTTTGCTTCCTGCTTTAATCCTTTACTATCCAAAGGCAGATACCAACACTACTTATAACTGTCTTTAACTCTTTGTGCTTCTCCTAGAGACTAGCGCAGTGTCCAGGCGCAGTATTCATGCACTGAAACAATTCTGCAGCGGAGCTTTGTATGCCTGTCTCTGCAGACCATGCATTTTTGGACATTAAGTGAATTAAGATGAAAATGCCCAAGAAACATTTATATAGGAAGAATAAATTAATCGGGGTTGGTTAAATAGCGGAAGGAGGATTGGATTAGCATTTGTGCAAACCTGCTTGTGCCCGCAGGTAAGATTTAAATAACAGGATGCCACCTTGATCATCTATAAAATTTCAGACAGCATTGCTCAGGATATCATCCTGAAGTGCTCCAGTCCTTGGCAGTAGCTGTCACTGTTCTAGTCCTTCAGGAACCCATACAAGAATCCTTCTTTTTTTTAAAAAAGAGGCAGCACATGCTTTGGAGACCTGTTTCTGTATGCCAGCACCTTCACACAACTATGCATGTGTGGTTTCTGATTTTCACGACTTTGGTTACATTTCTCCTTGTTTGAGTACTGGCAGGGGTTTTGTTTGCAACCTCCTTGTTTTTCTTTTCTTGGAAATAAAAATTGCAAGTGACCCGTGGATCTTACGGGTTCTTATTCAATAAAAAATGGCTAAATCTGCTCCTAAATATTATGATGTGTGGTATGCTTCTGAAGTTACTGACTGTCTAACTAGTCAGCTAAAAGAAGTGCTAAGGCACAGTTCAAAGGTTTTTAACATCTTCTGTCTTAGTGTTTACAAAGTTTATACTACAGCTTAGTCAACTAAAATCATCTTTCTATGTTACAGTGTATTTTATTTTTGTATTTTTGCAGCAATGTTTAGGGAGTAATGAGCTGAGGGTGTCCAGTTACAGATGCATCGTTGTACTCAGATATCCTTTAGAGCTAACTATTTCAAAGCTGCTTTTAATTTTTCCTTCTTTTCAATATGGAGCATTCCTAAGATGCAATGATCTGCTGGTACTTAGAGAAAGAGAGAGACATGTGGATGCACTTCCATGTCCCTGTGTCTTTTTTCCTCTTTTTTTTTAATCCATCCCTCTGTATCTGTTTCTCCTCCTTGTTGGCAGTTGCATTTCATCTCATTTTTGTCTACACTTCTGTTCTAAAGACAATGCAATATTGTGTTGTTGTTGTATAGCAAAGAATATATGCTGGGCTTGTTGACTTGTACACTGCTGCATTTTGATTTATAACATCAAAAAGATATAATCAATAAAAGCAGAAGAAAAGTTTTCAAAGCTTTTGAGACCTCTTTGGAGAGCCTCAAAATCAGCAATGGAAAGCAGGAAACATACATTTCCTATCATACATTTTTTCCAATTTCCAAAACATATATAATTATGGCCAATCCTGTTTAAATTATACTCTGGAAAAAATTATTTAAATAGTACAAGATTCCACTGCATTAGGAAAAGCTTATAGCTGTATGAGAGAGGATGCTGTGTCTAGCTGCCTAGAAATGTGGTTGAAGTCCAAACTGACCCTGCTGAAAGGATCAGAAATCTGTGCTATCCCTGCTAGGTGGTATTTGCATACAGCTGGTCAGGGTCAGATTTACTGGGGAAGCTGGAGGAGGAGAGCAGTGGTGGAGTAACAGTGGCTAAACTAAAACATTTAGGATGCTGGAGGCAGATGCCCAAGCTCCCTGGCACCTGGGGAATGTTAGGAAGGGCTCATTTCACACCTGTTTGACTTTAGAAAAATTCATGGCATTATTCCTTTTCCTGTCCTTCAAAATCTTTTTAAGAAAGTTGAACAGAAAATCATGTCTTTCAAACTTTTCTGATTTCTATTTCGTTGTGAACTGTTTTGCCATTTCCTCACCATTCTCTTCCGATAGAAGAGGAATTTCTCAACTCTTTTTCCCAGTGAGCTCCTGGGAAGGCGCAAAAGCCTCGAAAAGTGCTCGAAAAGGTGCACATATGGGTAATTCTGGGCAAGGGACTGCTACCTGCAAGCTCTTGATTAGCACCTTGTGCTTCTGATTCTCAGTCCTGGAGCCCAAGTCAATGTCTCACCTTGCTGGGCCTTTGAATCTTGACCTTCTCATATAAACTATGCCTGGGAGAAGGAAAGTATAGAAAGTGGCTGGGGGTGGGTGAGAGGTAAGGCACGGGGATACTTAAAAGCTTTTTGTTCTCTCCGGGTAGAGGTGAGCAGGCTGAGTCTCCAGTTGTGTCTGTGCTCTTCATTGCCCAGGGTTACGCAGTGTTTGGAGACGTGTAATTTATGCACTACACGGGTTGCACCTTGGACTCCAGGTCTGGCTAGCGACAGTCAGAGATTGCGATGACTTCGATGACATTTGATGCCTGTGGGGTGTTTAGGTGAAGTGACTTGCTCTCAGTCTGAATAAATCTCCTTATTGCATGTTTGCAGCAGGGTGTTTGGGAGAGCAAGGGAGTGGGGACATGAGCTGTATTTTGTGGTATAGCTCTGCCCACTGCATGTGAGGTGTTTTGGTGGGGTTTTGCCACAGTGGTGTAGAGAGGTTTAGTCGGATATGTTCAGGCTTTGGTGCAGTACCTTTAAGCTCTTGGCTAAACCTCACTGATTTTAACTGCTTGTACACTTAAGCAGAGGCGAGCTTTTTGTGCTGGGTTGGATTGGTGTTATAACGAGCACTAAATGACTTGAATTCCTTCCCTTCCTCCTTTTTTAAAGCTGTCAATATTTTATTTTTAGAAAGAGCACAAAGGAAGCAATGGTGAGGGGAAAGAGGAAACTGCTCCCAGTGCTAAAACCTTGTTTCGAGTTGTGGACATAATGACAAGATGTATTGCCTTTCCTAGTTCTGTAGATTAATGATTGATTTACCAGGAAATGTGATGTTATTACAAATGTGGGGCCTAATTTGGATTTTGTTGCTTGGGAGTTGTCTGGGTGGGGAAGGAAAGTAGGATCCAGCCTTTATTTTTGCTCCTTTTCTCAGCCTTGGGAACGTACGTGTTCTAATAACATTTGTCTCACTCCTTTTGCACGGTCTTCTCGTCATTGCCATTTGCTGAAGCAGACCAAATGCTGTTAGCACAGGGGAGCCCAGACTGCACACTTACTCTGCCCTGTCAGGCAGTAGCTACATTTTAGAAGGAAACCGCAGTATAAAAGTGGGATCTCAGGTTCCATGCAGTGTATGCAAAGCAGTTTCATTTAAAATGTCAGGTTTACCTTGGCAGAGCCACTCTTTAGTAGGGATTAAGGCTGCAAAAACCACTGAATCATACTCTGTGTTTCCATCTGTGTGCCAGGTCACAAACATAAATTGTAATGTTGGCCCTCGTCCGTCATCACATAAGGCTCTGGCACACTTTTTCATTCCCCGAATATGAGTGGAATGAGAAGGTTACTTGGAAAGCCATCTGTCTGAGAAGCTGTCCTGTTACAATTAGCGGGCAATCTTGAATTTCATCTCTGGAAGATTATGAAGTGAAGTGGGGGGGAATGGGATGTGTATGGTAGGTTAGAGCCTCTGGTAAGCCAATCTGACCATGACCCAAAAGGCTGAAGCAAAAAAAGTTGGGGGAATCAGACAATGCTATTTTTTAAACAAAAACGTGTAAAAATGACCTCAAACAGCCAAATTTGGACCTAGATATGAGTTTAAATTTCAAGCAATTCTAAACTTCAGGGATATTTAGAGGTGGGAGTTTGGTTTGACTTGCATCTGGTAGCAAGGAATTGCTTTTTTTTACTAAAGGCTTCTCAGACGCCAGAGTGAATGAAAGGCAGCTCTTAAGTGGGAGCAGTAGAATAACAGAAAAAAAGAAAACAGCAGTAGAAAACAGCAGTCAACTGGATGGGGGTCGTAGCTGTACATTAATCACATAAAGTTAGCAATTATAACCTTGCAAGTTATCTGAAGCTATCTTCTTCCTCTGCTTCTCTTCACATCTGTACTACACGTCGTCCTTAGCTGTGCTTCTGTCATCACGCCTGCAAGTTGCGTACAATCTGATTTGGCTGCATTTTGTAGAGACCTGCAACAGCCAACCTAAACCATCCTGGTGCTGTAGTAAGGCAAGAAGGACTTTTTCTCATACCACTTATGTTTCTTTCAAATATGCAGAGGGCATTATCCTTTCAACAGCTTTCAGGCAGTCTGCAAAAGAAACTTTGTACTTCAAACTTTTGTGATAAATATGTTCTCTCACTTGCTCGCTTTTTTTTTTTTTTTCTTTTTCTTTTCTTGGTCAGGAAATGTGTTACCATTTTTCCACCGGCTGTAGTGTGGGATATTAGATGCTCTGAGAGGAAAAGAAATGCTTAAGGCTTCCTTCCTCTGGCACTTCATTAATGCCAAGAAGCAGGCTGGGTAGTGTTGCTTTAATTAGCGGGCTTTTGTTAAAAGAAGTGGTTGGAACTACCTGATCGCAGTTTTACCCAGCAAAAGAAACACAAAAATTACATCCTAGAACAGAACATTGCCTCTAGCAAGAGCAATGCTGATGAAATATTTGACTATATGTGTCGTACTTCACAATTTTATTTTTGACTCCTGCTGGGGACTGACTTAGGCCTTGAAACATGAGGATTGTGTTTCCTGTACTAATTTAATTGCTTGGCGACTCGGCATCACTGTGTTTTGCCCCCTCTCTGAATCTACATGTTGTGCAGTCTTTTGTTACATAGGTTTATGAGATTTTTCTTTTTGTCAGTTTATAAATATTTTATAGTGCTCCTGATTTTTCATTGCTCACTCAGTTCTACCTGAACTGCTTTCCTTTTGTGTTCCTGTCAGTCTTTGCTCATATGAGGTAACACTGAAAATCACCGTGTTTGGGCACTGACAGGGTAGTGGTCTGTGTGAATATTTGGTTTCATCCTGGATAATACCCACAGGATTTCACAGGTGTCCAGTGAAGCGTACAAGAGCATGATTTGGCTGCATGAGCATTTCTTACCCATTGCCCTGGTGGATATTGTCAGCATATATACAAAAGTATTGTTTCATATGTTCGGTGTATGTCTCTCTGCACAGCACTTCTATAGCATACTGTTCCATGAGAAAATTTTATCCTGAAGCCTGGCAGTGCATGCCTGAGTTGCTTCCTGAAGTATGAAGCTTTCTATTTCTTCTATGTTTTTATCTTACCATCATTATTGCTGTTTTTGTAATTTATGTAATTCTGGTTTGAGTTCCTGTGAGCTCTTACCCAGCATTGTTCCAGTTTGTTCTGCAAGCACATATTAGGCAGCAAATTACAAAAGAACTGTTTCTAAATGGGGACCATTTTGAACAAAAGAAGAAAACAGTAATTATTCCAATGAGGATTTGAGCAAGCCATCAGCATTAACAGTGCTGCTTTTCCAAATGTGCCACTGTTTTGATTAGCTTATGTGCTTATACAATCCCCGCCGTGGCAGTGACCGTAACTGAATGCCTGTAACCGCAGGCAGAAAGCTATTAGAGCCCATCCACAAAAAAGCAGCTATTTCAGTTTTCTTCTCATCAAAAGCCTACAGTGCCCAAGTGATGCCAGCCAGTTTGTTTCTGTGGGATTGTTATCTCTTTCTACCATTCAAATTACTTTTTTTTTTTTTTTTTCCAGAACAGTTCAAACTTGATCTGTTAATAATGTTTTTTAAAAGTGCATTCTTCAACACATTCTTTGGGCAGTGCCAAAAAACAGCCCTTGAAGAAGAGAAAACAACCCTAATTTTGCTGACCACTTGAGGGAGGTGGTGTGTTGTCTGGAGGGTGGAACTGAAACCAGTGTTGTTACTAGCTTGCAATAGAAATAACAAAGTTTTAAGTCTTTTGTAGGCAAAAGAGAATACTGGGCTTCAGCAGTGACTGCTTTTCCTCACGAAGCCATTCCCCATGCAGTCTATCATAATTCATTTGTGACTAGCCAGCTTCTGCTTTCTGAAGGGCACACAGTTTACAGAATAAAGAAAAATTAAGTCAGACCAAGTAAATCTCTTCATTCTCATCAGAAACAAATTAGAAAAAGCAAAATCTGAGGAAGGGTTTTAAAACTTGACAGAACAAAATGTGAGATTTCAATAGCTGTGCAACATATTTTTCAGAATAAGGATGTTTACTGACTGGCCTGAGCTCAAGTAAAATTATGAATGTAAAAGTTCTTCATTCCCCTGAATGAATTATGAGCAATACTTGGAGACCTGACCTTTTATCCCTTCCTCTGTCTTCCCTTCCGTCCCACGGATGTTTGGCCTGGCGGTGCTGCTGAATGGCCGAGGTAAAGACAATACAAATGTGATATGGTGTTTTCCCATCTGAAGGACTTGGAGGTGAGCCTAGAGTTTGGGAGAAATTAGGAAATGAAACATTTCAGAACTATTGTCAGATCTGGGGTTCAGGCCCACTTACTCAAACAAAAATGGAGGAAAGAAAAAAAGAAAAAAAAAAAGAAAAGAAAAAAAACCTGTGCAAAATGAGCAGCCTAGTTCCCTACCTGGGGCACTGTGTACAGCAGAGCCACAGAGGAACCGCAGAAGCCTCACTCATCCTGCACGTTGTCACCAACAGCAGCTGGCTCCATGTCCTCTGAAGAAGGTGTTGCAAAGTCTAGAATAACAATCATCCTAGAAAATAGAGCTAGAGAGGACTGAGAAGCGGAGACACCAAAACTGACTAAAGCAGAACAGCAGGTTTTATTTTCTGAGTAGAACAGAAGCTGTTGCATGTCTTTTCTCCTGTTTATAAGTCCTAGCTTAGCATTTGGCCTGTCCAGAGCTGGATGACATGGCTGATTTATACTCAGCCCACAGGGCTTTATAACCCCGTGATCCTCTTCTGTCCTTGTCCACCTAACCAGTTGTTCCCCATCCTGCATCGGAGAAGCTGATTCCTCCTGGCTAACATAGTACTTTGCGTTCTTCCTCGTTGAACAGCATCCTGTTTTTTTCATGTAACTTCAGTTTTCAGGATCATTCTGAGCTCTTTGGCATGTCTGAATCTCCACCCTTCCTATTGTCTGCAGATTTAACAAGGACTTTCTGTTTTCCATCACCTAGACTGTTCATGAAAATACGCTCACTGAAGGAGATTTCCCCCAAACCCTGGTTAACAGAGATTGGCTTAAATCTAAAACACATTTAATTCTTCTCCTATATCTGCCTACTGTTAACTCAGGATATTCTGTATTTAATGCAAGCATTTGAATTAGGTGAACTTTCTGAAACAGAGTACAATCTCTTCAATGAATAGGGTATGGCACAAGTGGGTAAAGGCTTTTCCAAGTAAGTGCCTCCAACTGTGCATCCTGTTTTCTAATAAGGTGATCTGTCCTGTACAGATCATCAGGGTTCCTACCTAAAATACTCTTGTTTTAGGAATCTGTGCGCAATAGTTTGTGCTCTATGGAGGGTTTCCATCTCTTTCTGTTTACCTGCCACTTTTACTCTGGTATCAAATAGAGTTTGAATCCCCAAACAAAAAATAACTGTGTGAGTTTGCAGACTACTAAGAAACTGAAATCTGCTGGGAAGTGAGGGCTCCGAGTGACAATTTTGACACAAATAACGCTCAGCGTCTGTATTAATAAGAGCATGCTGACAAAGTGTCAGAAACAATATTCTGTAGCTAAATAAGTTAAGATAGTCGTCTTTTCCTCACCAGCAAAATAGATTTTATCCTACACACTTACATCATGTTGACTGCTACTTTTAACAAGGTCTCTGCTGTCCTACATTTAGCTGGCAATATTTTAAGAAGCCACAAAACCTCCCATTTATTATCCTCTCAGGTTTTTTTCTGCATTTTGTCTACTTGACTGATGTTTTCTTCCATGACAACTCTTCTACCAGGGGCTTGCAGAATCCCCTTTTGCATATTAACCCAATCAACTATGACTGTTTTTATTTGAGTTCCTAAAATGCACTTCTGAAAGGACCTAGAAGTGCTTGTTATTCCCATACAAAGGAAACAGTAGTAAGTTAGATGACTGACAATGGAAAAAAACCCACACCACAAAATGTTTGATGAGCTCCATGCCAAAAGAAGAGAGTTAATGTAACTGTTGTAAAATATGCGTAGTTTATATTACTTTTTAATCTTGACCAAGACTTACCACTAAGTTAAAAGATACAGAGAAATACAGTTAAGTGGCACTAAATGATAACTGCACATGCAGTACTTCCCAATGCACTGTGTTTTTAGCAGGGTTTGGTTCTGATTTGTCTAATACAACCTTTCTTAATTACTGCCTTTCCTTACTGCCATAGTATTTCCATGTGATTGCTGCTTTCATTGCTGCTGAATCTATCAGTCCCATTTCTTGGAACTTGATTTATAAAGATTTATAAAGACGAAGACCAAACAGCCTGAGCTTACTGCCTACTTCAAAACCACCTACCATGGCTAAAACCACCTTTTGGCATTCCTGGTGGGTCTAATGCTTAAAATAACACACTTCTTTAAGTAGGGAGATGGTTTTCAGTTGCTGATGTCCTTTGGTAGGTATTAATAGGGCACTGATAAAAATGTTTAGAATCCATATTTTAGCTAACATTGTTTATTACATTAAAAAACATCAAACAGCAGAAGGTTGCACCCTTGGAGGGTGAAGGGTTCAGGTGGTTTACATCTTAAGTAAAAAAACCATGAGGAAAACCACCTTAGTCAAAGAATTCTGTTGTAAATATGGCAGAGAGTGGACATGCATTTTATTATCCCCTCTTTTGATTAGCTTTTTACTTTATACTTCACTGCTGGTTATTAAAACAAAAATTATATTCACATCTACTCAAGTTAGTGGAGGGAAAATAGGCATAGCAAAAGACTTCCGCTGTGAGCTCGGGTATGGTGAGATTTGCTGCACCAAATGCAGAAACACAGGCTATTATAATGTACTGCAGTGCACACACTGCTTCCAGAACTGATTGATGACTTTTCCATATATAGTTAGGAGTAAGACATTGCTTTTGAAAATAGAATTAAAACTTTCCCTTTTTAGGAGCAAGCACCACTTTGGCAACACAACCAGCCCCAAGTACGTTAGTTCTTTTGGTCAAAACATTAACAGGGTACTTTGTTAACAAAATGTTCAGGTCATGATGAGGTCAAAGCATGAACTGTAAGACTTTTTATGAGCTAAATGTTTCCAAATAGCACTCCAAGTTGAAAGTGCTGAAATTAAAGCTTTTCTCCTGTAAACAGGGTGTTGCTGAGCTGAGTATATGTTGTTTTTTTCAATTGCTCGGCATAAGGTGATGGGACTGTACAATGGCATGCATCAGCTGAACAAAGACAGATGTCACCAGAAACATCTGGATGGTAGGAATGCTTCATGGAGAAGACAATAAAGACCTATTTGTGTTGCCACTTTCTGTCTTTCTTTCCAGCTGGGCAACTATTGTCTTGTTTTCCAAAATGAATCCTTTGTGCAACAACATATTGTCTCAATTGTAGACATGAATCTGATATTCTAATCTAGTTATCACAATAATAACTTTCCCCCTTGTATTCATAAATCTGGGGTCAAGTCTAGATTTGCAAATGCCCATGGACATTCATTCCCAGTGGGATGGACTACCGGTAGGCGGGAGCTCACCAGCTGAACTGAAGGTAGCACTGGCTACCCCATGGCATTCCAGCAAAGAGTGAGATATGATTTTGGATGCTGTTTTAATGTAGAAATTATTTTACTTTACTACTCCATTTTTAGTGACACATTTTGTACTATGGAGAAGATAGATCATAATTAAAATTTACATAGTATCTACGGAAGTACAAGATAGTTCTTATACAACTAAATTCACTCCTCATAAGAACAAATAGCAGCAACAGTGTTAATTACTACCATTAACGTGCGATAATTCTGAAAAGAAAAGACATGGCTAAAAGCATCTGAATTTTGAATAGAGAGGGACAGAAATTAATGCAGTTTCCTAAGCTCTTCAGGCCACATCATCATGTAACCCAGGTATTTCCAAAATTGTGTGTGGGTCTGTGCAAGTTTCAGCTACCCCAAAACATTGCAGGTTTTGTTTTGTTGTAAGAAAACACTCAAAACATGGGGAATGCTTACCCAAATGTTTTTAGGCACAGTTTTCTACCACCATGAATGAAGCACGGCAGTGTTAACTCTAAAAAACCCAGACCTCCTGCTTGCATCCAGGAATTCAATATTGTTACAGAAGTGCAACTAATTTGCTTTGTACACAGGAGAAAAGTGGAAGGAACACTGTTGAAATAAACGGCATTAAAAGAGAACTGAGCTGCCTGTTTTGCCTGTCACGCCATCAGTGGCTTCACAGTAGAAATTGTGACAGACCTCAGCATCACAGTCTTAGTAGACAGGATAGTTTTGGAGATTGCTCTGGGTTTTTGTCATGGAAGCAATGAAGTTGAAGGCAGCATGAATTGGCATATAATTTCTGCAAGACAATGTTTTGGAGATTACAATATGAAGTTGCAGTGCTGAGAGGAGAGGGGTTTTTTATCACATACACTTTATGATATAATCTAGAGGGTTCTGTAGTTAGTGCTTACTCTGCATTTACCCCTTTATGCTGTAAGAATTTTATGTGGTTAATAGAAAAATCTGTTCTAGTGACTCAAAAGCAACAATGCTTCAAAAATGAGCTCGAAACCAAATGCTTTACATTGCATATTTCTGATGTCCTGAATTAAAAGTGATGTTGAGACTAGCATACAGAATAAAAAACTACATTAAATAAAGATAGTGTCAAATGTAAATTTCAATTTCTTTCTTGTGCTGTTGAAAACATTGTCACAGGGGGCCAAAGAACCTATGATGAGATCTAGCTTTAATAAAAGTATAATTCCATCCTGCTTCTCATTCCTAAGTACAAAATTATGTCTTTCATTCTAGATCTTGTTTAATTTGAAAAACATTTGTGCCTCATTGACATACTAATAAAAAAAAAAAAAGAAAAAAAAGGGCCTAGACAAAAGGGGGAAATGTGAGGAATTGCTGACAGAGATGGAAGTGCCACCATAGATGGGAAGATGTTCTTTGGGATCTTTATTTTAAAATTTTGTCTCTGACTTCTAGTACTTCAATACATTATTTTGAGAAATTGAAAAAGGCAAAAGGGAAGAACTAGATTTGGAATATATACTTAGCTATAGCAGGGGTGCGGATCTCCACTTGCGAACTGGCACAGTTCTCACAAGAGATACAGCTGTAGCTCTCTCTATATCCACACTGATACAGTCAAGCTACCTGTGGATGTGTTACCTGGATGTGTGTGTCATGGCCAAACCACCATGCAAATCCTGAGGAGAATTCCTGGATCAGGAAAAGGCGCGGTAGCGAGATGTGTGGTGTGTCCCCTACCACTTAGCACAGTGTGGGAAGTGAGGGTGGATGTCAACCTGTGGTAATATGGTGAACAAGAGGGATAAAATTATATGGATATAACTGACTCTTTATACGTTATGAATGCTAAATGTGGTTTTGGGGTCTCAGGGAATCGTTTCTGCTTGTCCAGTTCTGGGTGAAAATACTTGTACTGTAGTTTGCAGTGGCAGAATAGCTACTTCATGTGATGCCAACCACAAAGAGATTGTATAACCTGTGCTCACAAGTTGAATCCTGCAAGTTTGAGTCCATTATTATAAGGATAAGTGAAGAGAAATAATGAAGTGCGATAACCTTAGCAATGACTACTGATAAAAGATGTGTGAACTGAATACACAATGTACTGGAGCAGTTGAGCCAAAGAAGTCTTTATTGCAACTCAAAAGGCATGTTAAAATCCTTTGTTATAATCAAGGCCCAAATCAATGGATCATAACAAAAATTGCAAGGTAGAGTCAGGTCTAAACTAATGAATTAAACATGGTTTTGAGTCCTGTTATCCCAGTCACTTCAAAGCAGCTCAGTAAGAAGCAGCTGGACTCTTCTCTCTTGCTTATCAGCTGCAGAACACACACTCGTCCTGTTTATGGAGTCTCACCACATCATTTTCATAGTAGCTTGTGTAGGAAAAGGCATTTTCTCTGGAAAGGAGAGACTTGTAAAAACTACGACTTTTCTTGAGGACTAACAGACTGACCAACACTAAAAGAGGCCTTATGTTAATAACAAGACTTGATACTCAGTTTCCCAAGAGCTGTAAAGACTTGAGATGAAGAAACCAAACTGCCCAGAACAAAGAAGACTTGCATAAATTCACCTAACAAGACCATGACAGGCTGAACAACAGAAATCCGTCCTTCTTGGATCATAGAATCATTTAGGTTGGAATAGACCTTTAGGATCATCAAGGTCAACCATTAACCTAGCACTGCCAAGGCCAACCATTAAACCATCTCCCTAAGCACCACATCTATGCATCTTTTAAATACTTCCAGGGATGGTGACTCGATTACTTCCCTGGACAGCCTGTTCCAATGATTGATAACTCTTTTGGTGAAGAATTTTTCCCCAATATCCAATCAAAACCTCCCCTGGCACAATGTGAGGCCATTTCTTCTTGTCCTCTTGCTTTTTACTTGGGAGAAAAGACTGACATCCACAGTGCCTGGATACTGCAGGCATCATTCCACATACTTGGCAACTGAACTATACAAAAGTAAAAAAAAAAAATAAAAATAATCAAACTATTTCTTCCTTAATTCTCTAAAAGGAGTCATTACCAGACAGACCCAATGCTCTCCAGGCCCACCCTGGCTCTGTGCCGGCATTTACAAAGGCAGCATATTTTGTCTTCAAAACCTTTTCCTGCAAGGCACAGATAGTGGCTGTCAGCATCTCTGTTTATGGCATATGAAATATGAGTTTTCAGCACATAAGAACTTCATTATGTACCACGGGCTTTGGTTTTCCTTTCCCTCCGCCCTTGCCCTCCCCAGCAGTGGCAGAGGTTCAGACCAGATCTGTCACTGACAGGATCACCTGGACCGGAAAAGCACGGGCAGGATTTCAACACACTTGCTCCCTTGTTCGCTACCTCTCCATCCCTGCTCCCTACTGGTAGGATGGTGCTCTACAACCCACAGCAGTCCTGCAGCACCCTCCTCCAGCACCACCAAGGTTATGGCCAGTGAGAGTCAAGAGGAAACAAAACAAAGAGATATCTTCCTCTGACAAAAGGGCCTCTCACAACAAATGCATCCTGTTTAGGAGCAGCTTAGAAAAAGTAAGAGGAGCTCCTTCATGAGTCAGCTCAGCCTGGAGAGATGGCGAATGACAGCAACCTTTGAAACAACCTCATGAGGCAGGAGGTAGAGCTGGTGGGAACACTTGTAGCACAGTTACAGCCCCTTCCTTGCTGTGACATTTCTCAGAGGTGCCCCAGGGTACCCAAAGCTAGATGATGTCTATTTTCCCACAGCTTTGGCTGTGAGAGGCAGCAGGCAGGAGCATGACAAGCCCTCCGGAGAAGGGTGCAGGTCGCCCCATGCTGCCTTGCTGGGCTGTACCTCTGATTTCAAGGTCATCTCACGTGCGGAGCGTGGTCTCCCAGATCTCACACACCCGCTCCTGAGAAGCAGACAACCTGTTTCTACTCCTTTTCCCCATTCCCTGTGCATCTGGGTTTCTGTCAGCAGTGAAGCAAGTCCTACTGACAGAAATATCCAAACCTGCCTCCAAGCAGAGGACTGGAAGGCTGCATTCCTCTATCTGCTGGGATTTTCTTTTTCTTTCCATGAGCTAACACAGTAAATCCCACAGCAAGGCATGAATAAACAAAAACTATGAAGGATTAGAACGTACTATTTAGCGAATCATGACTAACACAGCCCTGTCTTGCTTCCTCTGAAAGCATGCCACAAAAGTTCAACAAATATTATTGTGAAATGAACCACAAAGTCTTTACACACTTTAGAAATGGCATCTTCACCCATTTTCCCTGGCAAAAAACAAGTGGATTTAGTTTCTAGTTGATGGGAAAATCTCTAAATTTAAAACACTTGATAATTGACAGAAGACTGGAGTTTTTCAATTCTTTTCCTCCCTCCTACACCCTTCCTGTATGGCAAATATAATTTAGCAGAAGATCCCAAAAGTCAGAGGGTTTTAATCAAGATGAGAGGCTACTTGCTTTGCCTTTTGCAAAGAAAATGCTCAGCAATGACTCCTTCTGTGAAGTGAAAGATTTACAAATGTTACTGGAACACCTGCCTCCTGTGCGAATAATTGCTGTAGATGTCAGGCAGAATGGACCGTATATAAGGACGTGTTTTCTGGTGCACAAGAATGGGGAAAGAAGAAATACTTTCTTGTTGTAACGTGACCTGTGGTGTTATGAGTGCTTGTGTGCTTATAGGTGTATGATGTTCTTCTTAGACATAGACATATCTATGGTTTTGAGATGCTGGCCATAAGCAAGTTTGTTTTAAAAAGTAATTGTCATTATCACTAGCCTTGGGATAGGTTAAAATCCATTTGTAAAGAGGTCAGAGAAAATGCTGGAAGGGGAGGACAGGCTGAGGTTCTAAAATTGCTCATTGCAGTATTATTTGTAAATATTTGTTAAACACCATTTAAAAAACCAAATCCCCATGACAATAGATAGATCCTTACCCATGTACTTAAATGTAAATAAAGACAGAAGGAAAGAAAGAGCGAGCACACCTGGTACTGCCACAAATCTAATTCCTTTCAGCAACACAGGTTCTATAATTCCATTCCCCCAGCAGCTATGGACACTTTCAAGGTCCAGGAAAATCAATCACAGGATTTTAGCATCTTAGAAAATATGGCTATAAATGTCAGGATCTTTCAATACTGGGGAGACAGATCGAGGAGTTTTGGGCTTGCCCAGATATTGCCTACACTGCAGGTGAGTATTCTTCTTTGACACATGGGATCAATTCCTCTGCGCTAACAAGGATCCACCCACTCCCATTCCTTGTTCCCTGGCTTAGCATCTCCCCTAAAATCCTCACATGTGGTTCCTTGTGTCTGCAAGCACTAGATTTTGCAGAAGATAATCCTGAAGGCGGGGAAGGGAAAAATTAGAAACAGGGGCTAAGAGTGGTGTAGAATAGAAGTTCCGGTCAAACCACCCATTCTCACTGGAGTTTTAGCTCTTCCGAACTTCAGAGCCTTACTTCAGACTTTTATTTCCTCTCCTTTTGGAGGAGGAAATTGTTGTCCTTTCTTTCCTCAAAAGGTATTCAGTAACTGCCTTCAAGCTCCATTTAGCAGTAGCGTTTTTGCAGTGCTAAGGAAAATCATCCCCTGTTCACTGCTCAAGAGATCCTGGGCACATTTTTTTATTCTGATGACTCCGTTTTAAGTACAAACACAATGAAAGACTGAAACAATTTATTTGTCTCTAAAGTTTGCATGTATGTTCAATGAGATTTTTTATATGACTTTAAAGATTCTTCTTTTCCTGACATCAGTAATCTGAAATTGCTTTTTCAAATAAAATTAATCTGCTTGACTGTCAGTGATATTGCAGTGTCAGGAGACAGCTGTCCTTTCTTCGTGGTTTTGCTGTGCTAACAGGACTTCTTTCACTGTATATTTTTAAGACTACTATACACTCTGATATACAAGGGTTAGACCTGCATGCAGCACTCAACATGGATTCACACAGTGGTTTAATGAAGTTTTAGTTTTCCCCTCTATTCCTTGTGCCTGAAACACAGAGTGGACACTTCTGGAAAGCTGTCTGCATGCTCACTAATCACTTTGAAGAAAGATTTAATATTTGAGCTGTGACTTCCATCCAGAAAAGCACTTTTGACTCTTCCTTAGTAAATCAAATCTGTCCACGTGGCTACTAATTCTAGATTTTACCATAGATTCCATAGTTTCCCCTATATGGAAGTGAGATTTATTGATCTATAGTTCCCCAAGTCTTCCCTGACAGCTTAAAAATGGTGTCACATCTGTTGCTTTCTGTTTCTCTAGGAATGAGATTGATTTTAAGTGACAGATTACACATAACATTTTCACATTTGTACATGCGTTCCTTCAGAAAGCCTGGGTGAACACCATCTGGTCCTTCTGATTTCCTACTTCTCATTTTATAAATTTTATTGAAAAATCTCTTCTGACACTGCAATTTGAAACAGTCCATCTGACTCAGCCTTCTGTAATGAAAGGCTATGGTGGAAACTTCCCTTACTAAGTAAAGATTTAATTTAGTTTTTCTTTAATGACCTTATCTTTCTGGAAAACTTCTTTTACAGCTGAATCTGTTAACTCTACAGACTCTTTCCCTTGCTTCTTGCTTCTAATACATCTGAAACCTCATTAATTTTTTTTCACTCTATTGCATAAGAATTCTTCATGTTTCGAATGCTTCCATGAAACTGTAGAACTTATGCTAAGTATGCAGAAACACTGCATTTACAACTAGAAAAGCTAAAAAAAGGACAGAAATTAAAAAAAAAGAATATGCTAATGCCTTCTCTTTAAACCAGTGGACTAACTTGATAGCTTCTTTAAAAATCAGTGATAATAAAGTACAAGGTGTAATATTTCTACCGAGAAACTGACAAAAGTATTGACTCTTCACAAAAAAAAAAAAAAAAAAAAAAATCACAAGATTTGTTTTCCTCTTGGCTAACAAAACCAAAGGATTGCAGATATCACTGTGTTTCATGCTCCATAAATGAAACTGTTCCTTTCCATATGCACTGAACATTACATTAGTGTTGCAATTCATAGATGAACTTTCTTGTTTGGCATTAGATCACATATATACTCAGACATGCAGGCAGAAAGCTAGAATATAAATACACAGCTTTGCCCCTTTCCAAGTGCAAATGCTTGAGGCTCTTTCAGCATCCATTGCAGTCAGCTCCAAAAGCAAGTGTTCTAGTTCATGGAGCTCAATTTGTCATGAAATAAAATACCAGAGACTGTCATGGGTGAGTGCTGTTATGGGAAGCTAATCTGACTTGGACAGGAGAGAAACTGAGTATTAGCTTTTTGGTGAAAGGAAGAAAAAAAACCCATACAGATTATGTTATTCCACTGCAAAGTCTTCCCCATTAAATCTGCTTTATCACAGATGTACCTCTAGATCAGAAAGATGAACTGCCAGGAACTCTATTTGGAAGCCACATGCAGGCTCCCACAAGGAGCTGGATTGTGGCAGCTATATACACACACAGAGATTTATGAGCTTTTGCCTCTGGTTTTGTTGATTTAGCAGGTTTAGAGCCATTCTGACAACATTACTGGCTGGACTTCACGTTTCCATCTTGCCTTATAGCCAATAACCAGCCCTAGACTTATTGACAAAGGAGATACCAGATGGAAGATCAACTGGTAAATATAAATTTAAATCAATCAATCATTGTAGAATGGGTCTCAGAGGATTTTGGGATCCATAACAGAAGTAGGTAAAAGCACAGAGACGGGGCTGCATATTTATTTCCTACCTTTCCTCAGATCATGAAGCTAAAAGCTAAGGCGTAATGGCTGTAAACTAAAAGAGGGTAGATTTAGATTAGATATTAGGAAGAAATTCTTTACTGTGAGGGTGGTGAGGCACTGGAACAGGCTGCCCAGAGAAGCTGTGGCTGCCCCCTCCCTGGCAGTGTTCAAGGCCAGGTTGGATGGGGCTTTGGGCAACCTGGTCTAGTGGAGTGTGTCCCTGCCCATGGCAAGGGCGTTGGAACTGGATGGGCTTTGAGGTCCTTCCAACCCAAACCATTCTACGATTCCATGAAAATCAGATAACCATGTCTTACACCTCTATGTCCTGCTACAGCAATGTGGCTTGGCTCACAGGAAGTGTTGGTGTTTCTTGGACACGCCCTCTGCTATGTCAGTTGAGGACATTTGGATTTGGTCCTTTTGAGTTGCGTAACTAAACTGCACACACATAATACACGCACAAAAGAAAAGTCTGGTTACCTGAGTTTTTCAATTATGCCTTTACTGAAAAATAGCTCCTGGATTTAATAAAGGCCAATGTGTAAACTATAGAATCTAAATACTCTACCAGTACTATCTCTAGGTACTGCTATGAAGTGAGCTTTGCTATGAAATAGGGTTATTAACAGCTTTTGGTATGGAACTGATTGTTCTGTTAATATCAAGGACTAATGAGGGTAGATCCAGGAAATGTCAAGTACAATAAGATCTCAGTCACAGTATTTGCATATTTAATTTCAGTTTTCCAAAAGCAGCAATGATGCTTTATGTGTGAGATGCCTACATCTCACCAATCCCACACCCTCTGCCCCCACCATCATTCCCCATTTCCTTCTCTCCCACCAAACAGCCATAAATGAAAGAATCTTTTTCTGGTTCAACATTAGCCTCTATACTACCTTGGCCTTTCATATCTCATCCACCTAATCCCCCTCCGAGACAGATGTCTGAACAGGACTTTCCTCCACGAACATCCCATAGATAGCAGTTAGAATTCCAAAGAAAATTAAGAGCTAAAGCAAAAATTTTATATTATTTTTGGTCTCTGGAAAAAATTATTTTTGCACGACAATTGTCCAGCTTTGCTTTTGCTTTCCAAGACTAATCAATTTGTGGGGAAAAAAAAAAAAGTGGGAATTTTTGCTTGTAAAAGGTAAGAGTTAGGAAGGAAGTTGAAAACAAACACAAAACAAGCCAGTTACTATTCAACTAGTTATCTATCATAATATCCAAACATTTTCAGTAGACTCTTTGTTGAAGATAAAGTGAGTCCTAAGAAGATGTACTATGTTTTCCCCAAGTTTTTCATTTACCTATGCTGAACAATATAACACTGATCTGAACCCTACTTAGCATATGGCCCCGGTCAGTTTAAAAAGTCTTTTCTTTCCAATATTTATATATATTTCCAGTATTTGTGTTATTTAGAGATTGTATAAATAATGATTTAAGGTTTTCTCTTGGCTCATTGATAAAACATGTTTACATTATAGGGCCATGAACTGATTTCTGTGGCCAGGGATGGCTCTTGCTATTTCATTGCAGCAAATGAAATAAATTCTGCTGTCCACTTCTGCATGTTCACAGGAATTCAGACCTGAAGAAATTAATTTGGTTTATCTATCCTGTAATACAGTAATGAAGATATAAATCAAATAAAAGGTCATTTTACATTTGAAATTGATCTAAGAAGAGCTATCTTTTAAAAATCAATGACATAATAACAGTCACTTCATGCACTATAGGAAGAAGAGGCTTAGGAGAAGGCACTCTAGTGATAAGTAGCCACACTAAGCAATTAGAAGTCATGAAATTCAGAAGCCTCAATTCTACATTTATTTTAACAGGTAATGAACACCCCCCATTCTTCAAAACAAAATCACTTGACTAGGGCCTTGGAAAACAGTGAATTAGATTTAAAAAAAACTCGCTACGCTAACTTTATCCTACAAATTTCTAGCAACTATTTAAGGGCAAAATATTCTGCAAAGATGAAATCATGATCAGTTGTTTCAAAGATATATCAACACATAAATGCTGATCAATTATGTAATATTTCCTTTTCTGTCATCCTCGGTAGCTATGTACTCTGCCCCTGTGACACACCAGCTTTTCCTGAGAGACCTCTGAACTCTCATCTCCCCAGCATTGCCTCCTGCTTTGAAATGTCACTTGTGGGCCTATTACCCAGTAATTAGTGCATTTAACATGACCTGTATGTTTCATTTGCTGTAGTGTCTCAATAAAAATGTTCCACAGTACTAAATCAAATATCCTACCATGGAAATTATTTTAACTCTATTACCTTTATCAAAAAAACCCATAACTCTATTTTAAAAGGTAGTTTGACGCAGACATGTGGGAAGAGGTTCTGAAAATAAGAAATAATTGGACAGCACCTTCTTTTAATCAAATCCAGTATTAGTCACATCATTTTGCTTAGGACTGAAGGTAGTTTGCCAGCCCTGCAGGTTACTTCGTCACCTTCTTCACCCTTTTCAGCAAGCCCATCAGATGGCACTGTTGCACGTAGTCTTGTAAGCTCTCTCTTAGCTCATTCGAGCAAATTTTTAGTCCTGTAAGAAAAGGGGGGTTTTTTTAATCTTTTTTCCCCCAGATCTATGCCCTCTATGGGATCCATGAGAAGCAGTCACTACTTTTTTTTTTTTTTTCCACTTTTTTACATTGAAAGACTATTCAGCCTTGAGAATCAGGCATAAGCATTTGAACAGTGGTCCTTGAAAGGAGAAAGAAATTCCTGGAGTGGTGTGTCAGTGTATTATAAAACTAGTTGAATTAAGACAGGACTGGTATACCATTGATAACAGTGGCAAGGCTGCAGATCCATGGTGAGAAGAAAAGTCATCCTCCCTTTCACCACTTCTTCCTCTCTTGCTCGCTGTGCCAGGGATGCCCTGTCATACCTTTCCCACCAGTCAGCCTGTTCTCTCCAGCTTCTGGGGATGGGGCCTCCCTGGGCCAGGGGAGGGGGTAGGGGTCTCCATTCAAGACAAAACATGGGATATTAGGAGAAACAAAGAAACATGGGAGGAAAAAGAAAGGTGCAGCTCAGGAAATGTCCTGTCTGATTTGTTCCACTTGACTTCAGATCTTCCCTTGTCTGGCTTAAACAAGCTGGTGTCACACACACATTCATTTTGTATGACTTTACACTTGCTTTGTTATTTAAGGAAAGAGGCATTAAACATTGATTAAAAAGTGTTGTACTGGCCACTGAGGAACCCACATACTGCAGCAAAAATACCCTGCACAAAATACTAAACTTCAAACAAACCAGATAAATGAACAGCCATATCCTTGCCTACGCTGTTCAAGAATTTGATTTTGTTAGAAATCCAACAGAAAGGTAGTAAAAAATTTGACCAAGGCAGTCCTGTTACCTGCTAGCAGCATCTCCTGCTTAGGCTAGCTGTTCTTGGTTTCTTCAGCTCATGACAGCAGAGAGTCTTGAATCGTAACTAACAAAGATTCCAAATGTCCTACAAATTGAGTTCCTTTCCTAATATAGTATCACACTGTTATGGTTATAATAGAACATTCTCTGCAGCAGATATTCAGCATCAGAAAAAGCTCAATCATGCAAGGTCATAAAATAAAGCTGAGGAAATGATATATATGTGCGTGAGTGCACGCGCATTGGGGGGACATAGATCATCTTTTGCCTGAAAGTTGTATTTGAAAATATCCATTATTTATTAATCCAATCATAAGGTCAGTAATTTACTTCTCTTTAATATTTATTCTTGGGAAAAGTGCTGTGCCAGACAGAGAAAGCACAAGAAATAACCCATACAGAAATGGTTTATCCAGTCATTGGAGGCTCCAATATTCTTTAAGTGAAACCTCCAACTAATTTTGAAGATGAACGACTGAGAAATTAAAGTCACAAATACTGGGCCAGACATTCACCAAGTAGAGTCAGTGTAATTATATGAATATAACCTGGGAAAGAAATGATTTGCAGAATATATGACATACATCCAAAATTGGCTTAATTGAGTGCAAAGGGTTAGACAGTAATATTAGCATGGGTTTAGATAAAACACAAGCCATAGTCCTTCCAGTTCCATCAGCTTTAGCCTGAATTTAACCAGCAGCTTCATCCATTTGTTTCAACTGAATCAAATCTGGTTTACAGCAGTGTGGCAGGAGGAACAGGTCCCTTGCTGTGGCCAGAAACTTCAGCAGTGAGTTCAGTGATGGATCACAGATTTATTCTTATGCAAGAAAATATTTATAAACTGTTTGTGAGCCATTTGTTCTGTCTGTAGTCTTGAATTTAAATTGATTCAATGCTCCTTTGTGAAACACTCACTGACCAGGAAGAAAAGTTTGAACTTTAAAATCATCCCTACTCAATCCTACAGGGGAATTTCATTGATTGTAGCTTGAGCAGAATGACTTGCTGTAGATAAGTCCTTTTTCTTGACCCCTGAGTTTAACAAAGATCTCTCCCTGTTGCCACTTTCACAAATCAGCATGGATGTTCTTTTTTCATGATGTCTTCTTTGAAATAGAACCAGGCTCTGCAAAGCCACCTTGGAAATGAGAACATGTCCTGCCATGTGCTCCATGGGGAAGGCCAGGAGGACTGACAGAGGTTTTGTGTCTTGTTATAAAGGTGCAGCTTTCTGCAAAAAGGGGCAGAGGGAGGGGCTTTCTTTTTCGGTATGTGGTCTATTAGAAAAGGTAGATTATAGTCGCACAGTAAACCTGGATTGCCCTCTTCCCACCACTCCCCTCCCACTCCCAAGTCTCAAGACAGTGAATACAGCAAACGACCCACCGCACATGAGTTAATGTTTTAGCAGTCTCACAGACGGGGCCGTGCAAGGATGGGAGCTCTGCATGGGGCAGGCACAATGTGTCCATCTCATCGGGTTCAGCTGAGCACATGGTATCCTGGCCCCACTACCAATCATTTTAAACTGACTGTGACCTGAAGATACGAGATGCTCGTTAGAGGCCTTAGTAGCCTAATATCATCAGTAGATTGAACAAAGCTGTTCTAGTCTTTGCCAGCACAAACATTAATAAAAGGGACCATGTCAATAAAAGTTTCCAAGATGAACCCATAGAATGAGGCACTTATAGACTATTATAAACAATTTGCCCCTTGGTCGTTATCCATTATCAGGCCCAGTCAAAGCCTTGATAAGCCTTCCCTCTTTAGGAATCATTAATTTCCTTGGAAATTTAAACAGCTGTCACTTGTGATATTCTTCAGGTGTACATGTGGGAAAGATTAGCTAGTGTTTATAATCCAATCTGTTCATTAAGCGCCTGTCCATGTGGAACCTCCTTCGCAGGCTGAGAGTCCGGCTTGCAAATCTCCCACAGATAATTGGAGGCAGCCATGAATTATGCGAATGAGCTGTCGACAACAGGGATTGTGAGGCCTTACTAATATCAGCTGGTCTCAGTACAATGTTTAATGATTTCTCGCAAATGGGATTCGGTCTCTCTGGGCACATGTGCTTAGACCTTATGAACAAGGAGAGCCAGGTTGATGGCTTGCGCTTCCTATTGAGCTGCTGTCCTTCCGGCTTGCTCTTGCTCTCTGACCTGACATCTTTCTATAACTTAGTGAAATGCCTCATACTGGAATTAGGGCCATTTGAGGTAACTGTCAGTGCCTTAAGGGCCCCAACCGGCCTCACTTGGGACAGTCACCCACACATCCTCTGCCCAGGGGCTCTCTATAAGGTCAGGAACGGGCACCTCGTCCTGTCCTGAGCTTTGTTGTAGGTGTACCTGTCTCCAGCCCTGCTTCCCCAATGGACCTTGGATCTACTCTGCAGTTAGCTTGCATCCTGGATGGACCCCTCTGTCATATGCCGCAGCTTGTCTCCAGCCCTGTCTCCAGCTCCTTTTGCTCCTGACTGGAGCCCCCGGGCAGACCCTGGCCCTGCTTCATCACTTGTGTTGGGAGCTGTTGATGGTCTCTGCAACAGCCCCTGGCACTGCCAGGTGTGGTCAGCTGCTGCGGGATGGTGCCTTGCTGGTAAGGGCACAGCTTGCGCTGGGGTCACCCTTGGTTGCTGACCTGTTCTCCTTCATGGGGCAATCCTGTTCTTGCTGCTCCCTGACTGTAACCTCTGATAGGAACATAATCCAGGGCCTTGTCTCTGCTGCTTCGTTGGGAGCAAGTGCTTTAGGATTGAAGATGCTTCTGAAGCTCCTGGTTCAATGGCTGTAGTGGCAGTCAAGGGGACTTTCATTGGGTAGCAGTGTTTTCCAATACAGTGCCATAGCTCAAGGAGTCAGGGACTTGCACAACCATGTCCTGAAGAGCACAAGTACTCTCCAACATCTACTTATTTCCACTCTTGCTCATTGTGTAATTCTACTCAGGCAGAAAGATCAGTCATCATCACAATACTTGGCATATGATCATTTAGCATGAGCTAAGTGTCTCAGATGGCTCTGGGTTTTGCTAAAGAAGCGGGAAGCAGCTGACAGTACAGCCTCTCCCACTGAAGCTACTAGGAGTGGAAGCTGTTAAATGCCTTGCAGGGGATGCTTAGTGCTTAAATAAAAAGTAGTTTTCTCAGTTTACTGATTCTTCATTATTCTAAAAAGGTAATGTTATTTTTTCATTCCCCAACCCTTACCCTTTCTTGAAGTTCTAACAGTCAGCTTGAATACAATTCTCTCCATTTTCCTTCTCTTTCACTGCTTATCTTTAAACCAATGCCTTTACAATGAAAAGAGAGAGACTGTATCTCATTTCAGGGTCCACCCAAGCCTGGTTTAGGCAGCCTGCAAAGACTGCTGGGCCTTCAGCCAAGATCTTTCATCTAGGCTAGGTGGAAGGTTTGGGTTTTGAGCGAGAGTTTTTGAAGGGATGGGTGGAGGTGCATATCAATACTAAAAGTCATGCTCTGGCTTTGAAGTATTTTTCTAGAGATAAACAGATTCTGCATATACCACACATCAATTCTGCAATTTGTGCTACTGCCTGACCTCCTTGATTAAGAAAGATTGATCTTTGATTTTCAGATGGGCTCCATTCTTACAGCACAAGTCTGCTCTGACCCATCACATAGATCAGCAGAATAAGTCAGTGCAAACTCTGAAGGTGTGTCAAGTATCAGATTGGCTCAGCAATGCTCAATTTGATTGAACTATTTTATTATTTTATGTGATTTTAATGTATTGTGGTCAACTGGTTTGCCACTGGAACATGAAACAGTGGACACTGGGGTATATCTTTCAAGAGCACCATAGGTTAAGTATGTCATTACACTTACTGATTCATTTCAAACAACGGTTAGATATTTGTGTTTTAGAGCAATGTCATGGTTTAGCAGGACAAGCAAGGACAGGATTTGACTGAAGAATCAATGAGTGAATAAGGCAGACAGCATACTGGACTACGTTAAGATGAGCATGGCTAGTTGATCAAGGGAAGTTATAACTACCTTTTACTTGGTGCTTGGGAGGGCACATCTGGGCTAGAGAGTCTAGTTTTGACCCCAGTTCAAGAGGGAGAAACTGGAGAGAGACTACAGGGGATACCAAGCTGACTGGGAGCTCAGAAAACATCATCCCTGAGGAGAGGCTGAGGGAGCTGGGCTTGTTTCTTCCTGGCAAAGAGAAGCCTAAAGGGTGATCCAACAGCAGTAGAAGCAGAGTTACAAAGATGACAGAGCCAAACTTTTATCTTTTGTGGCAAAGTGTGTAAGAAGGGTCAATGGACAAAAAATATGGCTTGGAAGGACAATAGGAAAAACTTCTTGACTAGGAGGGTACGGTAAGGGAACCAGGTGGTGTGTTATGGGAGCCAGACACTTCTGATTAGTGCCTAGTGAAAGGAGAAAAGGCAATGGGTGCAAACTAAAGTGCAGGAAACTCCATTTAAACATAGGAAATAAACTTTTTTTTATGGTAAGGATGATCAAACATTCAAATATTGGAACAGGCTGCCCAGAGATGCTGTGGAGTTTCCATCCTTGGATATTTCAAGATCTGACTAGGGAAGGTCCTGGACAACCTGCTCTATCTGACCCTACTCTGAGTAGGGAGCACGGATGAGATGAAGTTACTTCCAACCTCAGCTATCCTCTGATCCCCTGAAGTTTGTCTGTGGCTAAACTGGCCAGAATTTGGAACCTTGCTTTCCCACCCCCCCACCAAGTATATGATAGATACAATCAGCTTTTGATTATCCAACAGTAGATTTTCAGGTTGTGCATTAACTATGAAACTCATGCAGAGACATCAAACCTAGCTCAATTTGAGCCAGCTCAGGTCCAGAACAGTCTCTCCAAGTTTATGTGGTGCCATACATCACTAGCTTAGGTTGGCACTACTTGAATAACTTTTCTTGAATACGCTCTCAAAGTACAATCTGATAGTTTGTATCAGCTGTATTTTGACACTATCTGGGTATTATTAGCTCTGTAAAAACCCAATGACATTAGGATGCCCCTTTATTTAAATCTCCCTACTGACGTTGAAACAGAACAAGTTTGGAGTTTAAAAATCACGTTCTATTGATGTCACACTTTATTTTCTCTCCATACATATATCAGATTATACTCAGTTTTTAAGAAAACACTTTATGAAGGAAGTGACTTTTCAAAAGAGGATATAAAATATAATCTACATGTGTCACTGCTGTGGAACTCTTACCTGATTCTTGTCCCATGTGTACCAGTACAGTCCCAGATGTACCACAAGCTGCTTCTGCTGAATTTTCCCATAGCTTCTTAAACATAAAAGAAATAATGTAAGCAGTTTTACCTAGTCTTCAGCAATTCATTTTTTTTCTAGTTAATTTCAATTTTAAGATGCACAGATCCCTTTAAAATGTACTGCTTTAACATTGCACTATGCATCTGCTCAGCTTCCAAAGCTGCAGACTTGGGAAATTGTTCCTGGTGGGAAGACCTCCAGAGCCTGCAGCTATATAGCTGTACAGTTCATATAACACAAAACACAGATCTTTAGCATAAACATTGATGTCAACACATTAATATTGCACTACCAATTGAAATTACCTGATTAAAAAAAAAAAAAATTGAAATGATTGTGCAGGGTAGCCAGGAAATAGTGTGAGGATGACCATTGCATTTGAACAGAGCAATTAATGTCAAATATGAACACCTAGGAGGTTGAGCCTTACCACTCTTTTTGAATGTGTGCAAGCAAGGGGTCAACTTTTCCTCTGCCATTAAAAACAGTATCTTGCAGGAAAAGTAGCTTATATCAAATTGCCTTAAAAAACAGTTGCACCTCAAGACTACTCACTTTGCCTTTGACAGAAAGGGTTTGAGAAGAAAGCTTATCTTAAAACCTGTTTACTTTAACAATAGTAAACAATTTATAAGAACAAATTGGGTGAAAGAGGACCTAACTGCTGCTTCTCATACACTGATCTTATCAGTGCATCCTCACTTAGTGCTGGTGTCTCTTAACACTATGCTGCAGTTACTGATGCCTTTGCTGCTCTGGGAAAAGTCTCCACCCCAGTCAGAACTCAGAGCTACATAAACCTCTCCTTCTGGTCTTTATTGAAGACAGGTAATTAATCTCGTGAACTGAAGGAGGAGAAAGACACTACCTGACCACTTTTTTTTTTTTTTAATAGTGATTAGTAGTTCAAAAGGGCACTACACGTTGAAGGCCAAACTCAACCCTAATATCCTTTCAATGACTCAGCTGCATTACACTGACAGATAGATGGTGAAAAATGAATGTTATCTCAAAGCCTGCACACACTGGAGGAAACTAATAGTACAATCACAGCATGCTATGTGCCCAGGTTCAGTCTTCATAGACGCCATGACTCTTTCCTTTCCTCTCACTGGAGGGGTAGCTCTGCGTAACACCGAACTGTCAAGGGGTGTGAGGAACTGCATCAGCAGAAATGAGTTCCTGAAAACTGGTCAGTTAGCGGACATGAGGGTCTGTGTCCTACCCGCAATGTGACTTGTTGGAGGAGATGCAGATTTTTCTGGTCCTCTTAACAGAAAGCTCACATGGGAGCGGGGGGCTGACCCATCTTGCTCCTTTCTGGTAAAAATCATGTCTTCTACCTCATCTGCAAAGTTAGAGTCCTCCAGACCACATTAATCTTGTGCTCTTTTCTGTCCTTTGGTAGGGTCTCTAGAAGAAAGTCTGCTGCCAGCACTAGACAGGTTTTTGGGAGTAGGTGGCCATGCTGTGCTACATGCTGACCTCAGTGTTCTACAAGTGTTGGAAGCAGGCTGTAAGGGACTGCAGCTGCAGATGGACATCCTTATCTCTGGATCATGGTGGAGCGTAAGTGAGAACTTGCCTCACAGATGAGGCCCTACTGTGGATGTGCAGGCACTTAGGGAGCTTTAAGACCATGATAAGGCATAATAGAGGTGCCCACAGATACCTTCACAATAAGGCACTTCTAGATAATAGCTTTCTTCATCACTTTTCCTGGACCTAAGTTTTGTCTACATTGCATCCATTTCAGGTGCTCTTGATCCTTCTCAACAAATTAGAAGCAAATTTTTTTGGTATAACTGAGTTATATTTTCATACATTCAGCATAAGCATTTTAATGAAGTTTTGGAATTCTGTTTCTAGGCTGAATTTTGAAATTTTGATATATTTTCTTTTCAGTTCCTCCCTTTCCTTGGCAATCCTCTGCTAGCACTAGATTAAAGTATTTGCCTTTCTGAATTGTAGCCTAAATGGTTACAGCTGTTGATTCATCCCAGGCTAATCAGGATGAATTATGGTACCTGATATTTGAATAGACTTAGCTCTCTCTTCACTTAGCTTTGTAAATCACTTTGCCTTTGTCTATACAACCTTTGACAGGAAACCATGCTCGTGGCTTGCTCCGTGACACAGCTGCCTCTCAGGCAGCTCATGGACAGCCTGTCTGGGCACACCAGGTGGTGAGATCAAGGCTGTGGGATGCCACCTGTTGGTCTCCAAGATCACCTGGGGCCAACCTGTCCCTGGGAGCTGCAAAGCTGGTGCCACAGATGGCCACAAGATGGTTCGCCAGGCTGTGCTGGGAGCAGTGACAGCAACCAGGGTCGGTCAAGAGTCCAGATCACCTGAAACGTCCATAGTGAGGAGGCAGGTTCAAGGTCAAGCTGGGAAGTCAAGCCAGCTGGAAATGGTCAGGCACAGCGGCAAACACCACTTGGGCAGAAATGAAGGGTGGGGGTCTGAGTTTAAAAGCAGTTCCCAAGGAAAGAAGGATATAAACCTGCTTCTCACAGCTCTTTCCCCACAGCTCTCTGGCTGATGGCCGTACAGCGGTCTCAAAAGCTGGCCCTAAGAACAGGCAGCCAGGCGCGGCCAAAGAGGCAGGGGGAGAAGAGGTTGCACACAGGGCACTGACAAGCAGTGTAGCCTTGCCCTCAGAGATAGCTGGATATAAGCTATTGTGCAACATGGCTCTCCCATTCTGAAAACAGGTTTGCCAATGTTTGCAGTGTGATTGGAAAATTCAGCACAGCATGTATATGCTAAGTTTCTTATCTTACATCACACTGTCTTTCTAAGCACAACTGGGCCTGGCCTAAGACCATGTTGGTTTGTGGGTCATAAATCTGTATAGCACAGACCATACCCAAAGGCTAACAAATAAATTTAAACAAGCTTTCAATATTTGCATGTAACAAGTCATTGATACTTTCTACATGCAGCTGGATTCCTCTGAGAGCAATTCCTAATTCTTTCACCCTAAAAACACCCAGAAGTCCAAGTTTTCTCAGATGGATTGCACAAGTTCTGTGTTTTTCTTCCTTAACACATTTAACTATAGTAATGATATGGAAGAACTTGCATTTGAGGTTAAGGATAAAAGCATTCGTTATTTGGAGAGCACTGTTTTGACTCACCTCAATTATCCATACAATTATTCCGTCTAAATGTTGTCTAAATGTTAACTTTTGAACTCTCAGGTGCTGGAACTGCATTGTTACATTTTTCTTTTTATTTATAGGCTACATTGATATTGCTGGTGATATTCACACCAAGGAATGCCTCCTGACCAAACAAGGTGTATTGGCCTGTTTCTGCACTGCTTAAGCCTCGGCCATTTGAAAGGGTAGATCTTGTTCTTGCTGCACATCAGCAGTGTACCCTGTACCTGAAGTATAACCTTTTCCTCCCTTGCACACAGGCACCATTGACCATCCTGATGAGTACCACAATCTTCAGTCCTCTCAGAAGGTGTGAGTTCTGCCTCGTGTGAGATGTGGAGAGAGAAATGTGCCAACAGAACCAGAACTGATATGGATGATGGGCAGTCTGTTCATAAAGTCTGCACCCCAGCATGGATTGGCCCCAGTTGGTGCTCAGATTTTTCAGCCAAAAGAATTATTGGTAAATACTAAAGCAGAGAATGAATGCAGACTATGCTGTATTCAGGGAGAAGATGGAGCTGGTGTAGGAAAGTTGATTAGTGTTGCACAAAGTGGTTCATAAAGTCCCTGACTTGCAGTGAGACAGGGACTCTGGCTTACATGTACATCGAGTGCACAACCCCACAGTTCTTCTGGCTCCTTCAGTCCTTGAGGTTGTGGCTGCATTTCTTCCCTCATCTTCTCATTTACACCCTCCTCATCTGAGGACCCACAAAGTCACAAGACCTTATTGTCAACCTCCTCCTGGCCCTGTCTATGCTAGCTGTTCACAGCTTCTAGGGAAAGAAACTTGATGGGATCTGGTGTATTCCTTTGTTCTGTCCCTTCCATTTGGAAAGACCAACCACTGAGCAATAGCAATTATTTCCTTGGGTGCCTTGAGCTGGATGCCTTGAAGAAGTAGCAATGCTATTGGCATACACTTCTTGGGGTTGTTTTGTGTTGCCTCTGCCATGCCTACATGTACTTTTTTCTACTGTTGACCCTTTGGCTCTCTTCCTCTTTGATTTCTCTGTAATATTCTGTTGATTTATTTATTTCAGTCCTTTTCATTGGGTGGTACCTGGTATTAGGCATGAAACGAAGTCTGTTTATAAGGGGAAATCCAGTGAGAATAATGATCATAACAAGATTCTTAGGGAAAAAGAACAGAGCAAACAAATATGAGTATGCCATGAGGACTCCCAGTTTTATACTACCTCCAGCTGAGGGATTTCCTGAATCAGATGTAGTTTCTAGGTATTTAGTAACCCGTAATGGATTTTTCTTCCATTAACTGGTCTACTCTCCTCTCAAACCCATCTGTGTACAACATCCACTACAGGCCATATTGCATGAAGAACCATGCTCTCACACTTGTTTGTATCAGGATTTACAGTCTTCACTTGATGCCTTCCTGCTTTTGCACTGGAGAAGATAGTGAGTAGCTAATCCCTATTTACCTCCATGCTGCTTATAATTCTGTAAACTTTTCATATGTTCCCGAATAAAGAATACCGACATACTCAGTGATTGCCCATACCTTTAAATGATCTATAAATGAGCCACCATTTGAAAAGATAATTGAATTTTTTGGGTCTAGGGCTGTTTCTTATAAGCAATTTATATTTTCTCTGGATAATTACTGTTTCATGGATATAGAGCCACCGCTGTTAAGGGTCATCTCCTTGTGCTGACTCCACATACATAAAAAATATCCATAGCATTATTACTTCTGAGGTAATTATTTATGATATCCTTTGAACTGTCCTGTAAACTGGCGTAATATGAATCTTTTACCCCTATACCGCAAAGACATTCCTAGTTCTATAAACTTGGAGTCTTCCTGTAATGCAATACAATAATTTCACAGTTTCACAGAGCATTCTCTTGTGTCTGGTTTTCAGTTTAATTGAAGCAACATACTAAAAAATAAAAGAGCATGTCTAAAAACTCTTGGAAGGTACAACTCCAGCTATGGCAAGCATAAGCCAAGTGCCTGCAAACGTTTGCTTGTGTTGTTCCTCTGGCAGCAATTGCAGTAACCATATAATGTGCATGTGAGCCTTCAAGGAGGCTTGTCCTGAAGGCTTCAGAAATGTTGGTTCAAGTGTTGCTGACCATAAATAACATTACCTCCTGTGACTCAAATTTACTGGCCTTGAACCTTCTGTTCTGATTTTTGCTCATTTGTAAATGTAAAGCCCACAATGTCAAAGATAATCTATTAGGATGCTCTAACAGATTTTCTTAACCACAACAGGCTAAAGAATACATTTTGCATGATCAGACTGTATTTTTTGTAAATGGTGTTTCTTTTTATTGGCACGTGAAGCTCCATTGCTTGTGTCTCTTTAACTATACAAGATGTAAATCATCTTGCTGATGCCAGCATCCTAAGAATCAGGTATGTGAAAGAGCTTTTGCAAATAATACTTCTTGCCCTTTGACTATTTAAAAAATAAAACAAAAAAAGCCTCCTGTTGCTAAGATGTGATCAGTTTAACTCAACAATGGGTTTCCAGGACTTGGGTGAATTTTAACTATCGGTTTTGACATAAGTCAAGCTGTGCAAAGCAATGAAATTCTGATTGCTGTGTGGTAAGATGACTGGATAGTGTTACAGTTCCCTCATTAAGAGGTACTGGAGTTAAGCAGGGGGAGTTGAACTTTCCTCTGTATTAAAACAACAAGTGTGGGAGACAAGGAGAGCAAGCTGGAGTAAGGGAGTTCACCTTATAACAACAAAGACTTAACATGCAGTATATCAAGTCTCCTGAACTTCGTCCTGCTTGGTAGTTTATCAGACAACCAAGATGAATAAAATAGCAAAGAATGATTTAAATCCATCCTGATTTCAATCTTCTGGCCTAATTTTCAGCTTCATTCTTTTTCTGTTTTGTCATTTCTTTGCTGTGTGTTCCCCCTCCTCGAGAGATGTTCACGGTTTATACTAGTCTTAGAGTTCAAAATCCATACAGATCCCATTAGCAGAATAAAACACAGTGAAGACAGGTGAGACGTAAGGCAGAAGTTTTGCTAACCTAATGATGATTTCCCCTTCTTCAGCATCATATCCAATTTACACTAAAAAAGAAATACAGCTCGAATATAGTCTCCCCTACTTCTTTCCGTTGATGCTAACTGTACCTAACCACTGTTAAAATCCATGTTGCTTTCCACAAAAAACAAAGAATTTTCATACCACCAAGACATGAATAAATCTTATGATATCAACTGACACTCTCCACAAAATTTTACAGAAAATCTGAATGAAAATTGGAAGACTAACATTTCAGTTCACAAAGTCATCAGCATATTAGGATTGGGGAGGGGGGGGGATGGTTGCAGAAAAAGACACCACAAACAACTCACAAGACCAATGTTCAACCTTGCTGAATTACTTAGAGGCAATCAGTCCCAAAATAGATTGCCCTAGAAAAAAAAAAAAAATAAATTATTGAAGTCTTGATGTTGAGGCAAAATGAAGACACTGAGAAACAATTCTGTTGATTGCAGCTGAATGAAGGCAAATCAAGGAAGATAATTATGCAGTAAATGAGCAATGGAACTGGTGAAACCTGGTTTTGCAAGGAATTGTGTCCCAGGTTCTGTCTAGGACAGGACACTCCTTGGGAATTGCAGCTCCCTCTCGGATCTCCTAGTCTTTCCTTCCCATGTGCTCAGGCTCAGTTATAGCCATGCATGCACTGACTGGCTCCTCTAGATGCATAGATTGATTAGGTGGGTCCATCTTGTTGGTTGAGCTGTAACAGTCTTTTATTCAGAGACAGCGCTAATTCAAAGTTTTGTAAGCGTTTTTGCCAGGATAGTAAAGGGCAGAGTGGGATACCACAGTTTATGCAGAGAAAATGTATGCAGTGGTAGAGAAGGGGAAAGAACCTGGTTCACTTGCATGAGTTTCAAATACTCTCAAAGCTAGAGCAAGGCACTGGTTTTCCCAGCCAGACTCTATCCCTTGCTAATGGGGCCCGCAACAGCTAGCAGCTGCAAGGTTCGTCTTCTCTTCTGCCACAGGATCTCAGACAACACAAGGGGACTTCATATCTTTGAGTCTAAAATGTGCCACGGAGTTAGAAGTCAGTAACAGAAGGCTGATGATCAGACTAGAGCATGATCTTAGTCACATCTTCTCTTCCAAGAAAATAGAAAAATTTTGCTCAGTGATACTCCCTCGATGCTTGGAATCACTGTGTTTCCTAAACAACTTATTCACTTGTGGGTTAGATAGGCTAATGTCTGGGCTAATAGCCAGAGTTTAAAGAGGAAAAAAAGCAGTCATGCACTTAATTTTTCCTTCCTAAATTATCTGCTTTTTGATTTTTCTTGGTAAGTGTTTCATTGTGGCAAATGTATGGCTCTCCAATTACCTAGCCCTGGCATGCAATGCTTCTTAAGAATGTAAACTACTTGGAGCAGGGACCTCATGCTTCTCTATGGCACCTAATATAACAGGGCATAAGACTGGCTGCAATTGTTGGATACTACGGCAGCATAAATATTTAAATAAAATGGTACTCTGTTATCCTGCATGTTTGAAGTTTGGCCCACGTAGATCCTCTCAGCAGTCTGCAGGGTCTGTACTGAGGGGGGAAATTAATACATTTCTCCAACAGAACAAGAATGTATCGTCCACTGCCTTGGGTAACATCACCTGATAAATTCATTGCAGGCGTCTCCAAATGTATCATATGACTGGACTTATCTTCGGTGCAACTAGGAAAAACAGAGAAATTTTTAGCCTGGATGCCTGACCTAGTAAATAGTTATGACCTAACATAAGCCCCAATTCAGCAAGGTACTTAAGCACATACCTAAATACCCACATGAATAGAGTCAGCCACACTTTTAAGTGTATTGTTGAATCTGGGCCATACAGAAGCTGAACACATCAAGCAACTACCCACATCAAGTTCCTGTAAAAGAAAATTGATTTCCAGAGTGTATTCCCTCTGGCTGTTAACACTGAAGAAGAGTGAGTGATAAAATTTCTGCTGCTTCTCCTTCTGGGATAGAGGCTGTGCATGTGCTTGCTTTCACTGAAATATTTTCTCTCTGGTATTAGAAGTGTTTTGCAAATTTTGGGAACTAGACCAGATAATGTGAAATGAATATCTATGTTTTTGGTATTATTTAGTCCCTGAACCTTTCATAGTATCAGAAACAGTCAAATAGGAAGATCCTTATAAATACATTAAATAAATAAATAGATGAAAATTAGTAACAGGAAAGCCTATTGGATCTGGTTGAACTTTGTGGCATGTCTGTTTTTTAAGTGGTTTTGCAGTCTGTGAACTAGTCCTACTTTTTATATGTGCAGCCTACAGCTTCAGAGTGAGGCAACACAGCTCTGGAATATAATGGTCTTTTAGCCAGTGACTGGTCAGTATTTTGATGGGTGTTCTGTTGCCATTTTGAAAAATATCAGTGCACTACATTTGCCCAAGTTATCACTTACAGATGCTTCGCGGATGCAATACAGAAGACTTTCCTATCTGTGGATCAACAATTTATCATACATTAAGAGATAAGTGGAACTTTGGACCACAGCCTTTTAAATTTTTTTAAGGTGACTAAAGTTCTCTTTTAAAGTACATTGAGTGCTGTCTTGGGACTTATACTAGCACTATTGTTCCAGGGCATGAATACAGCAGAATCACTGCCTTTACTGAAATAATTATTCACAGCACTTTATAGAATAGTCTGGTTATGTGAAATTGTTAATTCAGAATGCCCTCCAGCTGGAATCTATGATCAAACACTATTGCAGTGTATATGATCAGAAATATCATCACTTTACTATTACCAGACACAGATACAGAAAAATATTTTGACTACTAGCCACAAAGTAGTCAGAATGAATCCTCAGAACATTAAGTCTTCTGGAGATTGGTGCTGAGAGAAAACATCAGGCTTTTAAGATGGTATTTTTTCTGACTCAGTTTGGTCTGATCTGCATTCATCTGCCCGTCTTTAAAAGTGTCTTCAGTTAAACTGGCTGCTAGATCAGATGATTGATCTATTCTAACTTGCTGTATGGAGCTCAGAGCAATCTTGCTATACAGCAGTGTAGACAAAGCCACACTTACCAGGAATGTAACAGCACAATCATTACTGGCTTATCTGCATCGTGATAGAGCCTATGGACTGGGAAATCATTATACTCTGTTCTAGCCAAATACAGTAACATGGTAGTCCCTTCTCAAAAGGGTTTAATCATCCAGTTAAAGCAATGAAAAAATCAGTGTGTTGAAAGCAGGGATGATAGTAAAGGAAAGTAGGATAGTAGGCTTGCATGGTTTCCTATTATATGCAATTTTTTATATGTAACCCAGAAATAAAAACCTAAGAGATATTAACGACTCTTTGGATGGGCCGATAGCTTGGTACCTTCAAGGCTTTGATAAGAGGGTGACCTTGTGGGTTATGTATAAAAAGACTGCCTGAGAGAGAGGGCGAAATGATTTGGATTTTAAAAAGTACAGGAAACGCTCCTTTTTCTCACTTCTTCAGTGGAAGTTCTGTTGCTTGGATCTCCTCGGGTATCTGTAGGGTGGCCCAAGCTGTATCAATGCCTTCATACTCATGTCTGTGTACAGAGTCACAGACATGTAACTTAAGTCACTCTTAAGTTACTCTTCTATGAAAATTTTCAGTATAACAATTTTTTATGTAGAACATAGTCGATCTCTTCAGACACCTAAGGAACCAGAAGTATTTCCTCATTGGCAAACAAGACAGACCTCGTTCCTTACTTCCATGGTCTTAAATCAAACCTTCAGGGCTTCATTTTGTATCTCCTTATTGACTTACTGGCCTAGGGAGGCCATTCCTCCGAGGGACATTGTTTCTGTGTTGAGCACCAGTAGCTATCATTTGACTTTGAGAAACAGCAGCTTGGAAAACTGGACTACTGTGAGGCTGAGCAAGGACTTTGATCTCAGCTTGTCAAATAGTGTTCATCTGTCTTATTATGAAACCTGAGCGTATTACTTAGTTTCCCATTTTACAGTTAAGCAATGTTTTCTTAAGACCATTATTTGAATCTTTCTCTGAGTTGTGAATTAAAAGGTAACGCAAAGGTAAGATCCATTTCACAATTCCCGATGAACGGGAAGATTTCTGGACATGAAAGGAACTGGCCTCACATTTTTTGGCTAAGGATTCCTGAAACCAGATGGTATAGATTTTGTACCTAAGCTTATTCAGCGTTTACTGCTGGCTGCTATATTAGTCCTGGCAGCTGCTTGGAAACCTCCTATCCCCCTGAAAATTAACACCTGGTTTCAGAAATACTGAATACAAGTGATGGAAAATCTACCTAGCTTCATAAGAGGAAAATTCATGCATTATTAAATGGAAATTTGTTAGCCCAGAAGTAACTCCTCTTCTAGAAGCAGCAAAAAGCAAACCTACTGAAAAAGGTTACTTTGTCTCATGGAAAAAAATTTCTAAAAGCTAAACAAATTTAAAACATCTGTAAACTCATTCAGACAAATGAATATTACTATGCATGGTTTAAATGTTTGGAAACTAAACATGAACTTAAACAGTGTTTTCAGACTTGGGCATCTATCTCCACAGACCTTAAGCAGTACTTTGATGCTTTCAGTCCTGATAACTCTTACATCACCTGTTATGTCTGCAGGTGTTCAGATTGAGGGTAACAGCTTGGCCTTAAAGTCTTTGAGTCAGTTACCTTGTCTGCAAAGTGAGGATCATGATTTCTGTATCAACTTCGCTGTAGTTTTGTGATGTCTAGATACTTGTTTGTAAAGGTCTGATAAGTGCTAAAGCCATCAATGTATGCGTGAGGGGAAAAAAGCAGCTTCAATTTTGCTTATTTCAGAAGGAATTAAGAACCATTCAGTTGTTGGTTGTGGGTTTGTTGTTTTTTTTTAATATAAACCTACATCAGAATTAGTCCCCCTCAATTTTAGAAAATAAGTAGATTTTATGTCTCCTTTTGAAATCCCATTTCCCTAAAATCTGCATATGCTCCCACGCCTGCTCAAGCAGTGCCTCGCACTCCTCAAGGCAGCCCTGAAAAAGTCAAGTGGAATGAACGCTAAACCCACGGAGCTCAGGCCTCGGAGACTGCAAAGATACACAGGCTCCTGCCTGTGAGGTGTTGTCCCTGTTACACACTCCAGCATTTTTTCAGCTGAACTTGCAGCTAGGGGAAATATGAGGCAAGGTAAGGTGTTATTGTTGCCTTGAGGGTGGAAGAACTTCTCCTTCTGTCCTTCTCCTTTCTCTGTTTTGCCTCCTGCCTGTGATCAACTCTATGCACCTCAGACCGTCTCTAGATAGAGATTTTGACAGTGTAGCATGTGCTCCTGCCACATTTTTAGGCAGGTAATAGAGGATTACTACATTGTTTGGCTCCCTGCGCTGCTTTTTCTGAGTGTGTGGGCACCCAAGTGTCAGGCAGAGACTTGAGTTTACAGAACGTCACACAATTTCATTTTGCATTAATCACCTATTTTTGACTGCTAGTGTATGCCATTCAGCTAAGACTTCAGAGAGCTTAAACTCCACTATTAAATTTATGTTATCTTTAGTTTGAAAAATTTAATGTGGTCCAAATCATGTTTAAAACACACCTTCACACTACAAATCAAGCTCTTAGGCAACCCAGTAGGAGAAACATGTGCTTTTTCTTAATAGCTGCAATTGCTCTTCCAGCTGTGCAGTATGTCCATGCACTGATACAGGGGTTGGTGTTTGGCTCTGCATCTGTTCACAGGAGAGGATGTCCACATTCCTGAGTTGCATTCGGGCACGCTGTTTTACAGAAATGTAGTTGAGCTGTACATGAAAGCAACAGAGAAGGCGGAGAGTGGTACAGTTTTGTAGCTCATATTTACAATAATGCCTTTCCAGCACTCTTGTCCTTGCACTCCACTATGAATTATGTTTTCTGTTTTGGCTTTGACACATGAGTAAGTGCTAGTGCTCAGTCCATGTTTTCCTTGCCAAACATTTTACTGATCTCTGGAGTAAGTGGACAACTACTCATGCAGCTATTGAGGATTCTTTTTTTAACATTTTTGTTGTGCTTCATTTGGCAGTCAATGGGAGACGACAACTTGTAAAAGACAAGCTGTATTTATTTAATATATTACATAGTGAAGATACTGGTTTACAACGACATTAGATGCTGAGGTTGAAAATAATCCTACAAAATTCAGAAACAATTCTGATTCTTTTGCAGACTGTAGCCTTTCTTTAAATTGAGTAACAAGAAAGATTGGTTGTATTTTAAACATGAACTTTATTAACAAGAAATGTAAGACACAAATGTGTATTAAACTTATATCTCACTAACTTCTGACCATGTTGCTTTATAAAACCTAAAAAAGTCCAAGTCTCTGAGACACCAAATTAGATGTTATGGGCATTTTATGTCTCAAGTTATATTTGTAGCTTTCATTGTTTGCATCTAAGAGGTAAATTCAAGTATATGAAAAAAACTACTGCAAGTGATTAGAAACTACCCAATAAAATCTATTAATGTATTTCCTGATGGGAGGAGAGTTGATTAGGGAGTGGAAAAGTTGGCCATCAGCAAAGTGTCATCAGTATCCTCATTGTCTTTTGCATAGATACAGGGTTAGAACTTCGCTAATAATTTTCAGATACTTACTAAACTTTAAAGATTGGAGGAATATTTGGGATGACATGATGCTCATCATGTATTGAAAAATGTATTAAAGTATAACAATTTCATTCAGACTTGGAAAAGGATCTATACGTTTTATCTGCTTGAAGTAATGTCTTTCAAGAGGCATCCTAAGGAGAGGCTTTTCTCTTCATGCGACTATGTGTAGATTTGTTGACCTAATCAGATAATAGATAAATCAGGGCTGATACTGGAAAAACAGTATTTGTGGTATTAATGCATGTACTTGGCTCCACTGATTTATGATATGCCAGAATACAGGTAATGCTGTATAAAACTGCCAAATCACTTAGTTATGCATATAGCAATTCATATCCCTGATAGGTTGAATCAGACTTTTTTCTATACAGCATGGTCATATATTGCAGACCTCAAGCTACCAGAGAAATGGTAGAACTGGAAACCTGGAATCAAATCTTCCCAAAGACAGAACTTCCAAACACAATCTTCTACTTTGTTATGAGAAGGTAATCATGAGCCTAGGATGTAGAAGTTCCCATTTAATTGCTAAATTCAGTTTTATATGTGTATGGAACAGCATCCCCTGAGGAACACAATCTAAACCAAAGCTCTCGATCCAGACACTGCTGCTAGAGGAATTCAGATCTTTCACATGTACAGCAATACAAATACATACAACACATTCTCCCACAAATTTATGCTCAGATCTGTAGCCATTTACTTGTAGGTTTAATTTTGTTGCTGTGCTATTGCACTATTGTTTCCTGTTTGACTAAGGTAAAGTTAAATTTTGAAATGAAACTGTTTCATGGAATTTTTCATAAATTTCTTATCTTGTGTTTGCGCCTCCTAACATCAAGCAACTCTTTGAGTGCCAGGCAATATAATTCTGAGCTCTGCTTAAAAACTGAAAACAATTTAGTTCTGCAATTAATACTGTCAAATGAAACCATGGCAAAACAATGAACGAACAAAAATTGTTTACAATGGCTGAACTGCAGGGCAGTGCCTGTGGACCACACTCTGCATCCCTGATTGCCAACCAGTACTTTCGACTTATTCTTCTGTATGATACCTTTGTAGTGAGTACAATAGTCCTGGGAGAAGGGTCCTCATCGTCCATCTCCTCCTTAAATTTTGGGGCTGATGACTGCATTCCCCACCTCCCAGAAGCATGCCTCAGCTAGCAGGCTGTGGACATGCAGAGGCATCTACTTCCCATTCTGCCTGTTGAAATACTGTTGCCGTGGCAAACAGACTGTGATTCAGGACTAGAAAGAAAAAACACAAGCAGCTGATTTTGTAGGAGTGGTGAGGGCAGTCTCCAAGAACAGAGGAGATCCATGTTCTGGACCCTGGTGTCCTGGCTAGTTGGAGCACAAAATAAAACCCAGAAACAATCCTGTCATGGATCAGCCTCCTTGCTGACTCTGACTGGTCAGCTTTTCTAATTTTGACATGCAACTTCTTGCTTAGGACTCTAAGCAAGAGCTTAGACAAAGAGCAAGACCCACTGACAAATGTTCTGCAATCATTACTGCATAACTCCATGGCCACAGGTACGGTCTGCTGAACCGCAGAAGGGACAGGCACAAAGTCTGGCATGCAATAGTAGTAACTACTCTGTTTATAGCATGAGAGTAGCACGCACGGCTCTGTCCTGAGCCAACTCCTGGACACAGCCCAGAGGATGGTGAGAGGCAGGGTTTGCCCCCCCATAGTGGGGATTGACTAGATCACCCTATATTAAAGGAGAAGAGAATGTAGCCATAGGTACCTGAGATGTAGCATGCCTCTTGCTCTCAGGCCCAGGACTAGACGTAACATTAGTACATAAGTACAGATCTAGCCTACAAGATCAAAAAAGAGAGTCATCTTCTGAATGAACAACCAGTTTCTGCTGTTTGGGTCTACTAAAGGCAGCTGGCTCACAAATAAAGAACAGATGCATAAAAAAAAAAAAAAAGATAACTATTTCAAATCATCCTCTGTGATGGGAATCACAAAGAAAAGCAGTAAGGCTGTGAACTGTACGCAAAGGTACTGATGTCTGTGGCTTCTTTATATAAACATAGCTATTTCAGGACCACATTTCAGGACCCTTGCAGCTAAGGGCAAATAAAGAGTTGTCATCCACACATAGAATTCACAAGTGTAAGAACTGCCACAGAAGGCAATTCTTAAATTTATTTTGGAAATAAATATCAATTTACTTTGTAAAAAAAAAAAAAAAAGAAAAAAGTAATAGGCAAAACTAATTAAAGTGCAATCTTGGTAATTATTGAAATCAGTGAGAGTTCTGAGTTCACTAGGCACCCAAATTGGATTAATCTGCTCAAAATATAATGTTACAAAGAAACATTCAAAGTCTATGCATTTATGAACATGTGTTCTATGGTATAATTTTGTTTAATCTTCAGAGGCCTCTCAGAGGCCTCTAAATTTAATCTTAGACAAACTGGCAAACTTTTGCCTGACTAAAGAATGTCAAATAAAGTCTAAAAAGAGACTGTTAGGATCAGAATTACTCGTTGTCTCCAGCTGCTTTGTTCTGCACTGGTATTGTAAAGATGTCATAAATTCAGCTTAATTGGAGAGTTAAGCTAGGTTTATAGCTGTTTCGTTTACTTGCAGTACTGCAAAACAGCTGAGCATACCAATGAGTATGGGCCTTGAACTGAATACCATTTACAGCAGAACCCCCCCTTCCCGAAAAAAAGAATTGTATCTAAGCCCAGCTTTCCATATTCTTGTGAACGCTTATTTTTTCTTCTCTTTCTCCTGATGGCTCTCTTCCAGGACATTTTGCACGTCAGAGACGAGACACAGACCTAGCGATATGACTGCATCATCAGATAAATGTGGGAAGAATGCTAGAGAGATGCAAACATATCTTTCAAAACATCTAAATATCTTTAGATGAGTTTGAAAGACACGCTGGGAAAAAAAATCCTGATGTCAAGCATAAGTATATTTTTATTCACTCTACAAGGTAGGGCAGCATTCAGTATCAATGTACTATCATTAAAATCACAAATCTGAAAAAGCACACACCTGCTAACTCTTTAGGCAAAGAGCTGCCTCTGAACAGCAATTTGGTGTTTCCCTCTGCATTGTTTAATGGCAGCATTGAGTAGTTGGTTTGTACAGGGGCAAAGTGCCATCAGTCAGGATGGTAACTAGCAGCAGTCTGAGGCTATCGATCTGCTCCAAGGGAACTGATCCATAGCACGTCTGGAAGCTGGTGCACCACTGGTGATATCAAGGAGCCACAGCCCACACCCAGGCGAAGGTACTAAAAAACAATCACAGCAACCTTAATTACTATGAAAAACATCACTGTACACTGAAAAAACAAGCTTAACCTTTACTAATATTCAGGCTGGGCAGTCTAAATACAAAATGCCTATCTGCAATACCTGGGATAAAGGTGAGAGACCTTAGAGCTGACTTCTGCTTTCCAAGTGTGCCAGCTGACTTTACAGTACGATCTTTCAAAAAAAGCTTGCATTTGTGTTATAATTTACTCTCTGTTTTTACAGAGTTAGTTTGTATATATATAATTGTATTTGTGCTGATGCAAGAGGTGTGACTTCCAGCTTAAAATAGCCCTTTTTCTTAGCTTTGTGGTAAAGTTACACTATGTAAGCTCAGGTAGGTAGCCTCATTGTGTCTAGCAAAGCAGCATGGCACCTCCATTGATTAAACCAGTTTGACTAGCTACTGTGCTTCCACGTACATTTCTGTTGTAACAACAGGCTTGCACAGCAGTTTAGGGTAGATGAAGAAAACCCGATGTGGCTTCTCTTCTCCTCAGATAATATGGTTATTCTTATGTTAAGACTCCAATGCAGTTTCTTACAGCAGAGAGCAGCATCTTGCCTCTGTGCAAAGCTGTAGCTACAGCTGCTATCTTTTAGTTTTATTAACCTGAAGCGTTACGCCCTCACTATTTTTCTTTGTGTCAAGCACTGTTTGAAGAAAGTGTGTTTGTTCTGTAGGAAAAGACAAAGATTGTATCAGCAGTTGTTTATTTACAAAACTGTGGTCAAAGGTACATTTATTTAAGCAATACTTACTGGTGTTGTTTTACATTCAAAGAAGTATATACAGTATATTTCACTCTGTAAACTACCACTTCCATTTAATTGCATTTGAGACTGCAAATGTTATTGTCCCCAGAAGGCAAAATGATTCTAAGCGAATAAAATAATTCTTAGCTCACTGGATAATTAATGTTTGAAGCCCCCTTCTATACACTATACAGCAAGATACTAAAGAAAACGCCAAACCTACATTCCTAAGAATAAAAATTGAAGTTAACTAGCCGAAAGGAAAAGGATTTAGTAATGCCTATACTTCACCATATTCTCCGATGAAGTACTTTTCCTTTGTCTATGCTACAGCAGCAGCAATTTTCAAAAATTTATCTTTTTCATTTAAGTATCTTCAGAAAGCTACTGAATCTCAATACAATCTGGAATAGTTTCAGAGGGTTTTATATTTTGCTTATACTTTAAAAAGGGGTCTGCAAATTTGAAAAGAGCATGACATAGAGTCATATTCAGGACAATTTCTGTGCACTCAGAAGGAATGCAAGCGTTTCTGTAATGATGGAAACTAAAGAGTAATTCTGTCGTTCTCCAGAGTGTTTGTTCTTTACTAATAGAGAACTGACATTAAATTTTCAAGCACTTTTTTTCCCCAGAAAAATAGATAGTTGAACGCTATGCATCCCACTCTTGATAGCTTGTATTAGATCACTAATTTCTTAACATAATTTTGAAGACCAATGATTTTATGTCTGCTTCTTAAAGAAGGTGGATCACTGAGGAACCATTTGTGGTAAAACCTTTGGCATAAATTATACTACTTCATTCTCAGGTGACTGTATGTTCCTTTTGGCAGTTAAAAAAACCTCTTAACTTCTGAAAATCTTCATGGAAAAATATTCTAATTACAGCCTATTCTGAATTATTCATATTTTATCTGAAATGTTCTTTTTCAACTCCCTTATTGGCTATGATGGTAAAATAAATAAATAACAATTACTTAATTTTTCTCTTTCCTTTCTTCTTGACTGCAGAATACATGCCAACTTTGTGCACTGAAGACCACTCCTATTGTGCCATAGATGTATTCTATGCACCAGAAAGTCAACGCATAAATTCTTGCTCTACTTCTTTTTTCTACCATGGTCACATATAACAATAATGTTACAGCTTGGCTCCTGTCACATGAAGTGAGATTTAAGTAATCAGCAATCAATTGACCTCATCTGAAACCTAACCTGTCTGCCACTTTATTAGAGGTCCTCAAATTCTGTAATTTATCAGGGGCAGTGGGGAAAATCAGCTGGCAGGCAGGCATCCCACTGGTTATCACCTACTGTTTATTAATTTAAAAAAAAAACAACTAGTTTTGGCCTGAGATATACATATCATCAGTTGTTTAATTTGCTTTAATGTTAACAAATATGCATATACATCTCTTTGGTTTAGTACATTCACAGGGCATGCAGGCAGTACTAGGCAAGAAGCGGGCATTTTTCATTTACAGTAGCCTCAAGACCACCTCCTCCACTACTTTAGGAGAGCCCGGGACTACTGACAATCAGAAACACTAGCTAGAGGCTAATTTTTTGCTGCAGGGGTTGGTATCTCAAATGGGGATCACCCATTTTCTTCTGCAGGCATGGCCAGAAAACTGGTGGAAAGATGCATAGCTAAGCAGGCCATTCTGTAGCACATCGCTTTGCATTTGAGAGCTAATATAACCTGAAGGAAATCAGCAAAGAGGTAGGAAAAATACTGTTGCGTATCAGAATTCTAGGGGTTTCTTTCTGACTGAAGCAAATGTCAATGGGGAAAAAACATAGTCCTTGTGAGAGGTGAAAGCTAATGTCTTTTTCAGTGGGGCTAAAAGGTGTTGCTACCCTTCATGTGAAAAACAAAGTGAAGAAAAACCATTAGGCTCAGGCCTTCTTGTGGTCAACACCTCTGATCTATGCACCCTGATAAATACAATTAAAAAGTTGGCAGTTGAGTAATATGTATCCCTCTACTAATCTTTGAGTTCTCTACTGATGGTCATCGGTATTAAACATGTTATGCTAATTAGACCAGTTTTCAGTAAAGTAAGATCCCAGGGAATGTCATTAAGTTTTGCACTCTCCTTTCTTCTCTGTTTATAATACATTTGCATAAAACATATTTTTTGGAAGGTAGATAACAGGTATTTTTCAGAATAGTGTTTAGGTTTGTGAAATTTTCTCAGAGAAGGTGGTCTTTTTGGCAGGTCTGGATTAGCTGATCAGACTAAAGGTGCTGGAAGATCCTTCTGGCTTGTAGTTGTGGAAAGCATGAGATTTGCACAGGATAACACTGTTCCTTCTGGAATTTGGGGGAGGAAATATGACTGGCATTAAATGGGTACAGTAGATATATGAGCAAAATGCAAATAATTTAAAAACTTAAAAAAGTAATGAAAAAAATTACATAAATGCCAACAAAGTGGGTATCTGAAGTAATTATTTTTGATGTTATTTATTGATATTTATAGATTTAATTGAAAACACCTAAACCAAACAATTTTCTTCTACACAATTAAATAAAGCATTTGACATATCTATCAACATGATGCGCATTAAATTACTTCAAAAGCAGTGACACTGATACTTTTAGTTGATGGCATGTCACCTGCATGAGGACTATTTCTGAAGGTAAGTGTGACTGCTGAGCTGTGATTTCTATGCCTTTACATTTTATGAATGCAATCCCAACAGTTACAACAGGCAGACAGTGTCTGGTCTGTGGAAGTCAATTGACTTCAGGCAGGCTCTTCATAGCCTGATATACAGAGAGCTGATATAGAGAACATCCTGAAAAACAAAACTGAAGCTTAAATTGTAAAGCCTAAACTCAGCAAATAGTCTGAATTTCAAATACAATTTATGGTGTTTTGCCTTTCTAATTTTTCACTCTTTAGCACTGGGCCTGAAAACAGATAGAAATAGGGCTAAATAAAAAAAAAGTAATTTTTAAAATAGTTGATCCGGGAGAATTCTTTATTTTCTTCATGAAAATAAAAGGGGAATGACAAACACATCTTTGAGCTTCTAGTATTTAATATTGCAATTAAATTATTGCCATTATATTAATAATGACAGACAGAAAAGTTTCTTGTTAAAATTGCCATTTCCCCTTTCTTTTTCAAGCAAGAGATTTGTTAAGTTCCACAGAGAAGAGGAAAACATACAATTTGCTCCTTTGTATTCTCTCTTTTCCTGTTTCTCTACAAAAGTTTTCAACCACACCTGAATTATCCTATATACAATAGAAAGAATATGCAGATGTAACAGGAGAGTCAGTCTGTGCACCCCAACCACTATGATCAAGCCTATCAACTACATTATAGAAGAGTTTACTCTTTCTGAATTGTTATGTTCTGTTCTAGAGATATCTTTTCATCACTGAAGAAAACATCAAAAGATTTTAGGCTTTGACATTCATATCCAGGATAAGTTTCAGTGTCTTTCATCAGCCACTGAAACTGGATTAGCACCAGAAAGTATTTAACAGTCTCCACCTGACTAGAGAAGAAACCGAGGGACCTTTGGCTTAGCAAGAATCTATAAAATGTGATTATTAATTTCAAGATATCACACATTTAAAATGGAATTCTTCAGCATTCTTTAGGAAGGTTGACTCTAAAATGGTGAATTGATGAAGAGCTGATGAAGAGTCTGACTGAAGATAATGTCAAAATCCAGAAAGAAAATAATTAAAATAATAGTTATGAAGGACAGGCTGGGAGAGCCAATTTAACAAGTTAAGTTGGGCTTGTAAAAGTTTCAGGTCAGAAAGGAAACATTGCTTTTCAATTTAATTTCCAAATATTACCCTTGTTCCAACTTACAGTGTATTAGAGCAGTGCATAAAATTAGTCTTTAAATTAATCTCTTTCTTTACAGAAACGTAGAACAAAATGTTTACTGGTTTGCAGTTCAGCAGCGATGGCCCCAAGCTTGGCCTCTTTCTAGTCACTGAAATGTATGGAACTGTTTTCAAGAAACCCACGTAATCTGGAAGCAAAAGTGACCAAATAATGTCACTGAAATTGCCTTTATTCAAAAACACTGCAAAGGTTGTTTATTTTCTTAAAGAAGTCAGACCTGGAGGGTGGCATTTTAATTGCTGAATTTTCTTAGCTCTTATCATCAGAATCAGATGATGCATTTAGTTCCAAAACAAAGTTCAGTATTGCTGGAAAACTGGGAAGATGCTGTGCTGCAGCTGAAGCCATGAAACACATCCAGTTCACAAAATGAACTAATGTATGCTTAAAAACTGCAATAGTTAAAAAGTGAAAAACATAAAATTCTTGAAATACTATTTGAAAATAAACAAACTGCTTGTAGAAAATAGATAAAAAAACTCCTGCAGCTTTTGAACAGGCAAAACATGAAAATCTGCCTATAAGGCACAGAATCGCCTTTTTTATAATGCTGCATGCACATGGCAAAACTAAAAATTTCAACTTTTCAAGAATTCATTTACAATATATTTGCATGATTCTTTTAGCTATTTAAATATTTCATAATAGCATTATATCAGAACATTAATGATTCTATCAGACAGAAAACAGTCATGTTCAAAATCAGAAACATAATGTGAGTTTGCAGTTTTCTATGATTCACTGCAATGTAATCATTAATCCATGTGTTAATACAAATTAAATCATTTGAACAGTTGTGATTTTTATGAAATTTAGTTAATTTATAAAATAATTTTGTCCACTGCAATGCATAATGTACAGCAATATATTTTTTCTTGTTCTACAGTATTCTTGTATTAAAATTATACTACTCAAAAATTATGTTTAAAGAAATATTTACTGATAGAGAGATTAAAGTATATATTCAAGGAGAAATTTTAGCTATTGAAGTTCATGTTTGTTCAGTAAATGAGAACCTATAATTTAACATTTTTACATTGGACCTCTGTTGTCAATTGCTTGCTGTAACTAAGGTCATAAATTTTTCAAAACATAATAAAAAAGGAAATCTAGTAAATAAGTAGATTTGAGACAGCACTTTAAATGATTATTTTCTGTGGCTAAAACCAAAAAATAGTCCACTTGAAATATCAAACTATCAGAACCAACAAAAGTGTAATAGTATTAGACTTAATAGTAGATTTTATTATTCGGTCATTGTCTATATAGTAAGCAGATGACTAAAGATATAGTTACTAGTCTTGAGTCTCAGTATCTGTCCTTTTATGCACATCACTGCATAGTTTCAAATTTGTGTGATGTATTTTAAGAGTTTTAGACCTATAGTGGAAGTACTTTTGCAACTCCTATAGTTCGTAAAATGCTTGCCGATACCAGTTTCCCACAAACAGTCCGAGATTGCAAGGCCCAATTCTCAGCTCAAGTAAGGTCCAGTGGAGCTACTGATTTATCCCAGCTGTAGATTTGAATCTGTTGACACACTGATTTATTGTTGATCCCAATGCAAGTTTCTATGTGTATATTATCAGCATTACAGTATACGACCCTATGTAGCTCCTGAGTCATAGCCATTTAGTTAACTGAAAAAACCAAATGTTTACTTCTAGCGGTGCTGCTGAGCCATTAACTGTCATTATTATTAAACGGCAGGAAAAAAACCTTATGTTTTTGTGTGCTTATCCATTCACAGAAAAAAACGTTAGGACCTTGATTTTAAGATCTGCATTGCTGTTGACGATTAATGGCAAGTGACAGTCAAAGCTGAAAGAACAAAGCATGATTTTCACATTTCTGACAGAGTATGAAGAACTGGCAAATCTTAAATTCTCTCCTGCTGTCAGATATCATACTTCTATTTGGACTACATTTTGTGCATATCGCAAAATTAACTAAAATACCAAATCATACAGATTTAAGAACATACTTCAGTAAAACTCATTCATATCTAGGTGCTGATAATTTTGAATATATTAAAATAAAGACAATATATTTATCTTATTGATTCAGCATTTAAATTTGCAAACATCCCATAGGCCAAAGAAAACAAAAAGCTAATAAATATGCTCAAAAACTCCATACCTCAGTATGAAATCCTGACCCCTTCTCCAACTAAGTACACACAGTCCAAATACACTGAGAATGCCAAGCTACAGGGGCCCCTCTGTGGGGAAACCTGTATTTCAGTCAGCAGCATCCGTCAGCCAAAATAGAAGTGTAGGGACAGATGATAGAGAAAGGATGACACTTCAAAGTGGTGGCCAATGTGGTAACGAGTGTGTGTTTCTGCCTACAATTAAATCAACGCCATACTTGTACTAACGCAGTATTTTATCTGGATTTATGCGCAGAACATGACTATCGCTCTAGGCTCATTCGCGTAGGTTTATTGTGTTAATCAGGCTCGTGGTCCTGCAGTCCACCCAGACTAGGCCACTTGGCCGTCACGTCTCCCAGCAGGGTCACACGAGGCAACGAAGGAGAGAACAAGCGTGTCGTACAACCCCCTTGAATCCTGCAGCAAATAAATTCTGTCACACTTGGGAGACAATTGCCAACTTAAAATCCACTGGCGTCGGCCTGAGGCTCGTTTAGGCAGCACCATGCCAGCGCCTCTGACCGGTGCCACGTTCCCCCCGGTTTGGGACGCCTCGGCACGTGGCCGCGGCCAGGCGCGAAGGCTAGGTAAGGGCGGTCAGCAAACTGCCACGTCCGTTTTCTTTCTCATCGATTAAAAAAGGCCTGGGTGGAGGTCTGGGTAACTTGTTAAAGCCGGAGCTAAAACAGTTCCCGCTAGCTCCCAGGGGAAGCACTTTCACACATAGCTGTTTGCGAGGGGAACGGCTGTGGCAGCGTCCATCCAGGCCCGGTTATAAATCTAGCACCAGCTCGGGGAGCCCCGCTCGCCCCACGTCCGCTACGCAACCTCCGCCGCGGCACTGCCACTTCTGAGCCGGCAATCGCTGCAGCTGGGGCTGGCAGCCCCCGCCTGCCGGCAGCGGCCGGCGCCGAGGGCCAGGCCCAGCGCGCCCGAGGCGCTCGGGAGAGGGACGGCGGCTGGCGGTGCCCGGGGAAGGGCAGGGAGGCGCGGAGCCGCCAGCGCAGGTGGGATGGCACCTCTTTTCCCTCTCAGCTTTCCGCGCGGCGGCTGGGCCGCCCAGGGCCGAGGCGCCGTACGGCTCTCCCGGAATTACTACGCTTTCATGCGGTTTCCCGAGAAACGCCCTAGCGCCACTGCTGCTCTGGCGGGAGGGGCCGCGCCGGCGGCAGCGGGGAGGGACGCGAAGGGCGCCCGGCCGTTGGGAAGTGCGTCACGGCGGGCGCGCGCCTGCGCCAGGGCGGCGGATTCGAACGGTGGAGGGCGGTTGAGCGGGAGCCGTTGGGCCCGTTCGCGGCGGCAGCGGCCTCAGCGGGAGGAGGAGGATGAAGCGCACGGCGCCCCGCAGCACTTTGCGGAAAATAATAAAGAAGCACAAGCCTCAGCTACGCCTGGCGGCTAACACCGACCTGCTGGTGAGAAAGGAGAGGGGCGGGCGCCGAGTGCGTGGCCCGGAGTTGGGTGCGGACCGCTCCGCCCCTCAGCGCTGGGCCCGGCAGCCTCCAGCCTGCCTTCTGTGGGCACCGGCGGGGTCAGGGCCTGCTCCAGGCAGCCGGCTGCCGTCCCCAGCAGCTCCGGCAGCGCGGTGAGCTCAAGGGCCGAATCATCCAGCTCCATGAGTACTCCCCCGTGGAGCCTGGGCTCGTAGCGCAGGGCCGGGAGCAGTTGTGCTTTTGGCCGTGGCAGGCAGCTGCAGCTATTCTGGTTACCTAGGGGCAGGTGTCCCTAAATGGGTACGCTTTGTCTTTAAATGTTTTATCGCTTGAGAGACACGGACCGATGGGTTGTGTGCACAGGAGCTCTTCGGAGTTACTGGGTGTAGTGGGATGTCAAGTTACTACTAACGGTGTTTCTGCAGTGACCTACAGGCAGAGGGGAGGCAAAGTTTGTGGGGATATAAATGATTGGTTAGTCTTAATAAAATACTAATAAGTAGTAATTGCAGCTTTCTGCTTTACTGGTGGCTAGTGTATTGTAGATTTCTGTCAGTGAGTTTGGGGATTCAGGGACAGGCTGATGCATTGTGTCACTACATGTACACACTGCTGTTCAGAGTTGGATGTAGACAGACTGAGAAATAGGAATCTGGATTATGTGGCGTAACATGCAGATGTTTGTTGTTTATGTAGAGCAGTTTGGATATACAGATACCAATCAGCTGAATTGTGATTAATGAGTTGGTAAGCTGTTAAGGCATCTTGAACAATCATACTTTTGTAGAAGGCCATCTAAGTAATTTCTGTCCAAAACGAAGTCATTGATAAGTCTTGTTAGTAATCTAATGAGGAGAGTAAGGTGTTGGGATCCTGTTCATGATTTAAAAACAGCTGCCATGAAGGTGTAGGGATAACAGAGCCATATTGAACAAGTTTCAGAAAACTTGAGGCCAACAAAGCTGGATTCCTTCTGACCTGCATTAAGGGATTTGTGGCACAGGAAGGGTTTGTCTCACCAAGAAATTACTCTACTACAGCAAGGAAACCTGACCTCAAGAGAGCTTGTGGTAGCTGCCATACTGAAAAAACAAATAAATCTATGCATTAAAAAAATATTCTTTGAAGTGACATAATAGGCTTAATTTCCTTGACTGTCATGCCCCCTTGTTTTCAAATGTGTGTGATTCTCAGAGCATTAATGTATACCGTATACAAGTATGGTCCCTGACTTGAATTGTAAATCCATGTTTCATATGTCTATAAAAGTTGTGTCTTGCAGCATCTTGAAGGTTGGTATCTGAATACATGAAGCTAAATATAAATATATGAAATTAAAAAAAATATATAATGAGATTAATGTCAAGGAATGTAGTAGTTACACGAGAGGATTTACATTTGAATGTATGCAATACATATTTTTTCTAATTGGTCTAATAAAAATATGATCTCTTCCTACTGCTTTTGCTGTCTTTGGAATATTTGATGGACTAAGGACCTGGCCCCTTGCTACTCATCATGAGACCCATTCAAAGCTTACTCTGGAATGCAGTAGTCAACTAATCAAACTTATGCAAACACTAATAAAATGTTTTGTAGTTGTTAGTAACAGTTGGTCTGTGTTTCCGTGGTCATGTTAATTTGGCTTAAAGGTAGTGTAGCTGTCCGAACAGGGGAAGTGGAACATCCCTCCAAATCTTGGCCATTGGGTCTCATCTCCTTGTCCTGGCACTAATACTCTGTGGGCTGCAAAGACAACCATTGAATTGAATTGACTGAAAGTAATGAACAACAACAACCTGATCTAGCTTAAAATATGGCTATGCAAATACTCATTCCAACACAAAGGATGAGATGAGAACGAATTTTAATAATGTGGTGGAAGCTTAGATTCTCTTTTCTGGTGATGTCAAATTAAATGGCCTTTAATGTAAGGAGGCTTGGCTTTTTTATTTTATCTTTGAACAGGAATGACCAGGGGTGGTGATTGTCCATGATATTCTTCATCTAGGCATGTGACTAACAGCTCTTTAGCTCTTTATTTCTATGAATAAGTAATCAACCCAGCTGGAGTTGCTTTTTTTTTTTTTTTTAAAGGGGAGGTAGGGGAGTTTAGTCCTGTAGTTAAACGAGTAACAACTTTTCAGAGTATGTTTTTTAGTGTCTCTTATTTTCTACAAACCTTGTAAGAGTGACTGGATTGCATACTAGAAATTTAGAAATTTATATAGTAACTGTCTTAACAAGACAAAACCATATACATTTTGAGAAGAGTGCTTGTGTTTTCTGCAGGGAAATACGAGAATTGGCTAGTTCAGTTTCTGGGCTATCTTCCTGAATGATCCAGGCTTTATGTTTGAATCTACTGTGGTATTGGCTAGTCCAGTGAGAAGGTCTGCCTACCTGGCTTATGACATAATCAGATTGTTTTATTTTCCTGACTTCCAGCAATTATTTTTCCTCGATAAACCAATGTTGTCTTACATGATCGTTAACTAATAAGTTTGGAAGATGTAAGAGTTCAGACAATTTTGTTAAATACCTGAATGGAATTTCTTCTTCACTTTTCAGATTCTTTCCATCAAGTCTCTTTTTGAAACTTGCAGCTTTGTCAGAACCTATTTCCTAAGTGCTAACATCTATCTCTGTGTATAGTGTAGCTAACAAATTTCATTAAACTTTCTCAAGAAGCTGCTTTTTTGAAGGAGTGTGATAATGTCTGTGGGTGAAGAGATAGGAATAGTATTGAAGTTTTTTCCAATGCTCTTAGAACTCAATTATTTACCTTTTTGAAAATAAGAGGTAAAGATTTTCGTACTGAAGTTCAGATATTCCCCCCTCAATGGTCTGAAAAGAAAAAGCTGCAAACTGTTCTAGTTTGAAATTACAGAAGAAAGGCAGGAACTCAGCTGCTTGTTTTATGCTAGAAGAGCAGGTTTGTATTTACATTGCAGAAGAAGCTTAAAGTACTGTATTGAACGACCCCTTTTTCTTACTTATCGACATAGAATGATGAATAAGGCTGTTGAAGGCAAATTATCAGTCTAAAGAATTGTTCTGAAGTTACGGCAGCAAAACAAAATTATGGAACTTCTCCCTACTATTCATTAGTTCTGTTGAACAGGTGTGTGGAAGTTGCTCTGCAAGCAGTGTTGCGAGTTTTTACATATATTCTTAAGAATTTACAACCTTTTTTTTAATAGGAAATAAGCATTCTGTTGTGTAAGGTGGTTTTCAGCAGTAGTTCAAAACTGGGTTTAAATTTTATGCGGAGGGACAATAATCTAATACGTAGTAAAGCAGTGTCTTTAAATGTGGTACCACTTAGGTACTTGTCAGTAACTGTCCCATTCATGATATTCAGTCATTCTGCCTTTCGTTAGCCTTTCTCTGTTGCCGTGAATAATCTGGAATATTTATTAACATGTGTGCTCTATTGTGGAATGTTCTGATTTTAGTTATGTGACTATGTTTAAATCTATAGGAGTTCAGGGGAACCTTCTCCACATGTAGCAATTCACTTTGAAAACAGGAAAATAAAGCTACAGTGATTCTGAGACAAGATGCAGTTTTTAAAGGCAGTTTTAAAATTAATGCTTTTGCCTTTAGGTATCCCAGCAGGATGACTTGCAAACATGGAAGCTTTTTTCCCACCTCCCTCTTCTCCTCCAGGTTGTTTCCAGAAATCTAACATCCATGTTGATAAGCCTAATACTGAGAGCTCTAAAGTTAATCACTATTTTAGTGCCACTGCTTGATTCTGTCAGAGATTATTTCTGTGTGAATAACTGAAGACTAGTTTAAAAAAAGCTTTGATATTTTGCTAAATAAATCTGCAAGAACATCTGTTTTTCGTGTAGCAGATGTTTCCAAATGATGCCAAATATTATGTAAATTTATCTATTGCACACTGGCTTCATTTAGTTCAGGAGATTAAAAAAAACCCCTAAATTTCTTGTCACGTGAACACTGAAATGCATGTCCTCTAACAGATTTTTTGTGCTGCAAATCCACTGCCAAAGTATTTCCTATAAGCTCTAACTTGTAACTTTCCTTGTTATATCTTTCTAGGCTTTGCAGATCAGGTATGGCAGAATAAGTATATCACCTAATTCACATAAATAAAATTTTCATATATTTCAGTAATATTTTTCTGAGCTCTTGATTGAAGAAGTATTTTTTGTGCACTTTACATAGCAAAGTTAATATTGTTTGAAAGTTTGATTTACAAAAGGAGCAATTACCAATTTTCAGGTTGGACTATTAAAATAGTTCACATAATGTCTGTATAATGCAGGAGGTTTGTATTATAGGTCCCTTATTACACAGGGGTGCTTTTGGCTGGTAGTGTTTAGACCAAGTTGGAGTCTGCTGAAATTTTTGCTGCTTCTGTACTGGCAGAACAGCATCCTGTATTGAACGAAATACTGCCCTATCGGTTCTTTTCATTTAAAAAGGTTAAGTAAGTGATGAGCTGGGAAGAAATGGATGGAACCTCCTGACATTGGAGAGCTTCCTTTTCTGGAGAAATTAACGTCAATGCTCCTTTTCACTGGAAAGGGGCAGAAGTCCCTGAACTTGTCTGTGGTCCATTTGGTGATAAGGCAGGGATGAATTCGCTGCTCATTAAAAGTCTGGCCATTGTAGTCACTGAAAGCTGACTATATTTACTAGCAAGCAAAAAGACTCCTTCTTATTCTCTGATATTTATGTTTACATTTTATTATAAAAGCCTGCTAATAAAAATCAGATTTGATTTCTGTTATATCATTTGTTTGTATGATCATTTCTAGAGCACCTTTATGATTTAAGTATACTAAATTTAAACTATATTTACAAGAGTCTTGCAGTAAGGAATTTCTTGGGAATTTATTAAGACTTGAACTGAGTGGTACGTTGTTTTCCCGAGAACACCTTTCAGGAATTTGGAAGCAGCCTAATATGTGAATCCTCTGTCTCAAACAATGAAACCTTTAAAAAAACCAAACTGTGTTTAAACAGTTTGAGTCTTTCTTGATTTTTTTTTTTTTATTTTTTTTTTTTTCCTTCTTTAAAGGTGCATTTGAACTTCTTACTGTTTCTCCATCGGCTAGCAGAAGCAGCCAGGACAAATGCTTTTGAGAACAAAAGTAAAGTAATTAAACCTGAGCACACTATAGCTGCAGCAAAGGTAATAAAGCTTTTTAAATATTTTTCTTTTTTATTTAATGTAAAATGTATTATGACAGCATATACAAAAGTTTGATGTATTAGTGTTGATATATTTTTATTTATAATCCAGAACATGCAGAAATATAATGTTCTTTATCATTAGCATAATTCACTGTTATCAAGACATCAAATTGACTCTGCTTGCCCTATTAAATATAGCCCTATTTTTCTTGATTATTCCATGTTTAAATTCATAGTTTCAATATATGGGTAAGTCTACACAGTAGTGTACCAGCAACCGTCAATGGGCTGAAAGCTCAGGGAACAGGACCAAATTCCAAAGTTGGAGGATCTTTATTTCAGATTATACTATATCAAGGAAATATGCTGTCTTAACTTCAGTAATACAAATGAAGCTTTATGGAACAAGTGAGAAATAGTTCAAAGAGGTTCAGATATCTTACTTACACCTTCAGTCCTTATCTGTTTAGTCTGAAAATGTTTGCAGTGGATTCTTACACATTGTGTGGAAACTACTTGAACAAACAGATACTGTGTGTGATGATGTGTTCGGCAAGGGAAGAACTAAGGGAGGATTAAGCGGTGGATTGCTATATGTGTAGCTCAGCATAATCAAAATTGCTTATGAATGTCTGAAGGAGGAATCCTCTTCATTACAGATCGTGCTAAGTTTTGTGTAATGCAAAAGAAGGGAAAGAGGAAGGTGTTACACAGCTTTCTCTCTCTAGAAAGAATTAGAGTACTGTCATAGTATGACTGAAATCCTTTTGTATTCTGTATGTAGCTCATCTCACTCGCTAGGGTATGTCTGCTTTACCTAGGTTTTATGAAGGAATTCAGTCTCTTTAATGTGTTATCTGCTCAACCACCTACTACTGCTGGGCAACTTGGAAGAACACAACTCAGTGCTATCTGATATTTGGGTCTTGTGGCTTCTGTTTATCTTCAGTTTTGTTTTTTGTTTTTTCTTTCCCCTCTGGTGAAATGTTTAGTTTGATACTTTCTATTGCTATAGTAACAGAAATATATACAGGATGTGTAGGGTAGCCAAGTGAATGTTACAGTTGGAATCCTACACATTTGTAATTTCTTTTTAACTGCAATCTTAACATTATTTGAACATTTTTGTGCTCCATTTATTTTTTTTTTAAGATGAGAAGAAAGGAAAAACTGCCTGTATTTTAATAATGTTAACACTTAAATGGTCCCACTTGGACTTTGAAGTTCATTTTTCAACTTAAACTCCAAACCAAAAAATGTCCTTCCAAGGGTCTGGGCACTCTTGATTTCTAGAAAGAAATATGGCATTACAAACAAAATTTGAGCATAGTAGCTGTACAATTGCAAATCTTTTTTTTGTTTGTTATTTTGTTTTTTGTCTATGCCTAACAGGGTAAGAGCTTCAAGAAATCTGAGGGCTTGAGAGCACTATTGCCATTTCTCAGCACTCATTTTTTAAATAAGCCTTTAATTTTTCAGAATTCTTGGTTATTAATGTTCTTATTTAAAAAAATACTTTCTGGTATGGCATTTTTCTGTATGTTTTTGCTTTATTTCTAACCTTTTCCCTAGACTTTTACTCTTGGTGACTCTATTCTTGGAAACAGATTGTTTGGCTAGGTGAACCTTTGGTCTGAGTAGCATAGCATTTTGGATCTCTTACTGCTGCCTGGATTGTAGTGATAAAAGCAGTGATAAATACACTTTTTTCTTTTTGCAGGTTATTTTAAAGAAAAGCAGAGGCTAGAAAACAGACCACTGGAATTTCAAAGCATGTTTTTCTGTGTGTTCTTACTAACGTGAGATCCTGTGAGCCAGCTTTTGCACTTGTGGAAGTTAGTTTTATTGATGTCTATCTCCTGATTGTGAATATCTTGCTGTTTCTTTAAAAAATACATTGTATGATTCTTAAATTATTTTTTTCATACACTTCATGCATAACTTTAAATGTGTGTCACTTATCATTTAAGACTTAGATCCATAATAATGGAGGAATGCCTATACCATAGTCACTCTTCATGTATGATGTGTCATTTATTATTAGGAGTATGAAACTTTTAAAGGAGAACAGTAATAAAAATGTAGGTTTCACTAAATCCATTATAGATTATACAGTTCAAAGCAGATTTACTAGCTAAACAAAATCTTGGCTTTCAAAACAATCGCTGTAGAAACTAGTGTATTAAATTTCTTGGCTTCAATTTATTTATAAATGTCTTAATATTTTTTAAATTACTTTGAAAAGTAGGCTAAAACTTGTGTGTTCTGCAGAAAGAATACATATTTTGTGTTTCTAAATCATGCTCTGAACTGTTAAGCTGGCATATTGTTTGATATGGTGTATGTGACAAGTTGGTGGTCTCTAATTCAGTTGGTGTGGACAGATGCACATTATGGAAAAGAAAAGATCTGGCATAGCTGATGTTTTTGAAGTTAGATCCTGTACAAATAGTGAAGATAAGTTGGCGTGAGTGCCAAGCTACATCCTCCCCCCTTTTGAGTGTCATTCTAACTTGTCAGAAGTCCGGAAATGTACATTTTATGAAAATATCTATTTAAATTAAAATCATATTTCATTCCTAATCTGATATTTTTAAACAATTGCTGAATACTTTGTTTAATAAATCTTTTAATAAAGATATAGTTGAATCTCACAGTTTGAGGTGATAATACAGTTTTGTGGAATATGTGGTAACCAATCCTTCATATGCACCATGAGCTATTCTTAAAGAATTTTTAAAAACATTATGTATTCAGTAGTCTAATTTTGTTTAACATGTTACTGAGTATATTATAGGAACTCAGCAAAAAAGAATTGCAATTTATAAATATTTTTGTAGTCTAGGGAAACTGGAGCAATGCCAGAACTTCAAATTTCACATCATGTCTATGTGCTTTTTAAATTCCTGTACAACCTGTGAAAAGTCATCTTTTTAAAGTATGCAGAAAGGAAGGATGATTCTTCTGCTTTACTTAACTCATAGGGCTTAGTTCAGTCTGCTTCTTGTAAGGTTGACTGCATTCATTATTGTGCATTTTCTTCTCTTACTCCGTTGGTATCCACAAAGAAATCCACATTCTCAGGAATAAGAGAGATTTGAGTAGGTATTTATATTTTTCTTTGTAATTACTGTCTGTGATTTAACAATTTTATTGCAACACTAGATTGTTCTTTGTTAGTAATGTTTTCTCTTAATTGTTCCCTGAAATATTTTCTTATAGTCTTGTATATCCACAGATCTTTTCTTGTTGTACAGTTGTTTGAGTGCTTTACCTTCTTTTGATATCTGCTTAAACTTTTTGTTTGTTTGTTTGCCTAATAAAGTTGGGTTCTCTTGTTTTAATTCCTGTGATGATCCTCTACTGTTAGGAGGAAAAAGAAGGATTATTGAGGGAAGAGTCATGCTGGTGCATTAATAAGGTGTCTCTTCTACTCAGCTGTTTTGATGAAACCTTGAGAAATTTAGTGCTCAGAAACCATTGAGACTATTGACTCACTGTTGAATTTCCTCTGGTTTTAAAGGTAAGATTCAAGAGATTTTGGGAAGGAGGGGTGCTCAGACAATAAAATTATGACTCGTCATTTCCTCAGAAAAGCAGGATAGAAGGCCCAAAAAATTAAAGGCACACTAAGACATTATCCAGTTTTTCCATTCTCTTTGCAGCTTTCCCATTGTTCATCTATTACACGTCCTACCCCGCTCTTTCATTATGATCATCAATGAAAGAGGGAAAAGTCAATATGAAGAAACAGAAGAATTTGGGAAAAGTACTTCTAGCGGTCCTTGTCTTGGTTTTCAGCTTTTCGTGTAGCTAATGTTAATCCTGGGCCAGTGAGTAGTATCACAAGTGATTAAGGCACAAAAGAAGAGGCAAAATGTTTATTGATAAGCAGGTGACTATGAAGGAAGAGAGTGTTTTCCCTGATGGAGTGCTGCTGCTGCTGTTTTTGTTTCATCTCATGTGTGGAGTGACTGACGAAAGAGGATTTGCCAACTTCCTCAAGTAACTCTTCTCATGAGGAGTGTCCACTATTCTAGCTCTCACAGTCACATAACTTTGCTTGCAAGATAAGCATAGAGAGAAGATAGTTGTGAAAACTTCAAAAACTTAATTCATGCATACTTTTGTTTTAATTTGTAGGGCATTTAAGTTTAATATTTTCTGATTGGCATAAATTACTTGATTATTAGGTTTGACACTATTTTAAAAAAGCGTGAATCTTAAGAATGGTATATTAGCGAAGGTTAGATCTGCGGGGAGATCTAACTGTTTAACTCCTAATGGAGTCAACAGGGCGATACGAACTTGTATACTTTTGTGGATCAGGGCCCAAATAATCACTGTTCTATTTGAATCTAAAATTATGTTGGATCATTAAGTTTGCTATGTTGATCCAGAAAATCAACACAGGTGCTAGAGAGGACATTTATGCTTTAGACTTTTGTTGTGCTTGTATATGGAGGAGTGCATGATTACTAGAAAAGAATCTTAAGTTGCTTAATGCAAATATTAAATATTTTCTGGCTACAGTGGTACAGTAATGGAAAAAGAAATCAGAAATATGTATGCTGTAATAGGAAATTTCTTTTTCTAGCCATAAGGTGGGGATAGAGCAAAAACTGTCTTTTTCTTCCCTGCAGTAACTTCCCGTTAGAGAAAATACTCTGTTTATTCCTACTAAAAAGTTTTGACACTTCCAGATATTTTTTTTTAAGACTACCAAGCCTGCACTGCTGACATGTGTAGGGCAATTAATGGTTAAAAATAATTCCCATTCACATAAAAAAAAAGTGTTTTTCTGATCCAAGCTGAGAGGATAGAAGTTACTTATGCGAGGTTTTGATGGATCTTGAAGATTTTTCTTTCTTCGAAACTCAATGTTGCAGCATCAGATAGGGTTGTTTTTTTAGTTATAGGTCTATAGTTATTTGTACAACATAGCCTCATTTTTAGAAACTGGTCTGTTCTATGGGCAGTTTTATGTGGGAGGTTTTTCTACAGGACGTTGCTCATATACAACCTTGACTATAAAACATATAGCTCATGTTGGTGGAATTGCTTGCTCAGCATTCCATTAGTCTTTTATCAGCTTAGAACAACTAATGATAGGGCATTGTAACTCCTAAATACGTAGAGGTTTGAGGTGACTTATATATTTAGAAGGTGCGACTTATATTTCAAATAAAAGTGCTGATTACAGTAAAACAAAATTCCTTATTCCAGAGCTGTAAACTATATGTCAAATTTAAGTTCTTCAGACTGTTTCAAAGTGCTGTGTATAGTCGTTTTTCAGTTCAATATCCTATATATATGTTTTGGAGTATAGATTCCTTGATATGTTTTGATGGTACTGTACTTCTAGCTGTTGTGGTAGCCTACTTGGATATGATAGAACATCATAATAGAACAAATTTCTTACATGTTTGAGTAGTTTTGGTTCTAGGGTGAGAAGATGCCGACAGCATTCTTGTTGTATGAAATACAGAATTGCAGCTTTTTTGAGGAAGTTGGTGAAGAATCTTTCCACCTGACTGTTCCTGGTTCTCCAGATGCAGTCAGTTGGAATTCATTCATTTACTGTTTGGTGAACAATGTTGGAGGTATGTCAGTTTCTTTGCAGTCCACATTCATCAAATTCACACGGGCTTTGCTACATAATACTCTCCTGTAGGCTGGGTTATTGATGTTATCCTGACCAAACTGCTGAAAGATCTTTTCGGGTCATTTGATACCTGTAAGATCAAGTTTCTTACTGAGAAGGTAACTTTCCTGGGGGAATGATTTCAGTGTGTGGAGAATTTGGTAGAGTGTAGAAAAATGCCTAAACTTCTGGTTTACAAAAGAAATGTAGACACAGCCTTACTACTGGGTAATAACGTGATTGCAGCAGTTAAATAAAACCAAAAGCACTTCCCACAGGAGTGGCTGGCTCTTAACCTCCTAGCACTAAGTTAGGCTCTACAGAAACAGAGACTCCTATGTTGTTTCCTAAGTGTGTGGAAAGCACAGAAAGATGTATATTTTGGCAATTGAACAGATCCTGAATCAAAAATTATAAAGGACAAACACTTCCAAATAAATGTAAAAAAGATAGGGTTGGATTAGCTGGAGATTCTAATCCCTTATATCAGGTTTAAATTGGTTTAATTGTGTTTGTGCTAACCAGTAAAATTGACAGCCTTGTGAATTTTTTCATTTGTTTAACTTCAGCAGGTAAGTACACACACAGATTAGAACTGAAATCAGTTTTAATGAGATTTGCACAAGTTTTATAAATAAACCAGATAAGGAAAACATTTAAGTAACATGTAAGCCAGTTCTTAAAATTCTACTGCATAGTTGAAATCTTAGTACAAGCAAACCTCTAGTTCTAGCTGTTGGATGGTACTCACAGGGTAAAAGTTAACACACTGGTGAGTTACATTTAAACATGTTTAAATTTTTTATTCTTTAGTTTGTTTTCATGCTTCAGAGAAAATTATGTGTGTACAATGCTGTTTCCAAAATTGGTTAGCTGTTTAAATATTACTGATTTCTGAAGGTTGGTTAGCAATTAAAAATTAGTTAAAGAAAAGAGGGGGGGACCAGTAAGGAAAAGGAAAAGGTAAGCATGTGGCATAGTAAATAATTGTCTGGTCAACCTTAACTGTGTTTCTGTAGTTTCACAATTTGTTTTTCACAAAGTTTCTATTGTGGGTTCCTGCACTTTCCAAATTTAAAGGGTTGTTTGGGGCGAGTAAGGTGGTAGTTTTCTTATACTCTAAGAAACAATGTTGTTCTTAAACTTTTTCCAGTGAAGTTAGTGCTGTGTGTGTTCAACCTTAACTTCAGCTTACCTAAGGTTTTCTGGGATATGGAATATCTTCCTAAATTGTCATCAGAGTTCCACATAGTAATTAATTTTGATGGTACCTTTCCTGTTGCCTACTCTGAATTTGTGGAAAAAACTTCCATATGAGTAAACCTTGAGAAATCAGAAGTGGACAAAAGTTCATCTTGCTTGGTCTTAGAGCTTTACAGGAAACTTTTCCATGATTACTAAAATTTTGCAAAATACATAACAGTACAGGTAAATTAACTTACCTATTTTCAGTAATTCCTCTTGATTTTGTTTTCCGTATTGTTTCCCTTTCCTTTTCTGGATAAGACTGGAGAGCATAGTGAAGTTTTGTTTTAGGGCAGCAACAACATTTAAAAATCCTCTACTACCAAGAGAATGGATTAACTGTCAATTTTCTTTGAAGGCACATTAGTATTCTTCATGTGAGTTTGGGCAATAATGCATTTTTCATTTAAATGTTTAAATGACCAAAAAGTTGTTCACCTATAGATGTTTGTCATAGATTAATAAGTATGTATTTATCTACAAGTAGCTGCAGAATTAAGAATGAGAATCTCTCTTCACCACTACTCGTGGGCTTTTTTAGGTTGGTTTGTGGGTTTTGAGGGGGAGTGGGGTTTGTTTTTTAGTGGGGAAAAAAGGGAAAGCTACCAAGCATGGCTAACTTGATAAATAGGCACTGTAGTTAGTACAAGAATCCTTCAGCAGTCTCTCGGCTTTGAAATGTATACTGAGTTAAGAGAATTTAAGGAAAAAGCTTCAAAGGAGCCATCAACAGCTAGGTGAAGCTTTCTTTATGTCTCTTTGACTGAAGTTTATAAAATGTGAAGGAGAGAAAAAAAATAGTTGGCTAAGAACAGTTCCAAACAGGAAAAAACCACAGTCTAGCCCCAGCACTGGTATTATTTCAGATTTATACAATGTCTTGTAGACAAATTACCTGAAATTAGTTTGACTCCACTGTCTCAGAAGATAGCTGTGCCGAAGAAAGCTACAGTCTCCCAGTCAAGGCAGAATATGACGCTTCCCCTGGTCTCACCTGTTGTGGCTTTGTGGCGTGTGCTCTCCTGCTAGCCGTGGGTATGTGAAGTAAGGATCTGCTTTGGGCAAATATCCAGCTCTTGCTAGAGATGCTGCTATATCCATAACATCCTGGGGGGAATTTCTTCAGACATCAGTACTGGAAGGGCCTTGGTGTCTTTCCACATGATTCTATAGCAGGTCTGCCTTGGAGAATTTTCTAGCTTTTTCTAACCTTTCCTGTAGGTTTTGCTGTGCTTTTGTGGACATTAATATAGAATATTTTAATTAATTTGCTTTAGGTTATACAAATTTGTGAGTAAAATTCAAATATTAAATGTTCCTTAAAAACATTGGTCTTTGGGGACCAACCAAGCATAGGAGCTAGTATCCCTTACACAAGATTTCTGAAATATCATTGCTTACTTTTCCCTGTTCATTTTAATCTTTCTGTATATATGTAGCATAAACACAAACATTGAGATTGTAAAAGTAGGACCTAGGGTTTAATGAGACTTTTTGCTGACTGCCATTTTTGAAGTTAAGTCTCAACAAGGTATGGAATAACTTACGGGCTCAAGAAGGTGTTAATTGTACTATAGTTTTGTACCTACAAACACAAATTTTATTGTTAATGTTATTGTTCATGCTACCATGCTTTATGTTGAACTTTTCTTATTTGCTAAACAGCTAGCTGGCAGTGCAGCTATAGCCAAGAGTTGGAAGAATAGGCAATATTAAAAACACAGGATGAGTGCAAGCACAGCAGTTTTACTTTGGCATATTATTTTCATGAACCTAGCATCTTTTGCAGGGTTTTCCTGGAAATAAAAAGAAAACACCTTTCCAAATCATCTTTACTTGGGTAGAATGGATGCTTAATTACACTGAACTTCTCCAAAACAAACATTCATGTATTGACCTGAATTGTACCTTGGATATTTCTGCTAACATGGCTTTTTCCTACTTCTTGCTTGCCCACTTTCACTTGCAAGGGAAGAGTATGGGATAAGCAGGATACTCCTTTCTTGTAAGGAAAACTCTTCTAATGGCTCTTTTTGTGAAGTTCCTGGTGAAGCAGAAGGCCACGTATCTCTAAAATGATGTCTTAGAAATGTGGTGATTTACCAAGAAGGTATTATTTTGTCTCTCCTAACTGTGGTTTAAAACACTTGATCCGATGGGTAAAAGACCTTTTCTACACATACTGGATTTTATGTATACAACTTTTAAGAAATTTAGATTATTTTTTTTATTATTATTATTTTACAGTTTGGAAACTGTAGATATTTTCTAATGTATAAAACTCCAGATGGAGTTTAGACTACCTGGGGCTATGCCTTATTTTCTGAAGAACCCATCAATTTAAAATAGCAGGCTACTCTCTGATTGAGAATGGAGAGGATTTTTGTTAATTATTTTAAATTTGTGTTCAGGGTTGGGTTGGTCTTGCTTAGTGGGTTGTGTTTTGTTTTTGTTTTTTTTTCTAACTACAGGGGCTAATAGTTGGGGTTTTTTTTTGCTAAATATTTGATATCATATTCCTTTATTCAAGCATGAAAATCCAATTATGACTCATCTCCCAGAGAAGTCTTCCAGTTTCCATAACTTTCCTAATATTCTTAATTTTGAAGACTAAGCAGAGTTTCTTCCCAGTATTTTCTGTTCTTCTTTTTCTAACCCCTAACTTCAATGCTAAAGAGAAGAGAGGGAGACGAGAGGATGGTTGCAGTGTTGCAGAACATTTACACTGGGACCTACACAATAATACCAACAGGTACCAGACTTTAAGTAGTGAAAAGTGTTGGTGAAGCAAATGGTTTGTGTTCCTTATCAAACTTAGATAGTCCTTTGGGGAGAGAATTCACAAGATGAAACTTTGTTAGCAATGCTGTTGCTTTTGCTGAAAAATTGTGGAAATGTTTTGTGTNATATTGATTGAAAAAAATTTTTTTTCATTTTCTTTATATTTTTTCCTCTGAGGAATACATGTTCTTTTGAGAAAACTTCTAAAAATTAGAAGCTGAATGTTTAAAGCTGTACCACAAATGGGACTTTAAAAATTGTACTAATATCAGTTTGTTAAACTAACACAACGTTACTGCACAAACAAGCAAAGTACTCCTAATTGTAAAGAAATGCTTTTGAAATGCCAACTTTTTTCAAGTTTTCTCTTGCAAATTCCATGTAAAATTATAGTGTTTGTTAAAAAGCTTGTGTATAATATTTTTAGAGCTTAGTAAGTTTAACTCTTGTCTGCATTCCTCTTGAAAAGAAATGTGGACCATGTTTGAGACATAATTTGTGTAACAAAATATCTTTATTTCTGAGTTAATTTAATTTTTACATGCCTCTGTTACAGAGGAAGTATACTTTTAATAAAAGTCATGTGTTTAGAGCAGTAATTTTTGCATTCAACATAAATTATTTTTATGTTGTTACTGTTTGATGTGAAGTCTACATTTTCTATGAGTAAACTTCTTAGCAGTTACAGTATGGATCTCATCTTACTATATCAGTACACTGTGTTACCAATCACTATATTGGAAATAAATCTGCAGAGGTTAATATCAAATTTTGAGCAAAACTATGACTTTTAATACAAGATGCACTCTCAGTCCTTTTTTACCTAGTCTTCTTGTACTATCCTTGGAAATGGAGAGAAGAACAAATTTTTATGTGTTCTTTTCATTTCCCATTTAAATAGGGTCTAGCACCACATGAAACACTTTCCTGACCTTTAGCAATGTCAGAACATGAAACAGAGGAGGAGGATATCCTATGGTGTACAGTACATTAAGGGGATTACCTCATCATCATGAAAGGTCCATAACTAATCTACACCAGAGACATGTGAACTGTTGGAGGAGGACATTCTTGAGGATATAAAGAAACATAAAAACATTTTTTTCTGAGAGTTGTTCAGCATGTAAGCGGAACAACCGGCATGGAGATGTTTCTGAATTGCAGTGTCAAATTTGTTCTGTTTTTGGTGGGGTTTTTTAATTCATATACATACCTACACCCCAAATTTCAAGGCTAAGATGGAGTTGATAAGACACAATCAAGTTCTGCTTCTTATGGAAAATTAAACTGTGGGGGAAATTGTTCCTTTTATTTAAAGTAAGAAGCAAGGTTTTCCCTACCTCGTTAACTGCAGCGATCTAATAACTAAAACATTGTAGGAGGTAACTGATAAAGAGGGAAGCTTTTTTTTTTTTTTTTTTCATATTTTCTAAACTGGTTTGAAACTGTACCTTTATACTAGTTTAACATAGTCTTCCTCCAGTCTTGCTTGGGCTTCTATTAAGCCAGTAGTGAAACTAATTGTGAAGATTCAAGCTCTAGCACTAGGCAAATGAGACGGAATTCTACCTATGCATCATGCACAACACTATAACTGCTGCTGTGATAAACTTGCTGTAAATTAGAGCATTTGAGTTACCTTAATACATGGGGTTTTATGTATAATCTTTTTTTTCTAGCACAATACTTGGTAATAGATTTGAAAAATTGACCTAAAACTGTAAATACAGTTTTCCAGAAATAAAGAGCTTGTGTAAATGAGTCAACCCAAAGTTTTATTAGCCATGCTTAAATCTTGCAAACAACATGGGTTTTAAAACTTTGGGTTTGAAAACCCTGTTGCAATTTTGTGTGTGAATCCTTGTTTGAAATCATTAAGAGAAATCATTAAAAGAAAAAAAGAATCCAACACAATCTATGGAGATTTGCCAAAAATTGTTTAAATTATCCTTATTAGGTCACAGTAATCAATTATTCAAACATGCTAGGATTGTTGGCTTATATACAACAATATATCCTTTAAGTAGAAGAGTAAAGTAACAGAGGAAGGCATCCTAAGCAACTAAAAAAAATATTTTTGATCCTGTTTCCATATTTTTCAGTTTCAAGTGTCTTTTTTGGTTTCTCTGATAAAAAATTTTGTTACCCTAAAAGACTGTCTCATGCTGATTGATCAAATTTTGTAGTATCTCTGAAATTCTTATCATTAGCTGTTCTAATTATATTTCTTTTCAACAGTAAATGAATCTTATTTAAATGTTTTCTTGCAGCTTGCAATACTCTTGAAACATTTTTGAGCAGATAATTCACAAAATTTTCCTTCTTTACCATGAGTTGTTGATGAATAATTCAATTTCTTCAAGTGTATTCACTATTCAAAATTGTTTGTTGAATATTCTTAGTGAGTCTTCGTTTTTAGCTCACTGATCAGCCGTCTGTTTTTGCTGATTGCCATTTGAAAGGCAACAGTCTGTAATCAGCCAGTTAGTTTGCACGTTATGTTTCTTTGTCTTGATTGAACATATGTAATAATTCTTAGCTGGAAGCCTGGAGAAGACAGATGTAAACATGCCTTTCAGTAAACACTTTGTGAAGTGTGCTTAAATTGCTTAAATCCATATTCCTGATGATAAACTTAATTTCATTAACTTGGGAAAAACTAAGCTGAAATATATACGTATCTTTTTAAAAGTCTGAATTAACACTTGTGGAAAATATTTCACAGTAGTTGACTGGTTCTAGCTGCAGAATTATATGTGTAATAAATAATACAGCCTTACTGAAGTGTGGGGTTTTTTTTTGTTTTTTTTTTTTTTTTTTTTTTTTTTGGAGTGAGATACCATATTTGTACAGAACATAAGCAGTAGATGAAAGATTTGACCAAGTACATTGGGGAAAACCCTTCCCCTTAGGAAACGTCTGGGAAGAACAGATGCAATCTCCAATATAAATGGTTCTAAGAACTGAAGTCCTTTGATCTGAAAGGAAGCCAACTACTAAAAGTCTGCAGACAATAACTTCTTTACGATACGATGCCTTCAGTTATAATTTAGACAGGCAAGCTACTTTCGCTGTTTCTCTGTTATCTGTTCTGCAGTAGGATCCAAATCTTAGTTCAACTGAGGTAAATAACAGAAGTCATTAACATTTAAGAGATCAGTATTAAAGAATGTAGAATCATGTATGTTGTCTCCGGGAATAAGAGCAGTTCTTGTCACTGCCTTTAAGCATTAGATTTTCTTAGGGGCTCAGCCGACTGGGCATTGCAGTTGCTGAAGGGAAATTTTCAATTGGCTGAGATAAAGAACTTTTTAGGTCCATTCTTTTTACTTTTTAGGATTAACTTTTTTTTTCCTGTAGGTACATTCTGGGCCAAATTTTCCCCATTTAGACTGGTGTAAATCCAGTCATACAAAGTGATCTATACTGCTGAAAATGGGAGCAAGATTTTGACCCGATAGGTTTGATTACTGCATCTTGCTCGGAAGCACAGTCTCCAGACTGCACTTAATTTTTCTATGATACTCCATGCTAACTAAGTAACAGCATCTGTACTACTGCTAAATTGAGGGATTTGAATACTAGGCTTCCACACTAGCAGATATTTTTGGCAAGTATGTACCTTTACCGCAAAGTTGTTGCTATTATGGGATTGTTTTAGTCATATGCTGAAACTCATTTTCTTAAATTCACTTTTAATTCTTTCTTTGTTTTGTTTTTATTGTTTGCATAAGAACACCACATGCTAATTCACCACATGATGTGTGTGTGCAGTCCAAATATCACAAAGTCAGTTCCAAAGTCCAGACATTTACCAGTCTCCCTCTCATAAAGCACATAATGGCAAAATCCTTATTCCAAACTCAAGTCAACCAGAACTTTGGAGTATCTTCAGAGTAAAATACTTTTCAGAACAGCTGCAGGAATCTTGATATATAACCCACAGTGGGGTGGACATAACCCTCTAATACTGAAAATATAGTACATAATTTACACATGATGACAAGATAAACGTTTTTATAAGAATTTCTTCAAAAGAAGAAGGAGTAAGAAAACAACTAAAAATAAACAGAAACACTTTCCTGTTCTTCCAAGCCCACAGTGGGTACAGCCATGGTGGCAGCCAACACCTTCTTGGCACAGAGCCCTGCCAGTTGCTTCATCCCAAATTCAGAGAGACACAAAACTTGACTCCTCTTCTGGAAGTTTTCCAACCATTTTGGGAGTTTGCCTTCCGAAAGAAGCTGGAGGAAGGAGAACATATAATCCTTTTTCTCTTGCTTCCTGCTTGTTAATAAATTGAAAATGACATAGTCTGCAAACATACACTTGGGTCCTCTCCTTATTTTGCTGGATTCTTCAGAAAGCATAAATCATCAGAAACTTAAATGTTATTAAATATTTTTATACCAATTATTTTGTCCAAGATCACACCATTCTCTTATGTAAAGCAATATTAATGCACTTTTAAAATGTTCACTGTATTTTATGAGAGCATGTCATAAAGCCATGTAAAATCAGCTACTTAAGCTAATGTCAAGGGGAAAAAACTTTTTTGGAATTTCCTAGGATTTGATATAGCCAATTTTGCAGCAGTATACTTCCATGATTTGATAAGGGTTTAGTGCATAACCTTTTCAACCAATTTGGTCTCAATGTGACAGTCTTTAACCCAATAAATTTTCAAGAGCAAAATACTTAGAGAACTATTTCTACCAAGAGACACTGCTGAAGACTTCTTCCAGAACATTATTTTAAAATCTATAAATATTTTAATCTATGTGGGAAAGAAAGTGAAATTTACACGCACACACACACATACATATACTAGCATATGTATGTATGGGTACTCTTCTACATGTATGCATAAGATGTACGTGTCTAGCCAGCCCACTGAATGTCAGTCCTGGCAAGATACATCCTCAGGTCTCATTCCTGTGTTTTCATTCTCATAGTTGAGAACTGTAAACATCTTCTGAACGGAAAACACGAGAGTGGAGTTCAAATGCAGATTCTTAAGTCCCAAAGGCTCTCTGCTATACACAGCAAAGTGAGAGATTTTTGATCGGTTTCTCTACTTCAATCAGGTCTTGGTATGTCACTCCATCAACAAAAAGAGTTAAATTGTGGTCATGGGGGGACAACCACATCTGTGCCATCTCATCTTTCCTGCATCAAAGGTCCTAGCACAGGCTGAGGTATGAGCTGCTGTTGCTGTAGCTACTCTCAACTGCTGAGTGGTGGTTTGAGTTCAACTGATACCCAGAATACGGTAGAACAGGTTCAAAACTGCCCTTATTTACCCCAGAAACGTTAGGCTGGACAGTCTTCATGGTTCCCCTTTCCTTCATCTTTTCAGCTGAAGCAGCAGAGATTATGTTTGCTCCCTCTCCAAAAAGTCTTGGCCAGATTGGTTTGGTTTTTCTAAATTTTAGCTGTGATGACTGGCCTTTTATGAAGAGAAGAGTGCTCTTCCATGTTATTATTTAATATTATTAAGGAAATATGGAATGTGTCCAAGTGAGAATCATAGCAAAATCAGTGGAAAGGATGACTGACTGTACCCCAGCTCCTGCACTTCCAACCTTTCATCTCCTGATACGAGTGAAGTTTTTGAGTGCCAGAAGGTTTTACAGTCCTTTGCAGTGAGTAAAATGTCTTCATTTTGCCAAGATACGTTACTTGGATATGTTTTTGAATTGAATCATAATAAAAGCAATCCACACTCTAGAAGAGAGGTGAGTCCTGTTGGAACCTATTTCTCATCCTTCCTCTGAAGAATATAACTTAATTGTGCTATCTATGGGGAAGCACAGTTGCTCTTCTGAAGCCAAGAAAGGAAAAACTAATTTGGTTTCAATAAGAGGTGCTGGAAGCTGCCTTGTCTTCAGTTATGTACAGGTGAATTTTATTTTAGGTCCCCTCTATTAAATATAGTTCCATGCTGTCCTGGTTCTGTTTCATTATATATCCAGAATATCTGGAGGAGTCCTACAATTCTGTAAAGATGAACTGACTAAAGCGTTGTTTCTTTGTTTCCTCTCAGACCCATTTTTACCAGATTGTTAGAATGAATGCACTAGGTTTCAATCACATGTTAAATTTTAGATTGGTTAGGTTATCCAGCATTGTATTTTCTGATTCATTTGGAGGATCTTGCTGTTAAATATTTCATATTAACACCTGGTTATCTAAATGTTTATGTTAAAAAGAATTTAGTCTCATTTTTTTCACTTTCTAGATACCACGAGTGCTGAGAACATTGTCTGTTGTGAGAAGAAATATGAGGAGCTTGTCCTACATGTTTTGAGAGACTGGGTTAAAAGGCCAGTGCTTTTGAGCCTTAGCTCCTAAAACAGAGGAGTGCCTAAGTCAGCTTTTTGATGTGTTAAGTGGGATTTTCCCAAACACAGCATTTTAAAGATGGGTCTAGACTACATTTGTTTAAGTAAAATATGCATGGCATATAGAAAAGAAATGGTGGAAGGATAGTCTAGACATAGCAAAGCATTAATTACAATGGACTAAGCTATTTTATGAATATCTTACTGTAAATGTGATGCAATTTACCTTTCTGCTATTTCGATTGATCTCACATTCCCACTGTAGCTTGTAGCATGAAGCCAGTTTCAAAACTTTCATGGACTCTGTCTTTATTAAAATATTTTCCTTCTCTAATTTGTTTTGGTACATTTAAATCTCTCTTTAAAAGGCCATATAATCCTATACTTCCAAACATCAGTTTTATTGGGTTAGATTGTTCCAAAGCAAAAGGAAGATTTTTGTGTCAACCTGAATTTCTCTCATCTGATTTCCATTTCATCCCAGGTGGACTGGTAGGTTTGTTGATCCAGAGTTTTTCATATTTTAACTAACAGTTCATTTGGAGTTGAGTAAATATTCTTGTTTTTAAAGCAAATGCTACAGAGGCACAGGATAAGTGGATTTCCTTATTGTATTCTTTTCACTTTATTACTTTTTTCTCTATAAAGATAGAGGAAGGAGATAATTGCAAAGCAAAATGTCTTGCAAAAGTGTTTTAATGAAATTAAACTTAAAAAGCATACATTTTCAGTAAATCTCAGTACATGAAGGTTCTTTCTCTCTCTTTCCTTTAAGATACGCAAAGGATTGGTTGCTGATTTTCTTAGTGCTGGGGCTGAGCTCTGGATCTTGTGTTACTAAAAGTCTCAATTTTAGGTCTCTGCTAGAATTCCTGAAAGCTTTTAATCAGAGCTGGATATTGAGATCAATATCAAGTTAGAAGAGATTAGTTTAGCTGGTAATCCCCTGTGAAAAGTTTTCTTTTTGTGCTTTACTTAAGCTTGTGTGTTGTCTTGACTTCTGTGGGGTGCTGGAAAGTACAAGAAAGAAATAAATATTAATTCTGAATCTGATTTGGCTTACTCAGGCAAAAGACCCATTAGGAAACATAGTTTTTAATCATAAGTATTTCAATGAAGCAAAATATTCCATCATCTTCCATTCTTAAAGCTGTACCAAAATTGTGATATGCTATTCAATTTCTTTGGGTTTAAAAACATTAATAAAAATAGCAAGGTTTGACCCGACAAAAGAATTTTCTGATGTTAGACTCTGGCACTTTGTGTACTATCATAAAGATTAAGTAAATGGCTCATCATTCCCAGAGACTGCTAAACTTGTAATATGCTGAAGCTGCAAAACCTTATACCCATTTTGAGGTTTTCATGGCTACTGTAACTAAACGTATTAGATATAGCAAGAGCGGCTGCATTAAAAGCATGGCTGGAAGCAAATAGAAATGCTGTAGTGTCCTTTTCTAAAGAAGTTACATCGACATTACTTTTCAGTGGGCGTACAGAAGCAATAGATTATAAAATATTGGGAAATAACTATCATTATAGATTTTTTTTCAGATAATTACTTTTATCCTTTTAGAATTATTTAAACATATGAAGCAGGAACTCTGGTCATATAAAAGCAGACTGAAACAATTCTTTTAACCTTCCCACCTCTGAAAATCTTCCATAATCAAATCAAATGCCATTTTCCTGAAGGAAGAAGGTCAAGCTATAGCTTTTCAATACACTGTGCATGTTTTTGGTTTTTTTTTGTTTTTTTTTTTTTTGTTTTGGGTTTTTTTGGTTTTTTGTTTTTTGTTTTTTTTTCCAGGGGGAAGGGAAAGCTTTGGGTTATGCACTAGTCATTACCTTTCAAATACAATGCAAACTCTTTCTGCCAAACAGGCATAAGAAAATAATTGGGCCACTTGTACACTGTATTCTTTATGGTATATAAATCTGCTCTTTGCAAAAGTATTCAGATATTTTGTAGTGGGAGAATGGTCAAGGAAATAGTAAAAGTTTGAAAATATATCTCAGGAATTCATGGTATGGGAACCAGTGAAGAAGGATGAGAATTATTGTTTGGTTCCAGAGGCAGCACTATTAATACAAGGGAAAGAAACATACAGTAGAAGAAAGTATCACAGTCCTGAGTCTTTCCTAAGGGAGTTTAGAACCAAGAAAATACAAAAAGAGAAAGCTGGTGTGAGTTAATGTCATAGGTTTTATATAAGTTCAGGGGAGGGAGGAGCAAGTGTGGAGAAGGGAGTAGGTGACGAGAAGCAACTCTACTTCAATTTTTTACATTTTTTAATTTATTGTAAGAATAAGTTGGATAAAAGGGTTATTTACACCTTGAACATTATTTTTCATTTGATTGAAATTATCAGTTCTGCTTCATGACAAAAGCAGGCACATCGTAATACCATTATGATGAGGTTAATTTGGTGTTTTTGAACAGAAGATTCTTTACCTTGATATTTTCAGTCACATATTCCAGGCTTTAGTGGGACTGATAGATATAGTGTGAGTCAACACAAAGGTTTGTAGGGGCTTGATTGGGTGAGAGATCTCCAAACATTTCAGTTCTAATTTTCAGCCCACCTTTCTGGAATTTCTGGGTACAGTTCACAAATATGTATTTTTCAGCTAAATGTAACTCTTTCAATCAGACTGTGCAGACTGCAGGATTAGGCCCTGTTTTAAAAAGGGTAAGTATCTTATCTCCTGTTATACTTAGCTGAAAGAAAATCAGAAAAAAATTCAACTTTAACCATTTTAAACCAGATGATCCTTTTCATCTGGAGTAAGTTTATCCTTAGGGGGACTACACAGTACAGCCCTTATACTAATACCTCATTAAAAACCATGTATTGAATAACCACATTTTCAAAAGAAGCATTTCAACTGATTGCAGAAATACAGCTGTCCTTGCAAAGTCAGCATGCAAGGGAGGATCATGCAGATTAGCACAGACATAACAATCTGAGCCTTTTGGGTCAATTTGAGGAAATGGCAAGAGTCGTGGTGGCTGGGTGCGCACCTATTCAAGGAGACCACATAATCATTTCATCCTGATGATATCATTTCATCAGCATGCTAGTATTTAAGCTGCTTTTTCCTCCACACATTTTACTCATCTAGTTATAGCTTTCTTTAGACAAGTAAAATGATAGCCTTTTCCTTCTACAACATAAAACAAACTGGTCCAAATAGGATTCAGTTTTCTGTGCAGTAAAGATTAGCTGATGAATTATTTTTCAATGAAGAATAAAATGTGGGAAATTCTTCTACATGACAACTTCCATGGACTTCCAGGGAAAAAAGAAAAAAAAACCCAAACCAAACAGAAAACTCAAAAAGATGCACTGCTTTTAAAAAATTGCTTTGTGCATCATTTGAAAGAGTCAAGATTTCTCTGTTTAGTGTCCCACTGAAAATTGCAAAGCACCTGGTCGCTTCAATTGAATTACTAATCTTCAGGGTGTAGGCACATAAAAAAAAACCCAAACAAAAAAACAGTGTGGTTTCTTGTAGCCGTATCTACTAGTTTGATTTCATCAGAGGCCGAAACACCCCCTGCCATCTGACAAATGAGAAAGCCTGGTAGTATCCTGGTGGGATAATGCAATGCCATGGAGAGGTGTGAGCTCTGCTAAACCGTAGGTTTCATGCCTATTTGGGAAGTTCCCTCTTTTAAATTTATTTTGAATCTGACCAGATATCTGATCTGCTGTATTCTATGCAGTGCAAGGATCAGAAGGACTTGTTGGGTTAGGAAAGAAACTGGAGAAGAGCTACTTCAGCTAGCACTGCTGCTGAAAGTCATGAATATATAGTGGCAAAAGCACAGTAAATTAATCATAGTGAAGTCCTGTGCTAATTTTATATTGTTTATATTGGTGCATGAGTTATCTTTTGGACAGATAGTTTGAGTGTTGCACTGTACATCACTGTGTAGTAGCTGAAAAGCCTCTAGCCTTCTTAGTGATATACTGCTCACCATACACACCCACGCATAAGGACAGATAAAGAAATTCCTGTCTGAATTGTCTGATCTGAGCAGTGCTAAGAGTTGTCAGCTTTTTGCAAGAGGCTGAGTCCGTTTGAGTACTGAGGTTTATGACTTTCTATCCTATCCAGTTCTCCAGCTGTGGAAAAGCATGGGGTGAATATGTACACTCTGTGCAAATGAGCTAAACCAATGTCATAGCATTATAACTCATGATATTCATGGTGAGACCAAGGAAAGAATTACAGATTGCTTAGAAAAAAATAGTAGGAACGTCTGTTTCTTTGCAGTCTCTCAAGGCAAGGCTCCACCCTTCTGCTTTGGTTTTAAGGTAGTATAGGAGCAGGACTGAAACTGAGTTATCTTTCCTGTAGAAAGAGTTCACCTTGTAAAGAAGGAAAAAAAAAAGAAAGAGGTGATTTGTCTGAGTAACAAGTAGATGGTCCATATCAAATATTAATTTATACTTTCTTCTAAATTATCTTTGTGATGTTCTTATAGTTTCCTTTCAAGGGTTTGACTCCTAAAGCAATGTGTAAAGTAATTTGTTTTTTGTCTTCACACTTAAAAAATTTTTGGTCTGTTAATTTCCATTGTTTAAAAAGAGGGCACACTCTGCTGAAAGTTGAACTTATGTGTTATTTCTGTATGAGAATCTTTTGAGCTGGCAGAATTATGTGCAAGTGTTTAGAACCTACTTCTAGGAGAGTAAATAGAGTTGAACAATAACTACAGATAGAGATCTATCTGGTAACACTCTCTTTGCTGATACTAAAGAAGGAACGGAACATTAGTGACTTACAAATTCTGAAGAATTAAACAGAGTAAAATTAGATGAAATGGCAGTAACAGAGGGATGAAAGGTATATAGTGAACTTTTGTGTAATAGCATTATTGACATCTCTTCAGACATCCAAATTAGTATTCACAGTGCAATGTGATAAGCACCCATTTATGAAGATACCAAACTCTGTTTTGGAAGGTGAATGATTATTTTGCTTGAGAATTCTGGCTAATCATTAATTTAAATGCTTACAAGCTATAGATTTCAAGACAAGAATAGGTCTCAACTGCCCCTCACAGAAATGAGGGGGACATGGCGTGTCAACACATGACTCCAGCACAAACCTGAAATTTGATTGCTTTTTTTCTTTGAACTTGGACAGATAAACCAAGATAATCTGTATGAAAATATGTTCAGACACAAAATCTGGTCTATTGTTTCCATAAAAGATGAGGGAGCAAAAAGCAGCCAGTGATATACCCGTTGTCCTCATTTCTATTCATGTGCAGGAGCTTGCTCAAATACTACTAGAAACCTCCCTTTGGGATGTTGGGGAAGTCTACTTTTTAGTCTCAAAGAAGCAATGGTCCCTTGTTTGTGTTTCCAGCCAGTTTAGGTGCTCCACAAGTTGCTTACGGCTGTAAGAAACAAACAAAAAACGTTTAAAACCTGTGGCTATTGCTTTATGGCCTGGATTTCAAGGGAGAGGAAAGCTTGGCATTGCCTGTGGCAGGGTGCTTGCTTATTCAGCGCTACTGACACTGAGCCAGCGAAGCTCTTGTCCGCTGCTCTAGAGCTGCAAGAGTTCAGTCAGTAAATTCAATAGGATCGCAGTTTGCCCTTGACGATAAGGGATTTGACAAAAGGACACTGCCAAAAGCAGAAAATAGTGAAAGGTGCAGTCACTATCGTCACTTTTACCAAAGGAATTTGCGAATGTGTGTCTGATGGTAAATGCTAAGCAGTATTGTGATCTGCATGGTGAGTCACGTCGGGTCTCCACTGGTCTTCCTTGAATGCATTTTCAGAGACTACTTTTAAAACTAAATATTCAAGCAGCATGCTGCTCATCTCTCTTTCACAGATACCAGAGCTTTCAAAGGGATTGAAAGGATTTTGTCTTTAAATTTAATGGATTTAGAAGTTTATAACAAGTCTTTAAGATACCTAGGTGACACAGTGCTTAGTGAAACACCACCCACCGCTTAAATGCATTGCGTGTTGTGGACGTTTTAGTCCCAGGTTAAGTGTCCAGGCGTTTTAATCATTGCTGTGGTACAGTTAGGCACCCAAGGAAGTGATCTTGGGAAACAAGCAGGGAGTTTCCTGAATTGCCAGGAGAAGGATGGAGAGGATAGAGGTGGGAATCTTGCTCCAGGGAATTTTTGTCCTCTCTTGTAGCTGGACATGCAGAAAGGTAATTTTCTTGTCTGTGAAAAATGAAGAAAACTGTCTTTGTATATTAGTAGTGTGGAACCAGAATTCAGTTTGTTTCTACAAATGGAACAAATTTGTCAGGAGAGACTGAGAAAGATCTGCTCCTCAGTGGCCACTACTCAAACAGTTACGGCTCTCAGCTGGGACTGGGCAGCCTGGGATCAAGTTCCTGTTGCACTTGGAGTGTGGCAGGGGCTTCAAGCAGCTCACCAGCTGTGGCTCATCCTCACATACACAGAGCAGCAGAAACTCAGATCCTCCTTGGATTAAGTGGCAGTTAAGTAGCTGAAGAACATCAAAGATGCCAAAACGTAGGTTAAGTGTGTAAGTAGGAATGCAGACACCCATGTATCATGGAAGATCTGAATCTAAACGCTTAAACTTCCTGAGTATTTAATCTCCTCAGCAGAAATGCCTTGCAAACTCTGCAGCTACCCTTGGATAAATTCATAAACTATGAATGTTTGCTATCCCAGCAAAAAAGCATGTAGCCAAGTACTTGATTAAGCAAGGGAAACTTTATGTCCACTATTACCTCCAGTTTGTACTACTATTTTACAATCCCAGAGAACTACTTGTTTTAAAACTATACAGTAAGCCAAGCGTTTAATAGAATCATAATCTGCAATCTTTGCCACAGTGTACTGTAGACAAGTGGTGTTATTGGAAGGAACAGCACATTGAGGAATTGTTTCCAAATTATTATAGTACTTTCTTGCTCAGTTTTTCCATACAAGTGCTGTATGTATACAGTCATCATCCTCACTTGAGGATTTTGAGATTTATAGGATAATGATAAATGTTGGGTAGAGTCCCAGTTATATGAATATGCAATAATGTTCTATGGAGTCTTATCGCAAGACTTTCCCCATGATTATGCTTATTGGCAGCATATTTATCTCATTTGCTCAAACAGCACTTGCAAGACAAAAAGAACTGGTATCATCATTTGTATTGGAATTTTTTCCAAGCTCAAGAAAACAGAAAAAAGTAATTTTGACCTGAGGAAAAGCTGAAAGAAATGTAGTGCTTTCTTGGGGAACATGGCTAAACTTTTTAAGATTTGTGGAATCCATATAGAAATTTGATTCTCTTAGAAATTACTTATACCATATAAACTAGTGATTTCATCTTTTTCCCCCTCCCTATTAAAATTTTGCCAGTTCACTAGAGATCTTTTCAAATGTATTCTCATTAGCTAGTGAGTGTAATTGGCTGTTATACTCCTGCTGAAGACTGTATTTCCTATACCTCTTTCTCTGACTTGCCTTTCAGGAGGTTTCTGACAACTTTGTTGTTTACTCTTTCAAATTGATAAATTTCACACAATAATGTAACTACCTTTGTTTTTACAGAGTTACATTTTCTACTGAAACTGGACAAAGGACAAAGCTAAGTTATCGGGAGTTAGACTGCTGGCCTTGGGAGGTGCACAAAAGAGTAGAGATGCTCTAAAGCTGTTTTTCTCTGATCTTAGATGTACTTTGCAATATCCATCTCTAGGGGTGAGAGAATAGTTTCATCTACTTTTCTGGTCACGTGTTACCTTTGCTGATGAGAGGAAAAACAGTGTCTTCGTGGTCCTGCCTGATGTTCCATAACCATCTCTCTGGCAGCACTGCTGATGGTTTTAGACAGCGGCTATTCAAACATTGCAAATGCGCATCATGAACAGAAACAAAGTTGTGCTTAGCTGTCCTCTTCATGATGCTCAGTTTTGTGCTTTCACAGAGAAAGGTCCCAAGAGGAAGAACAGGGAAAAGTAGCACCTCTCAGCTTTTTAATCAGAGTTTTTCCAGTCTGGTTGAACAAACATGGGCATCTTAGAAGAAGTAAACACACATAAAGAACATTTTGCTAAGTAAGCATTCTGTAGACGTGATTTTTGGGGTCTGCCTATACCAATTACCACAGTGTAATATTGGACGATGTCATCTAACTTTATTAAAAATCTAGCTGCTGTTAACAGCTGTTAAATGCCTGTAAATAAGACGTACCCAGCATTACCTGGTTGTCTCCTGCCAAGGAAAGGGTTTGCTCCCAAGGAACAGGTAACAACAGTTTTTAGGGCAGAAAACTAAGCCAAGAATTTTGAAAGACGTTAAAAAGAAAGGAAGGATGTGGGATTGTGCAGAGTGGTCCAGGACACTGTAACTAAGAAAAGTAACAGATTTAAATGTAGCATAGGAAAATTAGGCTGATTTATGGGATTTTTTGCTAATAATGAAGTCTATTAAGCTGTAGAAATTTCTCCAAGAAAAGTGGTAGAATAGCCATCCTTTGGGATATTTAAAAAGAGCCTGAACAAAGCTCTCTAAGCCATGAAATAAGGAAGAATCTGGCGCTGACCTGCAGATGGAAAAACTGAAGAAATAGCTTTTTCAATAACTAATTTCCACATGTCTATGGGAACATAAAACTAAATAGTTAAAAAATAAACGAGGCAGAAATATTGCTGTAAACATGAGAGAATTATCTGGAAGCACTAATTGGTTGTCAATAAATCAGTTCCCTGGTGAGAAGAGAAAACTTTAAAAAGTATTTCTACACCATGAAGTTGTCCTCAACTGAAAACAAACAGAAGACTTATTTTTAGTAGTGTATTCATCAACTGTTACTTGAATGCATTTTTTTCTCCTTTGCCCAGTAAAATGATGCTTTTTGTTTCCTAATGGTAACCAAAGTAAAAGGTGATGTCTGAAAAATTAATGTTACTTTATGAGTAGAAAAAGGGACTTTTGGAATACAGATATAAAGGTCTTTGTCTCTCTTCATAACAGAAGTGGACAGCCCTCATGAATTTTAGCAGTATTTGGACCGCTTAACAGTCTAAACATCACTTAACAGTCTAGACATCATACAGGACAGCCACTGTGTAAAAAAAAATGAGATCACAGCAAGGCTTAAACTTGCCGAAAGCTGCCTCTAGTGATATGATCTCATTTTTTTCCCCACAAGAAAAGCTAAATGAAGGAAAACTTGGCCTTAGAAAACATCATCAAAATAAATACACTGTTAACTTTTTTAGTGTGTGGGGAACTGATGATGAGGGTGAGATATGAATGTTAGGAAAACTATGGTTACTGCAAGCGCTTTGGGAATCTAAAGAACCTTTGATTATTTTTTGACAATGAGATTAAAGGTATAATAGCATTTTATTGATTTGGCATGGAAGGCCTTCAGAGACTTGGATTTTACACTGCTACCACAATGGTAGATGGCACCACCTTTTGTTCCTTTCCTGGGCTTTGTGTTAAATAGAGTGCAGCCTCTCCAAAGATTTGGCCCTGAATCTCCTGTGCCAAAGTGAGAAGACCACCAAGATTTTCCTCAAAACCCTATGAGGTGGTGGTCCCAGCATGCCATTATTTATGAAAATTTTTCAATTTTTGTGGTATGTATTGAGACCATTTTGGTCACAGTTAGTATATTTCAGTCAAACAAGAAAGTACTCCTGCTGGAGTGAGTAAATTCTCCCCAAGGCTACATGTGTCTCATTACCTGTGATTTCCCTTAAAAAAAACCCAACTAAAAACATAACTCAAGAATTAAAGAAGAGAGTCACGCTCTTTGTCACATCAGCCAGCCCTCTATTGAAAGAGACTCCTCTGTGAGTTTTCACATCTCCAGCCTAGTGAGGAATAGAATTTTAAAGCATTTGAAACTGTTAGTTTAATAATATTAAAAGGTTTTAAAACCACTTTTATTATGAGGTAAAGGATATTGACTTTTCTCATGATTTCCCAGTTCCAGCAATCTATTATTAATTAAAACATTGTGTGCCACTGGCTTTTCTTTCCTTTTCCACTTCCCTCTGCTCTTTAGTTTTCAGTTGGCCATGGGTTTTATATATTTCAGTGTTGAAAAAAATAGTTTATTCTCATTCTTGCCATGGCAAGCAACCAGTTCTAGCCTAAAGGAAAATACTGTTTAAAAGTGAATAGAATAGAATAGAATAGAATAGAATAGAATAGAATAGAATAGAATAGAATAGAACAGAACAGAACAGAATAGGTTTGAGTTGGAAGTACCAACAACCATTATCTGGTCCAACAGCCAATAGCCTAATTCAACTGATTAGATCTATCTCTATGGCTAGGCATTAATCTGAGCTGGCCATGTTGCAAAGCAGATCTCTCTAAACTCTCTATTCTTAGACTCTTGCTCTGAATCACTCTCTGAAAGAGTCTTTTGCCAATATCCACTGTCGGTAGGACCAAAATGATGGTTAGAAAAAGACTTGAATTGGAGTGACAATGATACAGGTAAGGATTAGAAAAAAATTTTAATGCTAAGAATGATGAACTGATAGGTTGCCTTGGGAGGCTGTGAAGTTTTCACAGAATTAGCAGCTTACCAGAACAGGTTATCTATCAGGAAGGCATAAGTAAATGGCTTTTCTTGTCTTAGGACAAGAAACAAGCTAGATGATATCTTGAGACCTTTTCCTATTTTTGAATCAACCTCTGGGCCTAACTCCCATCACTGACCAGTGAGCAACCTGCTGCCCAAGGCTAGGTGATGTGAATGCTCTCCATGCAGGGCTAGCACTTAGTGAAGTTCAAAGATGCTTGCTGAAAGCAAATATCTCATTCATGTCTAGAGGCTGATTCACATAGAATATAGCAGCCTGCTATTTCTCCCAGTTACTTCATCCACTTCCAGTTACTTCAAGTAACAGAGATTTTTACTAAGCAAAGATCCCAGCTCTGCTGTAAAGCCCATATGAGCTTTTATGAAGAGATCAGGGTTGGGTTTTTGTTTTGTTTTGTTTTCAGATTTCCCAACTTTTAAGAGAAACAAATGCAAACCAAAACCAATCCCAAACCAAACCCCCCAAAATGGTATATTAAGATTGTAAAGGCAACCTATTATAAAAAAAAGGCATACCAATATATTCCTGTGGAACTCTAAGCCATTATTCTTCCGTATGGCTCATGATAACCTTAATTTACCTCAGTCTGTAGTCCTGTTTCCACAAGATCACTGCCAGTTCAGTGCATTGAGTGGAACTGCTCTGGAAATGAATCAGGCTTGGGTAGTGATTGTCTGAAAGGCACAGTCTTTGCAGAGATTGGAAAGGGATGCCTAAAACCAAAACCACATCTGCATTATTAAGGTCTTTGTCTGCTGCAATAAAGAACTGGATTCTATTTTTTCATCTGCTACAAAGGGATAAGATGGTGGAAATTTTATTGATCCTCAGTCCTTTGCATGTAGTTACTGCATATGCATGACTCATTTTCTCTGTGTTTGACTGGAGAGCATAAGCTCTTATTTGCAGAAAAGTTGAGTCCTCATATGTGCCATTGAAATTTCTGATCACTGTGTTTTTAACATAAGTTATACCATGCTTAATATGTTAAAAAATTGGCCATGGTTGTCTTAATTTTGACACCAAAACTTGATGGTTTGTTTGCTTTTACATCTGTGTCTCTGACTCAGTTGCATGAAAGAAAACTCTTTTCTAGTATTTTAGGGACCAAATGCCACAGTGATAAGAACCACAGATAAGTTCATGACAAAGAAGAGTAGCTTTTTAAATGCAACACCTAACATTAAGTTGCTTATTGCAGACAGAGGAGGATAATACTAGCTTGTTTTGCCATCAAAACCACTATGTCCTAGAGGGGACTTGACACAGAAATTCATCCACCTTTCTGTGAAAGATCTTATGTTTCTCCTTTAACTTGCTGGAGAACCTTGATCAATGAGCAGGTGTTTTTGAGAAGTGCAGTGAGAAGTAAAGGGATGTAAGTACAGCAGAAGCTACGTTTGCTGCCATTTCCAATTACCAACCCTTTTGTCCTCCACCTTCAAGATGGGTAAATTGGTTTGTGTGTTTATTATGTTTACCATGAAAGCAAAGGTTTAGGAAATTAAGCAGGTGTTGAGTTGCAGGTCACAGGAAAATTATCCTGAACTGACATCTGTCCAGGATTTTCTTAATTTTAGCCAGCTAGAAATTGTTGCCTAATATTCCTTTGAACTAAATGTACAGAGAGCACAATAATTATTTTACCTTTGCTTCAATGAGTTTCAACATGGTCTTTTAAAACTCTTGTGATAGGTGAGTGATTAGGTGCTACTGACCATCCAGATTTGGACTCTGAAATGAAGTTTTTGGTCTAGAAATTAAAAAAGAGGTCTCCAGCAGTATGCTGGAGCACATGGGTGCTAAGCAGTTTGGCTGAGGAAGTACATGCCAGCAAGGCAGGCAGAGCCACAGGGGTCCGATGAGCTGTTCCAGCTACATCTCCTGGACACGGTGGTCGTTTTGATGCTTGTTACTGAAAGAATATAAGATAAGCTCACTAATCAAAGGTATTTCTTCTCTCAAGGAAAATACTTGGCAACTGTGTGCTAATTTTTGTTAGTTTATAGTCCTCTTGTCTTCTCATCTGAACTGCCCATTTATACTGACTAGAAATAGAAGGGGGTTTTGTTTGTTTGTTTGTTTTGTTTTTGTGAAAATGTATTATTTTAACAAGTTTTTTTGGGAGGTATTAGTTGGGTAAAACATTTTTGGAGTGTCATTTTATAAACACACGCACACATATTTATAAAAACTTGATTTAAGACCCTGTTTTCTTCTGCTACATTTTCTCTGCACAGGCCTTTCTGTAACCATGGTAGCAATTGTGTAAGAGATGGTGGTTATCACCAGCAGTGTTGTTATCTCTTAGTCTTCAGAAACAGCTTTTTTTGTGAATCTTGGCTCCATTAACACCAAGAAAGCTGCATTTTGTCAGATTTCTTGGCTGATTCTCTTCTTGATGTGACCTCTCACTTTGAGATGCGTCAGTGACATTGAGTTCTAGTGCAAAGCGTACTATAAAGTTGTGGGATCACCACAACGTGACACCACAGCAGGGCTCTTTTAAGGCGAGAAGATTTTCTTAACTGATGAGTTAACAAGATGATAGACCAAAAATACACTGGGATGGATTCAGTTCCATATGCTGGCCTCTCTCTGTGCTTCAGGAATTCAGTTGTATCTGGCCAAATGAAAATCTCCCAGCAGAAAGTTTTTAGTAGATGTTAGATTGGCATGCCTCAGAACCTTACCAGTCCCAGCCTATACAATAACAATGCCAGATGCTGGAGGGGATGGGACCGGAGTGCTACTGTGCTCCAGATAATTCCAGCTGGCAGTTTGCCACCTTAAGACCATTGTCATCTGGTGTAGGTTAGACCAGCCCGAGGGCTGCTCTAACGCACGCTGCCTCTGTGGCCAGTGCTGGCGGAGAATCAGAGAGTCGTAACCGATCTTCCTGATTATGCACTTTTTCTCCTGCACTGATCAGCTCTTGGCCACAGCAATGATTTGCTTCTGTGGCCTTGAGAGTTGCTTTCCAGACAATTGTAGCAATGTTCGGTGTAGCAGGTGCAAAAGTAGAGATCAGAAGCGGAGGTGGGGAGGAAAAAGGGTTTTTCGTCTTGCAAAATTATATAGATTAAAAGGTCCTTTTCTACTCCAAGAAAAATCCAGAAACTTTTTGAAATGACTCATGGACAGTAAGAGATCAGAGGGGGTAGACTAGATCAGGAATCAAGGCAGTCACATGAGATACAGAAACTCAGTTTGTCCTGCTTCTGATCAGGAACATGAATTAGATCTTTCATGCACACTGTCAAATGCTTTGGCTATTCTGAAGTTAGGTGTACCTCTTTCTTTAGCCATACTTGGATTACTGTTCAACAGGTGAGAATCTTTCTTTCTTCCACTGAAAAACGAGTTCAAATGTAATGTTTCTGCTGAAAATTTAGATTTAACTAAAGCAGCATGTTTCAATGTATGTGCATAAAATTTGTCTTGTCAAA